>JBAMMX010000015.1:10931863-11354363 GCA_037126225.1 Dillenia turbinata
CCGCTTGGATCCTATGAGTCACATTCTCATCTATATTGCCATGTTTTAAATAATGGATTCAAAGATATTTAAAACGCTCACTTTTTGATATATTTTGTTCTCCTAACTTAATCGCTTTTTTCATCATTCTGATGATTGTCACTAAATGTACATATTATATAATTTAATTTTTGACTGTCAATCTTAATGTCTCTAATTGTAGTATATCATTCCATAACTCCAATTTAGCATCATCATTCTCTCTAGTTTTATCGACCAACACTATATCATTTGCAAAAAACATATATCATGGTATTTATCTTAAAATCGTTTTTTTTCATTATTTTATCTATCACTATTACAAAAAGAATAAAACTTAATGTTAAATCTTGATGAACTTTAATATTAATTGAAAAACTATCACTTAAACTCCTATAAGTTCTTACATTGATAACAATTCTCTCATACATATCTTTAATGAGATTAATGTATTTCAAGGAGATCTCATTTTTTTATCAATACCCATCATAATACATCTCTAGAAATATTATCATATACTTTTTCTAAATCAATGAATATCATATGTAAATTTTTTTATGTACTAAAAATGTTTTCATTAAATGTCTTAACAAATGAATTGTTTTGTAAATATAAATCATCCCAATATAAATTCAAAATTAATTCAGAGACACACTTATTTTTAATTTTAATCTATACTCCACCACCCTCTCCCACAACTTTATAGTATGATTCACGAGTTTAATTTAATTGAAATAATATATCTTATATGTTACCTTTATTCTTATATAATGGTACAAGTATAATCTCTATGTTTGGAGACATTTTCTTGATTTTCTAGATTTTGTTAAAAGATTCGTTAACATTACCATTCTAATTTCACCAAAATACTTTCACACATCGATAGAGATATCATCAGATTTTTATGGTCATTTTCTTTAAAACCTCTTTTACTTCATGAGTATGAATATTACGCTTAAAATTTTTATTGATGTTTTCTACTTGATATCGCGATATCATTATACTTTTGTAATTAACATTAAAGAAATTATCAAAATAATTTTTTCAACACTTTCTTATATTCCTATTCTTTACAAATACACTATTGGTCTCATTTTTGATACACTTAATATCATTTAGATCTTTTCCTTTATTTTCTCTTAATTTGACAATTTTATAAATCTTTTTTCTCTAATTCTTAATGTCTAATTTCTTATATAATTTGTTATATATCATAATTTTTTATTCATGAATAATCTGCTGGTCACCTTTTTTTTTTTTTTTAAATTTTTGTCTTTTTCAAATGTATCACTACTTCTCTTACTTTTAAGGTTCTCATAACACTTTAATTTGGTTCGTGATAATCAGCTTATATTTTCTCATTCCACTAATATGCGAAGGCTTTGTCTATTGGAGTCCGATTCCTAGATACGCCAAGAGCCTCTCTACCTATACTCCTAATATTTTTAGACATTTTTATTCACATAGTTTTTGAGTCGTCTTAGTGGACCATGTTGCTAGCTCAATGAATTTTCTCTAAAAGTAACTATTTTTTCTTTTTTAAATTCTACCACTTAATTTCTTGACTTCATAAATGAGTGATATTCCTTTTACTTTTTTAGACACACGTACATTTAAAACTAAAAGTTTATATTGAATTGTTACATTCTCTCACGTATAATCTTACAATTTTTACGTGTTAATTCATTCTATCACTACTCCTAGTAAGAAAGAAATCTATCTGGACATGGTTTGATCCGGGGCCCAAATGTAACTATATATGACTCTAACTTTTGAAAAAAATGTTTATGAATATCAAATCAAATATTGTAAAGAAATTCTAAAATCCAGATCTCCTGTTTCATTCTACAACTAAAACTAAAATTTTCATGCACGACTTCAAAACCCTGGCTAGTCTCTCCTACATGTTCATTTAGATCTCTTCCAATAAATAACTTTTCCATACTTCAAGCCAATTGTATAAATTCATCTAAATCTTTTAAAAAATATTTTTATTAATTGCATTTATATCTATTTGAAAGAGATAAGACAACACCGACTATATTAATTACGCTCTTTTCCAATAACTAGTTTAATAAGCAAAATTTTATTTCCTTTCTTTCTTACCTCCATTATATTTTCTTTTTTAAGTCCTTATGGACAATTATTCTTACTCTATTTCTAGTTTTATCTCTACATGTGTATCAAAGTTTATGACCATAAATCTTTACTACTCTAAACTTCTCCCCCACCCACTTAGTTTTTTGAAAACATATAATATTAATTTTCCTTCTAGTCATTATTTCTTCTATCTCTCCTAACTTACAGTTATAGATCCTATATTTTAAGTGGTTAAATGAATTCTATTTTTATGGACTAAGTTCTTTACCTCGCATCCGCTTCAATATAAATGCGAGAATCCTTACATTTAACACCACATCCAAACAACGATGTGGTGCGTCATTTTGGAAGACACCGTAGTTGCCCTTACTAACTCATGCCACTACATTCTCGATCCGATGCAATGCACCACTAAAAAGGGAATGCTCCAACAAATTTTTCATATTTGTCTCTCATTTTTTTTTTTTTTTTTTTTTGTTTTGACAAGGGATTTTATGCCGACTATCAACCAATTATAACTTTACTCTTTTTACCCGGTTTGAAATCAACCATAGCTGAATCTTTCAAATAATAAAAAAAATCAATAACAAACATGCAAACTTCCAAAATTTTAAGAAAATCAAGAAATAGATAAAACTCAGGAGAAATTTATTATCAAATAATACCCATATAAATGATATTTTAAAAAATTAAAAAAATCTACGAGATGAATAAGTTGAAAATGAAAAATTTAATATGTGTTCTCAAATATGAAACATTTCAAAAATTTCAAGAAAATAAAAATAGAAAAGAGTCAGACAAGAATTAGACTTCAAAACCTCGTGAGAAAATAAGGCCAATGAATTAAAATCAAATTTGTCAAGTCTAACAGGAATTTATCAAGTCTAACATGACCCCGATAGAAAAGTTCATCAGATGAAGTTTACAATATATAAAATCATTAATATAAAAATAATTTTCAAACTAAAAATTAAATAAAGCAGATCAAAATAAAATTGAATCAAACTAATTAAGTATAACACGAGTAGTCAATCATGAAATTAGGGCCAAAATAATAATTAAAAAAGTAGAAAAATTCAAAATTTTCAACAATGTATGATATAAGAAAGGAAGTTGAGCTATGAACTTTGACAAGAAATTATTTTCATTCTTGTTAAATAAAAGGGTGGCGATTGCAACCTTTGCAACTCTATGGACCGGCATTAGCTTGTGTAAACCATATTAGTGTGGATCATTTTGTTATTTCCCCTTTCTCTGCATCAAACGATTAGCAAATGAGGGCATGCCACCAATTTTTTCTAGGGCTTTATTGCCATGGGTATTAATTTTTCACCACAAATTTGACTCTATATATAGCGCTTCAATTTTTTTTTTTTTTTTTTTTTTTTTTTTTTTCTTGCTTCATATCAATTATGAGACAAACTGCCTCACAAGAATTGTAACAATCTCTGTTCAAACATGAATCTATGCTCTATGCTCCCTCTAGCTTTGACCATAGAATATGAGTTATTTAACCAAAATATAGAGATAATCTTCAATTACGGAAAACATACCAAAAATAATATCTTACTCTCGACCACGGGAAGCCAGAACCATGAGGCCGACATTGTGTTTTGCCTCCTCCTTGGACCACAGTATGTCGTTGCCAGATGAATCATCAACTTTGATACCAATTATGGAATAGCACTGTCGTAGGATATTTTGGAGAGTGAATGCATACATATATATAAAAACTCTAGACTAATTTTCACCAAAATTTTTAAACTGATGGGCATTGGGTCAACTCTCTCTCTCTCTCTCTCTCTCTCTCTCTATATATATATATATATATAATATTTTTAATTTTCTTCTATATGTCCCATGTATAACAACTACCCTATGCATGAACTTTAACAACTATTTAGGTTTGGCCAATGATTAAGGATTTCCATTCTCCAGAAGGTGTGGAAGCAGAAGCTACGATGTTTGGGCTCCAAATGGCTTTGGCTCAAATTCTTCTTGGTCGTTTTTGGAGGGAGGCGCTTGAAATGTTAGAGTTTATATCCAACCATGGGGTAAGGATATTATGATCAATACACAGTGCATTGGGATAGAATATTAAATTTTTTAATTAAATCTAGCTCAAAATTTAAGAGCTTAAAAAAATTATGTCGAGAGAGTTTTCTCCCAAATGTGATCTTTATAAATACTTAAATTAAATTAATTAGATTACGATTTTAAATATCGACCAGAGCATCGATACCAAAATCAAGCCTATCGTGGGTGATGCAAGATGGCTGCTAAAAAGTCTATCGCTTGATGGCCCATGAGTTGGGCTCCTACAGAGGCAAACACTCAAGACTCGGCAAAAATGGGCTGCCGTGACTCAGGTGGTCGGTCTGGAGATATTTTTCGCCCCCTTCAGGATGTTTTGTTTATCTTTGTTTGATTTTTTTTGTCCTTTGAATGTTCTCACTTGGACACGCGGGAAAAAAAATCATGAATATTCATGTAAACAGAAACACAATAAAAAAGTGTAACATATTAATTTAAGATATTTATTCATTTTTTGACTTTTTTAATGAAACTTTTTATTTTTTGATTAATTATTGTATGGTTGCGATAGCCAGTTTTGAGGTGCCTTTATTATGATTATCACTCTCCTCTGACCTAAGTTTGTTCTTGTATCTGAAAAATGGCAGATATACATGGCACGCGTTACCTGCAGATTTTTCGAAATTTTCAGTGAAGTTATTATGTCTCAGTCGCAATGCGGGGAAAAAATCAATATAGCTTTGAAGTTGGGCCTCGTGCATTAGCGAAAAGTAAAACTTGTTGCAGTGGATCAAGAGCTTTGCCATGGATAATCATGTTACCATTTAAGTGGGATGTTTTGTTCTAAAGGGTATTTACTGGAATTTTAGTGCGAAATAACATTAATACTATCGGTATTTATATGATTACATGGCCCCAATGGCCCCAGATATTAATGGCGGTCAATTTAATTATGAAAAACAACATATTTGTTCAGTATTGTACCCACGTCCATCACGCAGTGCTTCATGCACGCAAAGGGCCAATGGTGAACAATAGGGTACACCTAACATTTTCACAGAGTTTTCTTTGTGAAAAATGAAATAGATTCATAAATAGATTTTTTTAGCAAAAATTTATCAATAATGATAATTTAAATACATTTATGAGGAAATTAAATTTTTATTTCTACCACTATATTTTTTATTTTAATGTAATATTGTAAATAAAATACTATAACTTAAAAATCAGTTAAAACAACTAAAAAAGTCGACATTTTTCCGAACACAACGCAGGAGAAGCACAGTTATTATTCATTTAAAAAGAAATATTTTTTATTAAAATTAAATATAAATAAATGACCCATAATATATTATTATTATTATTATTATTATTAAACAAAAATGACAAAAGGAATAGATGGATGGAGACTACTAAATAATCCCCCTAAAAAGTAAACGTGATTACAGGTCAAAAAACATAAGCGCGTTGGATGCATTTGTCATGGGAGGGCTAAAGATAAGAATGCCAATGAAACGCGAATTCGAAAAAGTGATACTTTATTTACTTGTCTGTTCTAGAACTTTATGTTGTGCAACAAACAAAGTGACTTTGCTTTGATTTTTAACGACCATGCGCGTCACCCTTCTTTTCATCTCCGCACACCCATTTATGCTTAGGTCACGTGATCGGAAGATCTCAATACATGAATTAGGATGTGCCACGTGATCAGGCCAAATGACTTATGAGAGAAAATTCATATCCTAAGCCAACTCATTAACCCCTATGAAGCGAATGGGTTTGGGTATGCATACATTTCGATTGAAAAGAAAAAAAGAAAATATTAGCACGGCTATTAGCAATTTTCTAATTAATAAAAGAAATTTTGTGATAAATTTTAATTGTACTCACGTTGTTTGAGCTAATGAAGTTTTATAAATTTATGACATTGGACATAATTAAGTCAATTTAAATTATGTTAGATTGATCAAATAAATAGAATTTTATATGACACTTTGTGTCAATGTGTCTTCAATCATTTTTAGTTAAATATTTATTTAATTTAATTAAAATATATTGATAATTTAATTGAAATAAATTTTACGTATATTAATTTAAAATAATATAAAATTTTAATTCATTTAATTTATCCAACATTTCTTAATGTGTAATGACTTATCTCCTAGTCGAGTCTCCTATTGAGAGAAAGGGGGGTGCACTCGTGAGAAAGAGACTTCGACCATGGCTCAGGAACCATTCGACAGACCCAGTTGTTTGCAGGAACAACAAACGACTTGTTAATAAGCATTGCTCGTGGAAGGATCCGAAAAGTTGGTCAGCACAGTATGTGAACGCTGAACAAAAGCCACAGCAAATAAGACGACAGTAGTCATGAGTGGTGACCAAGATTTCAAAAAATACAAGGGAACGCCGTCATTTAACACTGTCATGCTCAGGATTTTGTTGACGCAAGACTTACCCCCAGAGTGCCTTGACTCGCACTTGACTTAGGCCTCTATAAATAACCCCCCTCACACCTCTTCTCACTTCACCCGATTCCATCTCCTCTCCATCTCTTATTCACTTGGGTCTCGGAGAACCTTTTGCCCTGGCCTAAGTTTGATCAGCAATTCGTTCGATATAAACTCTTTCTTAGATCTCAAACCCCAAGATAAACATGAAGGTACAGTCTTTTTCCCCATTTTAGAAGCACTGCAGTTAAAGCTCATAGATGATTTAAGTAATCCTCCATTCGTTTATGAGCGCAGTCATTTTTTTTTTTCTCTTAATTGTTTTTAAGAAACTGATCTCACCCCAACTTCAATTTCTCTTTCTGCATCTAATTCTAGCCTCTCTGTCGTCTGGGTTTACCATATTTTTGCAGAAAGTCGTGCTTAAAGTGGATGTACACGATGAGAGAACTAAGCAAAAAGCAATGAAGGCAGTCTCTGGTCTCCCAGGTACTTAATTTACAAAAATTATTTTTTTTCCTCCAAAAACAAAATTGTAGTCAAAATAACATTAATCAAGAAATTTGTAATCTACTACAAAATTTTAATCTCTTTATGTAATTAAATGTTGTAGGTTTGCAGTCACTCTCAGTGAACTTGGAGAACAAGAAACTTACTGCAACTGGAGACATTGATCCTGTGAGTATAGTAAGCAAATTGAGAAAATTTTTGGACACCGAAATAGAATCAGTGGGAAGATGGCGACAAGGATCAAAAAGATCCAATTGCTGAGTATTTGAAGATTTATCAAGAGACTTATCATCCTGCTGAGTATTTGAAGATTTATCAAGAGACTTATCATCCTGCTTTTGCATACCCTCACTACTCTGTTAGGAGTGCTCAGAGAGACCCTAATTCTTGTGTTATTTGCTGAGGGAAAAAATATATATATATATTTATATTTGCAGAAGAAGAAAGAAAATTTATAAATTATATTTGCGAGTGAGAATTTGAATTCGCTCTTTCTCTATTTTGATGTGCTGTTTGTATACAGATGGCTCAAAATTCAATTACTAATTTGTTCTTCTTTTAAATTAAAAATCCAAGAAATACCACAAAACTCAAATCTTTCTTTGTAGAAAATTATGTGATAGTTCTCAAACGTGGACCAGGACTAATGTGCCTCTTCCCAAAACTTTTCAAGAGAAAAAAAAAGAAGAAGCCCCTCCAGAGAGTTGAGCAGCCGAAAAGTAAAAGTTCACTCATTCAAAGAAGCAACAGAGAGAGAACGGGGGAAGGCCAAAATACTGGCGCCTTGGCTATTTTCATTTCAAAAAGTTAATTTTTTTTGCTAGGCATACCATTTCTTGTGAGATTGCATGATAAATCTAATGCACGCCTAATTCATAAATTAGAGCCAAAATAAACAAAAGTGAAAATCGAGGATTTAGGGTTACTTTGAACCATATTCTTGTTCTTTACTTTCGACGAATCTAAAAGCATCAAATCGATTTTTGGGATGTGTACAAGTATTCTAAACCCTGAATTTCTCTCAATAGATGGTGTGGAGAATAAAAATTTAGATTTAGGGACCCAATATATTAGAAGGGGTTTATATAGGTTCTCAACCATCAAAGAGCCATTAAAACTCTACAATTATCACCCTAAATAATTGCTAAAGGTTATAGGAATTCAATTAAAAAATTCGAAACGGAAAAACAAGATTAATTGTGTGGAGATTTGAATGGGACACCAAAATCCGGCCAAATACATCTCCAATTCAAATTCATTCCATTCTTATCACATTTAATCTTTTCGGTTATATTTTTCTCTAATTAATTTGATATTGAATTCATTGAATTCAATTGAATTTAAATTCGAAAGTCCATCATTCTCCCACTTGGCCCAGCTAACCGACTTGAAATCAGAGTCAAGTCAATCTTTTATGAAAATAAAGTATACGAGTCACAACGATAAGTTCTCTAAAAGCGAGTATTATCTTCCGTGTACCACAATGCATTCTATCTTCCAACGTTATGGTGACATTTACTTTATGAATAAACCCAATGTTTATTCGGATCCTTACTTGATGAATTTATCTCAAGAAGACAACATGTGCATGACTTTATTAAGAAAATTCAACTCTGAGTTTCATTTAAATAAGACAATAAACTCATATTTACAACATGATCTCTGAACTTATTTGGTGGCATGCCTTTGGTCAAGGGATCAACCAACATATAATCAGTGCTAATTGTTGGATTACAACTTTATTTTCTAACACCCTTCCCTAATGACTAAGTAATTTATATCGATGTGTTTACTTCAACTATCACTCTTATTATTTTTAACAAAAAATATAACAGCTGAATTATCACAAAATGCACATAATGACTTAAGTACAGAATTTAAAACCCTAAACCCAGATATAAAACTCTTAAGTCACACCACGTGTGACGTAGCCTCAAAATATGCCACGAACTCCGCTTCCATAGTGGATGTTGTAGTCAATAGTCCGCTTAACACTCTCTATGATACGACCGCCGGCCATCATGAAGATTCTAACCCAACGTTGATTTTCGGGAATCAATGCAATCGGGCAAAGTCCGAATCGAGTACGACTACTTTCGGGCTGTCACAATTCTTCGGATGTAAACATGTGTTTCTTGGTGTCTTACAGATACCTCAAAACATTATTTGCAGTCTTTTAATATTCCAAACCGGGTTACTTTGATATTTACCTAACATTCCCACAAAGATGCACTATATCGGGTCTTGTATAGACTGTATACAAAGACTTCCTATAACGAAGTATACGAGATGTTAGCCATTTGTTCCCTTTCTAAATCTGTTTTAGGATATTTGTCCAAATTGAACCTATCCCCTTTAACAATCAGAGCTATACTTGATGAACAGCTTCTATTCTCAGATCTTTTAAACACTTTGTTGATGTAGGTATCTTGAGATAGTCCTAAATCTTTATTGGATTTATCTCGATATATCTTAATACCGATGACATAAGATGCATAACCTAAATCCTTCTTATCAAAGTTTTTAGAGAGGAACTGTTTTACCTCATACAACATCCCTTTATCATTGGTGGCAAGTAGTATATCATCCACATATAGGACAAGAAAACAAAATCTACTCCAACTGACCTTGAGGTATATACATTGATCCACAATATTTTCTTCAAAATCGAATGAAGTGATTACATTATGGAATTTCAAATACCATTGGCGAGAGGCTTGTTTTAGCCCATATATGGATTTCTTGAGTTTGCACACCAAGTGCTCACTACCACTAGAGGAGAATCCTTCGTGTCGACGCATGTAAACCTCTTCCTCTAGTTTCCCATTAAGGAAAACCGTTTTCACATCCATTTGTTGTAACTTTAGATCAAAATGCATAACAAATGCCAGAATGATGCAGAGGGAATCCTTTTTAGACACCGGAGAAAATGTCTCCAAATAGTCGATTCCTTCCCTTTGGGTGAACCCTTTAGCAACGAGTCTAGCCTTGTATTTTTCGATGTTGCCTAATGAGTTTGTTTTAGTTTTGAAGACCCATTTACATCCGATGAGTTTTACCCCATCTGGCAACTCTACAAGGTCCCAAACTTCGTTACTCCTCATGAAATCCATCTCATCTTTCATAACATTCAGCCATAAGTTCGAGTCCTTAGAACTCATGACTTGTGAAAATGTTTTCGGATCTTCTATGGCTCCGATGTTATAGTTAGACTCTTAAAGGTATACCACATAATCATCAGGTATAGCTGACCTTCTTTCTTGAGTAGATCTTCTTAATAGTGATTCAACATTCTCCATAGGGGAAGATTGTCCAACTTGATCTTGGTCAGCTGTTTGTGAAATTTCACGGTTGTCATCTCTACCCTAATTTGTGCATATAGGGACTTAAGTGTTATTTTGGATGACAACTAATTTGGTATTATGACTTGACGGGATACTTGATGGGCCTCTTTCAGGAGTTAAGTCCCGAAAGTAATCCCTTCCACTGACCAAATCATTCTTTAGAAATTTAACATTTCTAGATTTCACAAATCTAGCGTGATAGGATGGACAATAAAACCGGTATCTTTTGGATCTTTTGGTATAACCGATAAAGTATCCACTCACGGTCCTTGGATCCAATTTCTTTTCTCGTGGATTGTAAACCTTTATCTCTGCAGGACAGCCTCAAATGCGTATATGTCTCAAACTAGGTTTCCAACCCTTAAATAACTCAAAGGGAGTTTTGACTACAACTTTGGTTGGAACCCTATTCGAGATGTATACTGCTGTCTTGAGAGTTTCAGTCCACAAGAACTTAGGTAATTTGGAGCTAGCCATCATGCTTCTAACCATATCAAGCAAGGTTCTGTTTCTTCTTTCGGTTACACCATTTTGGTCAGGTGAACCAGGCATGGTGTATTGGGTAACGATCCCATTTTCTTGAAGGAATCTTACAAATGGACCTGGCGCTTGTCCATTCTCTGTATACCTTCCATAGTATTCTCCACCTCTATCCGACTTTAAGATCTTTATTTGCTCACCGCATTGTTTCTCTACTCGGCTTAAAAATTTTAAAGGCATCCAATGCCTCATTCTTATGAAAAAGGATATAGAGATACATGTATCGTGAATAATCATCTATAAAGGAGATGAAATAACTATGACCATATAAGTCTGTACCTGGAGTACAAATATTCGTATGTATGATCTCAAGTAATTCAGAGCTCTTCTTGGCACCTTTTTGAGTCTTGTTGGTCTGCTTTCCCTTAATGCAGTCCACACAAGTTTCAAAATCATTAATTTTAGGGTATCAAGTACCTCATCTTTTACCAACTTTCTATTCTCTTTATGGAGATGTGTCCTAATCTCCGGTGCCACAACATGGAAGAGTTTTCCTCAATGACACTTCTTTTAACACCTGTTTATGTTACATTCATGTAAACATTGTCTTGTAAAATAATACTATATAATCCATCCAATAATGGACCATAACTAACGATATTTGAACCATAAAATAATGTCATTTTATTATTAAATTGGAAAGGGTAACTGAATTGTACAAGTTTTGAAACGGAAATTAACTTCCTAAAAACTTAGGCACATAGAATATTCTCTCCAATTTCAAGACATGTCCGCTTGCGAATGAGCACGTAATCATCAATACCTTTTATTCGTGAGCTCATCTTATTGCCCGAATATATAAGTTGTTCACGATCCATTGGTTTCCTTATATTTTGTAAACCCTACAAGACATTTATAATGTGGATGGTACAATCAGAATCAATCCACAATGTGTCATGATAAATCTCAGTTATGCAAAATTCATAACAGACTAATGAGATTTCTGTACCTTTACTCTCAAGCCACCGCTTGTACTTAGTACAATTTTGTTTTATGTATCTTTTTTTTTTATAGAAGAAACACTTGGACTCCTTCTTTATGTCCATTTTAAGTTTTGTGCCCTTTTAATTTGGATTGAATTTTCCCTTCTTCTTTCTTGTATAGCTACATGTGTACTTTTTGGAACCTTGCTTCATCTCCATTAATAGCCTTCATTCCTCCTGCACACACATGGTCATCAACTCATTGATGGACCATTTCTCCTTATGTGTGTTGTAGGAGATCTTAAAAGGACCGCAGGGTTAAGGGAGAGAGTTCAAAATAAAGAGCACGGGGACATCTCAACCTCCAGATTCTTTAGTTGAGATGCAATATCCCGCATCCGCATGATGTACTCAGCACACCGTGGACAAGTAGTGAGTCTCATAAAAAGAGAATTGTATAATGAGGGTATTAGCCCAAAACTTCTCCGATGCTGCGAATTGCTCGTCTATAGCCTTAAGAAGAGTACATACATTGGTATCTTGATTGACCGAGTCACGGATACCAGCCGAGATCTTACTCTTTATGAATATGGTACTTAGACGATTAGATCACTCCCAACGTTCATAAAGAGCCTTATCAGTCTCGGAACTAGTATCAATCACCGGAGGTGGCTCATCTTTCCGAATAGCATAATCAATATCCAAGTCGCCCAAATGGAGAAGTATCTTTTCCCTTCATTCCTTATAATTTTCTCCATTCAAATCGAGAAAATTAGATTTTAAATCTACGTTTTAGAATATTACAAAATAAATAAACATGCTTACTAATTATGTGTGAGGCATTTAATATATGTTTACTAATGTAAACATATAAAAATAAATTTATGACAGAAATTGCTTGTGGGCTAAATTTCTAATTCTATTAGATTTATTTGACTTTATAATAAGATTTACCGAAAATAACTCATTCCCTAATGTCTGTGGGCTAATTAGGAAACTACAAATAGTTAATCTTTTCTTGATCACCCTATCATTTTCTACTTAGCTCTATAAGACGATCTTTCTAATGCACCAGGTAAGTTCCTAGGTAGGTGGTGGGTCACATGGGACCGCTTAAGAACTAGCCAAGCTTAAACTTATCCCTTCTTTTTGACAGAACCAATTTAAACATGCAGTAGATCAACCGCACTTATAGTATTATATAGAAAAGAGAATTTAACCAAATAGACTACTATTGAAAAATAGCTATTTTTGATATCTTATCTCTAATTTTATTATTTTCATGCAACAAATATTTCGTAGGGATAAAATTCATTACATAAAAATAATTATAATGGCAAATTTATCATTTTTCCTAATATGATCATGTCTTTTATATATAATTTTCTATTTAATTATGGTTGCTGTGGTTAAAAGCTAATTAATTAAAAAAATTATATTGATCATTAGGATAATTATATTACTTGATTTTGCCATGCCAAAGTGTATAATTTTTTTTAATATAAAAAATGCAACAAAAACTATTTAATGCATTTTATTAATTTTGTATCTCCCTTAATTTACAAAATTATATTCAAAAATTAATTTTATGTACTATTTTTTTTAAAATTTGGGCTTAAAATATCTTTTGAAAATTTTGGGAATTTTTTTTTTTAATTTTTCACCTCAAATATTAATTTCAAATTTCAGAGACCAAACTATAACAATTCAAAAGTTTTATGAATTTCTGAAATAATGTAGGGACCTTACTATTACATTTAAGAATTTTGTGGTGAAAACAGATTTTCTAAAAGATTTCGGAGTACCCTGTCATTTTCAAAAGTCAGGGCAAAAATGCTGTGTTTTAGTGGATGCAAAAATGATGTGTTTCATTAAGTCCACAAAACTCAAATGATCATTGTTAATGGACCGGCCCACAATGCATAAATGTTTAATTATTTTAAATCAAACCCAATGCCTAATGCTTATGAATTAGGCCCCCAAGGACGTGACATTATTTCTACAAAGGGTTTAATCTTTCCTAGTCTTCTTTACTCGGAAGGAGGCTGAGGGTCTCGATCGAATCTGATAGGTCTCTACACCGGAAACTCACCGGAAAATGCAAAGATTCTTCAAAATTATTTTTGAAAACATGATTTTAACCATAATAATACAAAAATTTTAATTTCGAATCAATTTCTTGAAAACATTAAGATTTTTGACCAAATATTCAAAAATCTAAAAATCCTAATTTTTAAAAAATTTTGAAATTTACTGAAAAACATGCAAGTATAGGCAAAATTGGCTCTGATACCAAATGTGAGATTGTATGACAAACATAATGCATGCTTCAATTCATAAATTAATGTCAAAATAAGCGGAAGGGAAAATTGAGAATTTAGGGTTATCTTTGGTCATGCTCTTGTTCTTTACTTCCGGTGAATTTAAAAGCACTAAATCGATTTTTGGGACGTGCACAAGTCTTCTAAACTTTGAATTTCTCTCAATAGATGGTGTGAAGAATTGAAATTTGGATTTAGGGACCCAATGCATTAGGAGGGATTTATATAGGCTCTCAACAATTAAAAAGCCATTAAAACCCTACAATTATCACCCTAAATAATTGCCGGAGGTTATGAGAATCTAATTAAAAAATTCAAAACGGAAAAATAAGATTAATTGTGTGGAGGTTTGAATGAGATACCAAAATCCGACCAAATATATTCCCAATTCAAATTCCTTCCATTCTTATCACATTTAATTCTTTTGATTATGTTTTTTTCCAATTAATTTGATATTAAATTCATTAAATTCAATTGAATTTGAATTCAAAAGTCCAACATTTCTCTCATGGAACTTTCATAATCTGATCGAGAAAGTAACTTTAATTGATATTTTTTATATCTATGCCGAGGGTGGGGAAAGCTTAATTAGGACATCTGATGATGATTGAAAGATTACTAGATATTAGTTTAGAATGCCCATGAGGGGCATTTTAGACATTTGTAATAGGGTTAGTGGGGTAACTCCCACTAACCCCACCTTAACTCCAACTTCCCATGATTCTCTCCAAGAAAGTAGCATAACATTTGTGGAAGGAAAAATACTACTCTTTTATGATTGTACGTGAGAATTTTTGGCAGCCATGGATGAATGCTTGAGAGAGAAAAATATTCTCTAGAGAGAGAATATAGAGGGTTGAGAAGAATTCCGAGTAGGAAATTTTTCTACGTCACACAGAAATCGCCGGACTGAGGGTTGCGGCGTTGTGACATTGCGGTGGTGGTTCGATTAACATCGTGATCACCATCCCGACCGCGAGATCCGATCGAGGGACACACGGTCGATTTTTGGGCTCTACATATTCGAGGTATTTATACCCTATACTCAATCCATATTTATTTTCCCGAAAATTATTTATGAATGCTTCCGCTGCATGTGACTCAATTAATTCCAACATTGGTATCAGAGCGATACGTTGGATTAAAAATAATTTAAAAATAAGTTTCGGGTTAATTTTTGGGTATAAAAAATTTAGGTATAAAAAATTTAGGGTTTAAAATTTGGGGTTCGGATCACGGATGAGTTTCGTGAATCCGAGAACACCACTATGTTACCCATGATCCCTAGAACACGAAAATAATTTTTTCGTAATTTTCTGAGCACGTTTAGGCGAAGAAAACTCCGGTTGAAAGTTTCGGTCGTGAATAGTGATCGACCCATTCAATCTTAGATTTGTCGAGTTTTAGGGCAAATCAACGCATGAAAATTATAGATCTGTAATCCTTGTTTCATGCTCTTCAATTTGATATATATATTGCATATATTTGTGACCGGAAAATTGGGTTTCAAAATTGACCGCAGAGGGTCGGATTTTTGGATCCAAAATATACCAAGTTTAGGGTGTAATTATTCCAAAAATCGAGTCAAGGATGCTTGGAATAAATGGAATTAGAGATTCTACAAAAAATCCGGTCAAAATGGTGCCGGAAATGGGCTTTTCCGGCAACCGGGTCGAAAGACCCGGTTACAGGAACCGTCGGGTGAAGACGAAGAAGTCCAACTTGCGGGCGCGTGCATTACACGCGCAAGCAGGAGCGTGAAGCAAGCAAGGGTGGGCGCGTGTCCTTCACGCGCGGAAATGGAGCGTGAGAGGACGGGTCGTCCGGGTCGGTTACGACCCGGACACGTGTCCCCGACCCTCAACCCAACGGATCCAGACAGGATTCGGGTTCCTACCAGCATCCGGGTCTGGAACCGACCCCGCCGTGGGTCTCGCGCGTGAAGTGCGTGACCTGCGCGCCTGCGCGTCAGGCGCGTGAGCCGACGCGCAGAGCGCGCGTGTGTGCGTGTCGTACGCCCGGCCGCGTCTGGCATGCGCCAGAAGCGGTTCCCGGCGTGTGGAGGCTCGTGGGGATGCGCCGCCGGTGCGTGGCGGCGCGTGGGACTGCCGGCGACGCGTCAGGTCGTCTAGAATTGAATTTTTTTTGAATTTTTGAGGGCCCCACATCCATAAAAGTGACTTTTTGTGGGTTTTTGTGCATCGAATCCTAGTCCAAACCATGAGATGCTATCCCGAATTGTGGTGTATGGTGTCTGTTGATTCATACGCTCGTCTTGGGGTATGTATTCGAATTATTTGGGTTTTGTTGATTCGTAGGGTGCACAAAATGTGAGAATAAGCATCACAAGTCACAACTATCTCATTGACTGCTTCTAAAATTATCGTATTTGATTTTTTGCAAAGGGGATAAAATTGAATGGTGATAAATACGAGATTTTTCACTGGTAGATTCAATTTATTCTCGAGGAGCAAGATCTAATTAAAATTCTGAGGCATGGGATGGTAGACTCCAGGGAGAGTTCCACACCTCAGAGAGACGGGATTAGGAGACATTACGTGCATGAAAGAGGAATGATAGCCGAGTCAAGGTAATCCTCCTGAGTAGCATGCACGATGATGTGATCCCAGTCTATGAGCAATATCCTACGGTTTTATCGGTTCGACTCACCCTATAAAGAGTATTAAAGTGCTCTTACAGATCCTGAGATGAGGATACTGACTTATAAGTGTAACAACTCATAAGAAAAGGGTTGATCATATGATGATGCAACATTTGATAAAAATGTCGAGTATGATCGCCGAGTTAGGGAATGTGACTGAGCCCATTTTGGATATGTTTTCTAGTACTGGATGCGATCCAGCTCTTTACCTGATTCATGAGAAATCATGAAAGTTTATTTCACATACGACGAAAGTATTCGCACTTTCACTAATGTGAATAGGCACAGGGAGCTCGAGTAGGAGTATCTAGAGGCGAGTAGGCCATACTCGGGTCATGCTTATGCGATGGAGTCGAGCAAGGACTCCTGTGTGACTCGAATCTCAGGTAAGAAGAAAACCATCCGAGAAAACCGATAATACAACGCAGCTCGAGATAGGAGCGCGCTTATAAAGTTCCGTCCAGTGAGTCCTCAAGTAGGAGAATTTATGTACATAAACGGAGCGTTTGTTGACATCAGAGGAAGTAGCACTTGCAAGTTGGAGTTGCAAAGTTGCTAGACTCTGTATGCCCTTTACGCTCCAAAAGTTCGACGGAACTTGATTTCAGTTTAGGATATGCTCTGTTAATTTGGAAATTTTATAATTTCCATTTATTACAACAATTCTATGATTGATTCTATTTTGGTCCATGAGGGACTATATGCACTGGAAATAATTCTTTTCAATGGTATTTCTTGTTGTCCTCTTAGTGTGAGAGAGGATGAACCGGTTAGCAGTGAGTGGCTTTGTAGAATCCGCTAACCAGTCTTGCCTAGACGGCAACTTACAAGAAAACCATTCGACAATGCAATGAGGGCTGGGACTCCATTGCAGTCGGTTCACTCCAAGATCTGTGGCCTTATGAACGTGAGAACCTGAAATGGTGTTGGGTACTCTATTACGTTCATAGACAATTACACGTATTTCGGTTACATCTATCTGATCTCGCGTAAGTCTAAGGCATTGAGGTGCCTCAGGAGGTTATTAGCGAGGTTGAGAATCAGTTAGATCTGAGAGTTGAGATACTCAGAACCGAACGAGAGCGCGAGTATTTGTCTAAAGAGCTCTATTTCAAGAAGGGCATTACGAGAATCTGATTATTCCTCGCTACAACGGGAGTAGAGTAGCCGCGAGAGAGGAATAGGACTTTGTTTGAGACGGTGAGGCCGATGATGGCGCAAACCAATTTACTCGTTTCCCATTGGGGAGATGAGCTATTGGTTGCAGCCTATGTTCTCAATCGTATTCTATTAAAGTCCGCAAACAAGATCCATATGAGCTTTGGACAGGGAGGCAGCCTGACCTTAGCCATTCGAGATTATGGGGTTTTGCAATGTATATTCACTATTTCTCGCATTTACACAGCGAGTTAGGCTTGCGAGAAAAGAGATGTATTTCTAATGAGCATACAGATGGCACTCTCACTGAGATTGAGTCTCATGATGCCGAGATACTTGAAAGTGATTTTCCTATGAGAGGTGAAATCAATTGGGACTTTACCTTTCATGAGATGGATGAGCCTAGTGGTTGGCTAATCCCAGTGGCAGGATCTAAGAATCCATTACGGATCTGGGTTTTAGTAGGACCGATCCATCTAGAGGTAAAAAGGTTTCCCATCCTCTTAAGAGTAGTCGATGATGCGTACCTAACCGTCGCTTCCCGATTAAAGGAGAGGCTCTCAGTATGACTCTTGAGGATTACGAGAAATCTTTAACTGTCCTAGAGTTTCTTGAGGGTTCCATGGAGAACCATTGATTATAGGCCATGGGTGAGAGGAGTTGATGAGAATCAACAGGATCTGGGATTTAGTTGATTTACCTGAGGGAAGTAGGGCCGTTGAGAATATGTGAGTTCTCAACATCAAGAAAAGGGTCGACGGATCGGTGTAGAGGTATAAGGCCTATTTGATAACCAGGGGTTACTCAGACTGAGGGCAAGATTACCTCGATCCGTTTACTTTTAGCGATTATTGTGGACATGGTATGGATCTGGAGTGAGATCGTATGAACGTTGAGACTATTCTCCTGAGTGGGAGTTCGGATGAGGATTTATAAGGAATGGTCATCTGGCTTTATTCTTACAGATCTGGATGATAAGGTTTGTCGACTTTGGAAGTTTACATATGACCTTAATCATCAATCCAGCAATGGACGTTTGAGATTTCACGAGAAGGTGATATCTTACGGTTTCGTGATGATCGAAGAGGATCATCGCGTATACCTTTTACGTTCTTTTGATCATGTCCTCATGCGAATGACATTTGTTGACTGGGAACAACAGAGAGTATCTGATGACCACGATAACGTGGATATTGTCGAGTCTTGATGTGAAGAACATGGCTGAGACTCAGGTTCTTCCTCGAAGTTAAGATCCAGAGGGATCGCTCGAGACAGGTGTTTATCCTTTCACAGGAGTCAAACATCAAGAGAATTCTCGAGTACTTCGAGAAGATCGACTACGACCTTAAAGATACTCTTATCGCTAAAAGGTTAAAACCTAATTCTTGACATATGCCCTAAGACTCAGAAAAGGACAAGGGAAATAAGTAGAATCCCTTGTTCCAGTGCACTGAGTGATCTGATGTACGCAGTGTCGCGTACATGTTCAGACGTTTGATTTGCAGTCACTATGGTAATTAGGTATCGATCGAATCCTAGAGGGGATCACTGGAGAGCAGTGAAAGGATTCCGAGATATCTCGAGAGAACTGCGGACCTCTTCTAGTGTTACGGAGGAGGTGATTTGCATCTTATTGGGTATTCAGATACCAACTGGGTTGGTGATCTGAACGTATGCAAATCGATATTAGGTTTTACTGTCTTGGAGTAGTAAGAAGTAAACCTGTATATCTCTATCTACGATAGAGACTGAGCTTATGAGATGCTCGGCACGATTCAGCAGAGTGTTTGGCTCCGGAGATTTCCGGATCACTTAGGGGTTGTGTCAGATAGTGGGAGGCCAGTGATGATTTATTGAGAAAATCAGGCCGCCTTTGACCACACTTGAGACCCTAAGTATCAGTAAGTCCAAACACATTGATACCTAATACTATGTTATGAGAGACATCACCGAGAAGGGTGAAGTGACAAATTAAGTACATTACTATACAGCATGTTGGCTGATCCCTTCAATAAACCCATTGTGATAGATTCCTGTATGAGATATTGGAATCATTGGGTTTGCATGTACATTCACATTTCTCACCTTGTACTGATGCTTATTGTGTTATATATATGACATGTGTGCATGATTGGGTCACTTATTTATTGCACTATTTTAATTGTCATATATTTTGTGATATGTTGTGATAAATGATATGTCAGGCAGGCGTGGTCGACTCTCTCACACGAGTGACCACCTCCAGCTCTGGGTGAGCGGAGATGAGACGGTTTCTAGTTGTAAGAGGCTTTGATAGTGGCCCTACTAGAACATAAGTCGCCCTGATATGTGTTCAGGATGAGATCATATGCGATATGACCGGCATGGACGTACCCACATCCATGTTGCCTGTAAGTAGCCAGGTTTGAGATCTCAGATATCACCTGCGACTAGTGATATTGTCTCTGAGATACTCTCTCTGAGATCTCTGGGTAAAGTCTTATGTGTAGACTGAGTCCCATACCTGCACAATGTTAGAGAAATCTGACATATGCCCTTTGAGAGATGGGGGAATAACACTGTGGCACGCGTTTCATACCGCGTGTGATATGTCGACCAGGGATAGTGGGAGTATTATTTGAGACACTGATATGATTTTGATCCCCGTTCCCACTGTGTGAGACCCAAGATCCATTGGGTGGGATCTCTTGTACCCTTATCACTTTCGGCTGTTTCTAGAAGTCTTGGCTCAGTGTTGCTACTTTAGTCTGTTTACCGATGGCCCGGAAGATAAATTGAGGTATGAGGGACAGGTCTAGGAAAGCAGCTGAATTGAGACTAATAGATTCGAGTTTGGGAAAAGGAAGACCAATTGACATTACATCATTGTGTTGTATTCACCGGCTAGCCTATTATGTCTATCCATGTTGGGATGTAAGCATAATAGTGGATACACAGTCGAGCATTTATTGGGGATTACTTTCGTTGAGGAAAGTAGCTCGATGGATGTAATTAGTCTTGCATCTGGGGTGCAGCGAGTTCTTTTGATACTAACGATGGCTTCTCGATCGTCCTAACAGGTGCATCAAGAGGTCTTTGCTTGCAGGTGTACTCGCAGGTCGCACGACGCCCAATCCTGTATGAAAGTCCAGCAGGGTGATGTGATCGCATGAGTTGTGATCTTGTGACGAATATTAAAATGCCCTCGCGTGCAAGTGAGAGATATTAGTTTAGAATGCCCATGAGGGGCATTTTAGACATTTGCAATAGGGTTAGTGGGGTAACTCCCACTAACCCCACCTTAACTCCAACTTCCCATGATTCTCTCCAAGAAAGTAGCATAACATTTGTGGAAGGAAAAAGACTACTCTTTTATGATTGTACGTGAGAATTTTTGATAGCCATGGATGAATGCTTGAGAGAGAAAAATATTCTCTAGAGAGAGAATATAGAGGGTTGAGAAGAATTCCGAGTAGGGAATTTTTCTTGTCACAACGAATCACCGGACTGAGGGTTGCGGCGTTGTGACATTGCGGTGGTGGTTCGATTAACATCGTGATCACCACCCCGACCGCGAGATACGATCGAGGGACACACGGTCGATTTTTGGGCTCTACATATTCGAGGTATTTATACCCTATACTCAATCCATATTTATTTTTCCGAAAATTATTTATGAATGCTTCCACTGCATGTGACTCAATTAATTCCAACACTAGACACAGTAACTAGACCCGGTAGGGCTACAATTTTGGTGACCCTGGGCTTGCGGACCAAGTCCAGCTCAGGGCGGTCAGGCCCTTGCCATTTACAGACCCGTAGTTTGCAGCAATATAAGAAGACTTTCTATAAACCAAGGTTCCTGGAAGGACAAATGTTGAAAATTCAATGACTACTTAGATCTAGAAAAGTGTAGACATCATCTTGTTTTCTTGAACCGACATTGCATGGGAGTCTAAAAAAGTGTGGCTCGACATTGTTGAGTCTAGAATGGTCTTGAAGTTCCCATAACTGACTTTGTCCTCTGTAAATACCCCATGTATCCTCACAATTTGTCTGAAGTGAGGTAAGTCCCATCCTTGATCTTTGGCTTTGTTAATTATTTGAGTATTGTAGTAGTGTTTTTATTGCAGTGTCTCAAGTTATTATAGTGAAATTAATCAATTTGTTTACTAATATTATTTGTATTATAAGTGATTTCTTTAGATGATATTTTGATTATTATATTAGTATATATTTTAGATCTACCACTTGAAAAATTTGTTACAACAAAAAATTGGATCCATCGTGTGAAATTGACTTGAATTGGATAAGCGAAGCGGAGTCAATGACAATAGCCATCATCAAGATTAAGGTGATGAATAAAACAACATCACTTTGCATCTTCCCACTCTAGATTTTATTGAATGAAGATGGCGTCTAGAGTGATAATTGACTTGGGCTTCTCCAACCCTCCATAAATTTGTTCCCCCATATTCCTTTCTGTTTATAGTTCAATCTCCGATCACTTTTCTTTCTCCCACTCGCATGCTAGGCCCTTGCTATGCACGTACGCATGGCTATGCTTAGTGATAACTTGAGGGTTTTGTGATCGAGATTTCTAGCTCTCCCTGAAATATGAAAATTTTCTGGATTTCTATTAATTCATAAACTTGTCGTAATTTCTTCAAAAATTATGTGTATAGAGACTTTCAAATTTTTGGAAAGCCTTCTAAAAATAAAAACTTATGGAAACTTCTCTAATCAAATTAGGTAACATAAATTTCGTTCAAGATGACTTCAAAAGAGATATATATATATATATTTATTTATATATATATATATATTTATTTATATATATTTAACACAATTTCAGATCATCCCAGGAATCTTGCAATTTTAATTGCTCATGAATTTGTTGACCAAGGATTATATGCACGCAAAATGATCATATTCTTTAAGTCATATTCACCCTAAACTCTCATAAGTAATGATTAGTACCAAAAATAATGATTCATACTATTTTATTAACATCATTGCTAACGTTTGAGCAAAACTTTTGATCATAGTTACTATGCACTCAAATCTCTTGATTCTAAAATCATGATCTCAACTAAGATCACGAATATTAAGAAAATCCCATTTACTATGATAATATGTGTTTATTTAATTTAGTTACTTGATTAACTTAAATACATTACTTCTTTCCCATTTAAATTAGCTCACATAGGTAAAAAATTTTCACCGAAAGTCAATTAGATAGCATAGGATCTCATTCCTATTTTACCTACAATCACCTATCTTTGGAGTGATTACGCTTTGATATAGAAAAGTTCACTTGTGGAGTTGGAGGGAAAGCATGTAGTTGGAGATGCCAACAACTCTTTGTTGGAAGAGGAAGGGGATCATTTTGTAGAGGAGCAATAAGAAGGTGAAAGCTAATAATAAGGGGGAAGAAGGTACTTGATGTGAACCTGTTGGGCTTAAAAACCTGAGAATTTACGAATAAGTTAATATAGTTTAAGAATCGTTCCGACGAATGATATTGAATCGGTGGACAAAAAAACCTCAACCCGTTGCTCTAAAAGAGGAAGAATCTAAAATATATGACCTTAGATCCGTTTCTCATTAGAATAAGAATCTTAACATAAAGATAGATTGAATGACACCACAAACTAGGTTGTTCCAAACCTAGATTGATAAGTTGAAAACTAAATAAGAGTCTTATTTTGAATAAGTTCAAAGTGTTCTAAAAAAAAAAACAAAAATTGTGTGAAAAAATTTCATAATTTTATTAATTCTCTAAAAAAATTTTCTCAAAAGTTCTATTTTACATAATGTATAATGGTCTATTTATAGATTAGAAGGAACTATTATAATAGCAACTAAAATTTAAATAATTTCTTAAAAATAAA
Source organism: Dillenia turbinata (assembly GCA_037126225.1). Classification (NCBI taxonomy): domain Eukaryota; kingdom Viridiplantae; phylum Streptophyta; class Magnoliopsida; order Dilleniales; family Dilleniaceae; genus Dillenia; species Dillenia turbinata. The sequence goes on from JBAMMX010000015.1 coordinate 10,955,797, forward strand.
AAAACTAAATAACAGTAACTAGTTTGACCAAATCTAATAAAATTAAAATAGTTTGATCAAATCTTTCCATATTTTCACTAAATCAAATAAACTAACAAAAAATTATGTCAAAATATATTTTGACTAAGTCTTTGCTCCTATTCATGTCCTCCCTTAGTTTTAAATAGTTTTGAACCTTTTACTCTTATAATTGGGCTTAAAATGAGTATAATTAAAGTTCAATTTGGTTTTTCATTCACTTAGACTCTAATTTCTTGTTATAAAATTCTTCGAATTAAGTTATTCAATTCTTCCTTAAATCTTTTAACTCAAGCTCTCATCACCGAGTCAATTGGAACTTGAATTGGATTATGTGAGTTGTTTGCAGCCTTGATATCCTCATCATTCCCCCTCTTAAGAAGAATTTGTCGTTCAATCATCATCTTGTTTATGTCAAATGATGTAGGAAAAGGTTTCGATGAATTCCATCCATTGAGCACACCTCTTGTTTAGCTTGTGTTAACTTTTCAAATATTTCAAGGATTCATGATCTATACGAATCACAAATTCTTTCAGTCATAAATAGTGTTGTCATATCTCCAAAATTCGAACCAAGATATACAACTCTTTGTCATAGGTAGGGTAGTTAAGTACAATCCCGCTTAACTTCTCGCTAAAGTACACAAGTGGTTTTTTATCCTATATAAGAATAATGCTTATACCTATACTAGAAGCATCACATTCAATTTCGAACATTTTAGAAAAGTTAGGTAAAACAAGTAAAGGAGCATAAATAATCTTATACTTAATAAATCAAAACGTCTTCTCTTGTTCTTTACCCCAATGAAATGCAATGTTCTTTTTGATGACTTGTGTAAGTAGTACAACAATGGTACTAAAATCTTTCACGAACCTCCTATAAAAACTAGCAAGCCCATAAAAACTTTTAACATCACCTATATAAGAGGGGGTTGGCCAATCTTGGGTGACTTTGATCATTTTTTATCAATCTCGATACCTTTAACACACAATAAAATCTAGGAAAACAAACTTATCGGTATAGAAAGTACATTTTTTTAAGTTAGCATATAACTTTTCGTTTCTAAGCACATCAAAAAACGAATACAAATGTAAGACATGATCATACAAACTTTTGCTATATACCAGAATATCATCAAAATAAACAATTACGAATTTATCAATAAAAGCATGCAAAACATAATTCATTAAGCGTATGAATGTACTAAGAGTATTGGTTAATCCAAAGGGTATAATTAACAACTCATACAATCCATATGTTGTTTTAAATGCCGTCTTTCACTCATCTCCTTCTTTTATTCATATTTGATGATACTCACTTTTAAAGTCAATCTTAGAAAACACAACCACAATACAGCTCGTCTAACATGTCATCTGATCGAGGAATATGGTATCGATATCTTATTATTATGTTGTTGATGACTAAACAATCAATATACATCCTCTATGTTCTATCTTTTTTAGGCACTAAAATCACTGAAATTGTGCATGGACTCATAATTTCTCTCACATATCTTTTTTTTATGTGCTCTTCGACTTGCCTTTGAAACTCCTTTGCCTCTTGTAGATTGCTTCTATATGCTGGAATTAATGTATCCAGTATGAAATCAAATTGATGTTCAATCTCTTGGATATGTGGAAAACCCTGGGGTAGTTATTCAGAAACACATCCTCAAATTCCTGCAAGAGAGAAACAACAATATTAGGCAAAAAAGATTAAGTTGGTCAGTACTTAAAAGGTTTTTTTTTTTTTTTGGTACATAAGTACAATCATTAGCAATTTTAAAAGCAATGCTCGCCTAACCTCACTTTTTTTGTCATAAAAATTCTTTTGTTTTCTCTTTGATTTTACCTCATTGGCCAAACTTTTTTGTCTTTTCTCTAGCTTACCAAATTCGGCCTCTACCTCTTCTTTTCTCTCTCTCTCTCTCTCTCTTTCTCTTTCTCTTGTTCTCTCAACTCATTTTGATCTCTCTTTTTTTTGTTCACTCAATTTTTGCAATCGCACAAGGTCCTCATAGACTTGTTTTGGTGTCATCAGAATTAGAGTGTTTTTTTATTGATTGAGCATGAATAAAAACTTGTTAGTGAGTCATCATGTTATACATGTTGATCAAATTGTCACGACCTTCCTAACAAAACATGCCCAGCCTATATTGGCACCACATCACACAATACCTCATCTTCATATTTACCAATCCGAAATGACATAACAACTTGCTTGGTAACCCTTACTTCTCCACTATCATTCAGTTATTATAGCTTGTATGGTTGAAAATGTTTATTGGTTGACAAGTTCAGCTTTTTCACTAAAATAGTACTAGCAACGTTAGTAAAAGTTCTACCATCAATAATCAAAATACTACCTTATCTTTCACATGACAATGAATGTGAAATATATTCTCCCGTTGTATTTTTTCTTCCTCTCCTTTGGCCTATAAGCTTAAGACTCGGCATGCAACTAGTCCTAACATCTCACTGTGTTTGGCCCCAAACTCCTTATCTCCCATGAGGGCATTTTCCAATAGTGGCGTAAATCACCTTCTTCTCTGGACTCGATTGTACCATCTTTCTGAATCACCACAGTTCGCTTGTTTGGACATTGAGTAGCTATGTGTCCCCTTCCTTGACATTTAAAACATATAACCTCACTAAAATGAGTTGAAGTGGGGGTTGCCTTACCTTGAGAAATCTTGGTGGAGGCAGCTGGTTGGTGCTTGGGTTTAACCTTGGAGATGGATAAATTTTCTTCTTTTTTTGAATAGCTCGTTCTATAAAATATTGTACTCGAATCAGGGGTTGGTCTTGGCCGTATATTGCCTCTCTTGAGCTGTCTTTAAATCTTGATTGTCATATGTATTAAATCTTCTAACTCAACATAATGATAAAGCTAAATCATGTTGGCAATCTTTCGATTTAAACCATTCAAAAACCTGGCCATCGTTGCCTCCCAATCCTCTTCCACATTGGCTCTAATCATAATTGTAAGACCCCATTTGAAGAAAACATTAAAATATGCATTTGTATTTGTAATTTTCTTATTTTACTTAGCACATTTGAAATTATTACAGTACTAAGATTCGTGAATTTTTATGTGCGATGTATGCTTTACTTTGTTATGGTTTTAATTATAGATTGTGTATATTAAAGTTAGTATAGACTAGTGAGACATACCATCGAATAATAACGATCGAAAAGGGAACCGAATTAGGATTTGGCGAGGGACCCACAATGAGTATGTGTCACACTATTATTAGGCATGGCAAAACACACATGGCTCAATTTCTTTTATACCACCTATGCTTGGGAGGGGCCCACACTCCACTTTGGTAAGTGATAGATAGATATATATAAGCTATACCTTTCTCTTCTAAAATCTGTAAATTCGTCGCTCTCCTTTTTCTCACAAAAACCACCCCCAAACCCCATTCAAGCACCCACTTGAGCTTCAATTAAGCAATCTCCATCTACATATTTACTGTTCCCAGCATAAAGAAGGGTAGAAAAGCTATAAGACAAGTTTAGGATAAGCTGAAAGTAGATGGAAAGCTTGGGAGTTGGAGTTGGAGGAAGATGAATATAGGAGAGGAAAGTTGAATTTCAAGATTAAAAAGGCAAGTATCTTGCATGTGTTTGTTAAATTGATGCCTAATAATTTTGTAAAACATGTTTTTGGATGTAATTGTGTTGTTAGCACACAGATGAAATGAATTGAGGAAAAGAGAATCTCGTCCTTGAATGAAACCCTAGAAATTTTGTATGCTGGACAGTCTGACTATATATTTTGATTTATAACTTTTACTGCACAACTGCTAATTGAGTGCGGTTTTCTTCTGATAAAAATAGATGCCCATAGTTTTAAAATGACATATGATTTGCGTGGTTTTGTTGAGAATGAATTTTTGGTGAATTTTCAAAGTGGTACATTTCTGCAGAAAATTGCCCTGTTTCTGTGCTGAACTTTGTGTTGATTTTGAGCTGCCTTTTAAACTGAATTAGGCTAAACTCTGAACATAAAAGTTGTAACTCTATCTCTTATCTTTAAATGACCACTGGAATCACCTTAATTTGATATGTACAGTAAAAGTTATGTTGATGTTTTTGTGACTGCACAAGTAGTGTTGTAAGTTTTTGGCTATAACATTTTTTGATTTGGCTTTCTCTGTGAAGTTGGAATTGAACCTAACTATGAACATAAAAGTTGTAGCCCTAAGTCTTAATTTTGTGTGGAAATTAGATTCATCTCAATTTAGGCATTGTAGCTCAAGATATGATAGTTTTACTGAAACTTGTTTGTGTTTGAAATTTATTGAAATTATTCATTAGAATGCTATGAGTTGGCCAACTATACAAACTGCATACTTATGATGTTTGGTTATGAGTCTTGTGTAATTATTATGATAAATTGTAGTAATTACTTTTGGAGAAACATAAAGGAATAAAAAGGGAAAGTGATGATATAAGAAATCCTCCAAAAGTTTGTGCAAAGCCTACGGGCGAAGATTAATGAGTATGGGTTGCACATAAAGTCCAAAATCTTGACGAAGCCTACGGTCAAAGTTTAAGGATTACAGTTGGTATATAGAGTTCCAAAAGCTTAACGAAGCCTACAGCCGAAGTTTGAGGAATTGTGATTGTATCTCTTCTCCCTACGAGGGTAGAATTAGAAACAAGTGAAATGTTTGAGGTGTCTAACCTTAAAAGACCTAGATTTCATTTGGGAATACCTAATTTTGGCTTGCTCTTCCAGACCCTTATACATTAGTTTGGTTCAAATTTCTATTCCTTTCTTTAATCACTAAGATTAAATTAGATCAACAAAGATGGAAATGGATAATGATTCTAAAGGTGACAGTCAGAAGTCTTGTCTAAAGACAATGTGTATCACTATACTCTGCTACTTTTATGCTATTTATATAGTGATGTTAATATTCTTATGCCTATTTGCTTAATATGCATGCTATTGGTCCTTCGTGTACTTACTCATCTAATGATGACCTGAATATCCTTATTTTTAGGTGATTAGGGAGACAAGAGGGAACCTCTGAATAGAGGCCTTTGAGCCGAGAGATTTAGATCCATATTCATCTTTGACCTTTATTTTGTATGAGGCATGTAATTATTTGTGTTCCTTTGAATAGTTTGAGTCATGTCACATGTATAGATGTACGGTTTGGCATAGGAAAACCTTACGTATAGTTTTGTGGATAAAATATTTATATACTATGGTGTGTTGAGCTGGACGGCCAGGAGGGCTATTGATACCAACTGGTTTGATAATAGAAGTGTTATATTTGTTTTATTAGGTTTTATAGTAACCCCAGATGATTAAATGATCACTAAACATGAGAGACTTTGCCGTAATTTTATGTGAAACATATTTTCTTTTAATATAAATCTCCTTCTGTGTTATCACATATGGGGAGTGCGACTGTCGTGAGTCCAGATATCGTATTTTAATCGTGTTGGATGCTTCCGCATTTGCCTGTTTGTTCCTCTTTGCTAGGGGGTGTGATACCTGGATAACGGGTCATCACAATAACCATCTCTATATCTTTATAATACTCATTTACGTTTCAGTTACCTTGGTAGAGATTCTGCAGCTTGAGGTATAGATCCTGATAGTAATGACTTGACATAAATTGTCTTCTCATCACACTCATAAATGCTTGTAATTGTAGATTTGGCCCAACATATGATTGAACCTCATCATTTGTGTTTTCTTCTTGATTTTGAGACATGATTGGAATCTGCATGACAAGATTTGGATAAAATAGAAAAGAATCTCACCACACTCCTTCGCGTGCTTCACTTGGAATAACAAAAAAAAAAAAAAAAAAAAACCATTCACTCAAATCTACTTGTGTTTTGACTTTTATCTTTAATGAATTCTTTCTTATCTTTTACCACTCTACTTCATTTAGTCAAACTTTTTATTAGACTAGAAAACTCAACTAAAAAGTGATTGTCTTGTGAAATTCAAAAACTTATATGAAAAAAAGTATAACAAGGGGAATGAAGAAAGAAAGAACAAGGAAAGAAAAGTGAGAATAAGGAAAGTTACAAATTTCAAAAAATTCCAAGTTAGGAAAGAAACAAATAAGGAATGGAACAAATAAGCAAGATAAACAAATAAGGAAAGAGATCAAAGTAGGTAAATAAATATGGAAAATTTTAAATTTAGACAAGTGCACCAAATTAGTGAAGTTCACAAACAGTACCGCAAAAATAAATCAGAAAGTTCTAATCGAAAAATATAAAATTTGGTAATAACAATTTAGAAAACTTGCCAAATTTGAACAAGATCACAAAATGAATAATTATCAACTTTGAGAACAAGATGCAAAAAATTTGGAAGCTGTCTTCTTTAATCATTTTTTTTCCGTGGCCCTTCCTTTTTTTTATTGCCTCTTTTTTTTTTTTTTTTTTTTTTTTTTTTTTTTTCTTTCCATTGCCCTACCTTTTTTTATCACGGCCTTTCTTTTTTTCTTCAATAACCATGGTAGCACCAAAAAAAAAAAAAAAAATCAAGAATGAAATACACAAAAAAATTAAATCAATGAATAAAGAATTTTGGTTTTCACGATGAGTCGAAATTGGAATTGGAGTTTCAAGACACAAACAATAGCAAAAGAAAGATGAAAAAAAAATAAGAATAACTTGAAGGAAAATTTGGATTAACTCTGAAACCAACTGATGTGAACCTGTTGGGTACAAAAACCTGAGTTAATATAGTCCAAGAATTGTCCCAATGAGTGATATCGAATCAGTGGAAATAAAAATCTCAACCCGCTGCTCCAAAGGAGGAAGAACCTAAGGTATATGATCTTAAACATTTTTCTCACTAGAATAAGAACTTTGGTATAAAGATAGATTGAATGACACCACAACCTAGATGGTACAAAACTTAGATTGATAAGTCAAAAAACTAAATAGGACTCTTATCTTGAATAAGTTCAAATAGTTCTCAAAAGAACAAAACTTATGTAAAGAATTCTCACAATTTTATTAATTCTCTCAAAATTTCTGTTTTACATGATGATAATGGTCTATTTATAGGCTAGAAGTAACAACTATAATGACAACTAGAATTTAAGTAATTTTCTAAAAATAAAAAAGGAAACTAAATAAAAGTAAACTATTTTGACTAAATCTAATAAAAGTAAAATACTTGGATCTAATCTTCTCATATTTTGACCAAATCAAATAAACTACAAAAAAAAATTGTGTCAAAACATATTTTGACTAAGTCTGTGCTCCTATTCACATCCTCCCTTAGTCTTGGATAGTTTTAGACCTTTTATTCTTCCAATTGGGTTTGAATGAGCATAATTAAGGTTTTTCATTCATTTGGACTCTAATTTCTTGCTGTAAAACTCTTTGAATTAAGTTATTCAACTCCTCCTTGAATTTTTTAGCTCGACCTCTCGTCACTGAACTAACTGGAACTTGAATTGGATTATGCGAGTTGCTTGCAGCCTTAATGTCCTCATTAGTACTAAGCCCTCATTCAATGAGATGCTAATGGGAAGGGCCAGCTCGAGCAATACAGACATGGAGCATGAAAAAGAGTCAAAAGGTGAGGCAGATGACACCATAGAAGAGCCAATGGAAGAAGGGGAGACAAAAGGAAAATTCCCACAATATCATTAATAGATGAGGAATTGAGATGGCTATGGAAACCATAGAAGCAATCACTGATCACTAAACTGTTGGGGAAGAACATTGGCTACCAATTAATGCTTAACAAGTTACTTACAAGTGAAACTAGAAGGAAGTCTAGAATTGCTAGACTTGGAAGAAGACTATTTCCTGGTCAAGTTCTCATCCAAAGAAGACTATAATCGTGTCCTAAGGGAAGGATCATGGTTAATCTTAATCCATGACCACTATCTGACAATTAGAAAGTGGAAGCCATGGTTTTCTCCAACCACAGATAAGATTAAAACTATAACAATCTGGGTCACACTTGTAAAACATATTATGTATATGTAAATATATTATACAAGATCTTTGATTATTGACAGTAAATCAAATATAATAATATGACAAACTTATCTTGGGCCACTGACGATAGTTGTAGTATCTTTTCGCACTTATGCATAGCTTTTATGATAGTTAAATCCCAATTTAGGTCCTCCAACCTGCTAGCCTTTGCTCTTTGATCTTCTCTCTCTTAACTCTCCTTAAGACTGTAATATTGATGGACATAACAATTACAGAATCTCTTAAGTGGAGAGAGGGACCAAGAGCCCTATTTTATAGAGTGAGACCCCTTCCCATCATGAGTCTTAGAAGTAAACGTAAGGTCAGATAAATGGAGAGTCTCCTAACATGAGAGGCTCTTATCTTCCTCCAAAATATTCTTGTAATTGCCTATTAATTCCCTTTCATTCATTTATCTCTATTAATTGAGAAATTATTAGTAAGATATTAAGTGGTCATGTAGGCCACTAAATATCCCAACATTCTCCCATTTGGCCAAATAAGCACGATACAGATAGACAGTACAAATTTAATGGTGGCCACAATTATATGATTATGTCTATCCTATATAGTTACTAGAATGAATCATGGTGGTTGTATGCCAAATGTTGTACATACTCCCTTCCATATATTACAACTCTAATAACTAATGTATATGAACGTATTGACGAAGAAATGAACAAAGAAACAATATGTTCAAATTCATGGTCCAAATCCATCATTTCCTAAATAATATTCCATATTATAATGTGCATATCTAATAGGAAATGATATATTATCAATTATGTGTCCAAAACAAATAAGCATTTATTCAAAGAAAACAAGACCCATAGAACAAACATGTTCCAAAAATTTCTTAGGCACTAATGCTTTTGTTAAAGGGTCTGCAAGTATCATGTTAGTCCTTATATACTCTAAGAACACCTTTTGTTCTTGAATTCTTTCTTGAGCAACACAATATTCCAGTTCAATGTGCTTAAATTTATTGGAACACTTGTTGTTTTTGGAAAAGAAAATAGCAATAGAATTGTCACAAACCATCGTAATAGGCCTGGATACAGAATCCACAACTTTAAGCCTTCGATGAAGTTCCACAACTAGTTGCCTGGGAAGTGGCTTCATGACATTCTGCTTCCATTGTAGAAGAAGCAATTAATAGTTTGTTTGATACTTTTTCATGATACAGCTCTGCTAGCTAACATGAAAATATAACTAGAAGTAGACTTCAAACTATCCACATAACCCATAAAATCTGAATCTGCATATCCAACAATTTCGAGATGATCACTATGTTTATAGGTGAGCATTAGGTCTTTGGTACCTTGAAGGTATCTCATTACCTTTTTAGCATCGATCCAGTGATCAAATCTTGGGTTACTTTTCATTTTACTAAGCATCCAAACTGCAAAACTGATGTCAGGATATGTGCAAGTTTGAGTATACTTTAAACTTCCTACAGTTGAGGCATATAGAATATTTTCCATTTTTCGTATCTCTATTTCATTTTGAGAATATTGACTTTGACTAAATTTATCTCCTTTCACAATGGGGCATGGAATAGCTACAATTTTGCATTTGAAATCTTTCAAGAACTTTGTTTATATAAGTCCTTTGAGATAGACATAGTATTTTCTTAAATCTATCTTTTCGGATCTCAATTCCCAATATAAAAGATGCATCCTTCATATCTTTCATCTTAAAGTTCTTAAAAAGAAAAGTTTTAATTTCATGCAGTAAACATAGATCATTAGTAGCAAACAGTATATCATGAACATATAAGATCAAAGATATAAACTTGCTTCCATTGATCTTTAGATATATATAATCATCAAGTTTATTTTCCTGAAATCCAAATAATATTATAGTATCATGAAATTTAAGATACCATTGGCGGGAAACTTGCTTAAATTCGTAAATAGATCTCTTAAGCCTGCATACTAATTTTTCATTTCTTTTCTTCTCAAAACCTTTAGGTTGTCTCATATAAATTTCCTCACCTAGATTGCCATTCAAGAATGCAGTTTTTATATTCATTTGATGTAGTTCTAAATCATAATGAGCTATCAAGGCTAAGTATACGAAAAGAGTCTTTCTTAGATACAGGAGAAAAAGTCTCATTAAAATCAATACCTTCTTTTTGAGTAAACCCCTTGGCTACTAATCGAGCTTTATAACGATTAATATTACCATTGGAGTCTCGTTTGGTTTTAAAAACCCACTTACAATGAATAGGCATGAAACCCTTAGGTAAATCAACCAATTCCCAAACTTGGTTAGCTTTCATAGATGCTATTTCATTTTTCATAGCCTCTACCCATTCATTGGGTTTACTATTACTTATAGCTTGTGAAAATATTAATGGATCACCATCGATACCAATGTTATCTTATTCTTACAAATACACTAAATAATCATCTGATATTGCTTTAGTTTTTTCTCTTTTAGATCTTCGCAAAATATCCTGATGTGAGAGTAATAATATCATGAGCATTATTAAAAAGTGATGTGTATGTAATTTCCTTTGTTTCATGTATCAACATCACATTTCTTTTATCATAACTCCCAATAAAATTCTCATTTTCGGGAAATTTTGCATTCTTAGTTTCCATTATTCTATTATAATGATTAGGACAATAAAAATAATATTCTTTGGATCTATTAGGATAACCAATGAAAAAACAACTACTGGATTTTAAATTTAATATTTCTTTCATGTGGATTATATATCCTTGCTTCAGCAGGACAACCCCAAATATGTATATGATTTAAACTCGGTTTCCTACCAACTCATAATTCATAAGGGGTGTTAGCAATAGCTTTAATAGGAACTCGGTTTAAAAAATACATGGCAGTCCTGACAGTTTCTCCCTACAAAAATTCAGGAAGGGTATTATCACTAATCATACTACGAACCATGTCTATTAGGGTTTGATTGTGTTTTTCAGCTTCACTATTCTACTGAGGTGATCCTAGCATTGTATATTAAGCAATTATTCCATTTTCTTGAAGAAACCTGGCAAATGGTCCCAAATTATGATCAATTTCATCATATTTTTCAGAATACTCACCACCTTTATCGGATCTCGCAACTTAAGTTTTTCTATCTAGTTGATTTTTAACCTCTGCTTTGAAAATTTTGAACAAGCTCAAAGCATCAGATTTTTTCTTTATTAGATAAAGATAACCATAACTTGAGAAATCGTTGATAATTGTGGTAAAGTATTTTTCACCACCTATGCACTTAGGAAACGGTCCACAAATATTTGTGTGTATCACTTCAAGTAGCCCTGAACTTTTAGTGGCATTTTTCTTAGTACTTTTAGTTTGCTTCCCTTTAATGCAATCTATACAAGTACCTAAATTTGTGAAATCAAGAGTTGGCAAAATTCCATCTTTCACAAGTCACTAAGTCTTTCCTTTAAGATATGACCTAAGCATTTGTGCCATAATAATAATGAAGTTTCATTATTATGACTACTTTTGGTCCAAATATTAACATTCATATTTAGGGAAAGAAGAGACTGTGAAAAACAGAATTAAGGTTTATTTTGTATAACCCATCAATTAGAGTTCCACTTCCAACAAAGATATTATTCTTTATAATAGAAAAGGATTGGTCCCTAGGGATGACAATTTGTACCCAACTTAGTGGATACCCACCCCTACCTTACCCGGTGGAGGTGGGTAAGGGGCGGATTACCCTTCGTATACCCTATCTAACCCTCCACACACATACACACACACATTTCTCCTCTTAGTTCTAGCGCTAGTTTGAAATTAAGTTATCTGAATATAATTATTATCTTTATTTTGATGTAATTGAAATTGATTTTAGAGTTTTGTTATTTATATTTTAATTAGGGAATATCAAACTGGAATACTAATCAAGGTAAAAATCAAGTAACTCTAAGTAAAGAACAAGTTGACTTGCGAATGCAACAAGTTGAATTGTTGTGTCCTGTGGGTAGGGGTGGTTAGAGGGTAGGGTATAAAATATATTACCCACCACGGGTAGAGGGTCGGGGTGGGTATGGAGTTTTAAGGTGGAGAAGCGGGTAGGGTTTGATAGAAACTTGCCCTTACTTGTACCATTGTCATCCCTATTGGTCCCCAATATGAAATTTGTAACCATCCAAATCAAGGTGAGACAAGGAAATCAAATTTCTTGAAATTGAAGGAACATAAAAGGTATTAGGAAGATCTAATGAAAAGGCAGAACTAAGCACTGTTCTATAAATTCAACTTTTCCCCCCTTCTTATTTCCCATTAGTAATATCCTTTCTCTTGTTATTGATTGGCAGGTTGTAAGGTATACTTGCATATTATTACAAATATGAATAGTTACACCATAGTCAAACCACCAAGTATTAGAAAGAAAATACCTTTCTTTTGAATCATGCCTTGCATTTTGTGCAATCATTCTACTTATGTTCGTTCTTTTTGCAAAAAAGATATCTACCCTCAAAACCATCATGGTTAGATACCTCTTTATTAGGTGCTTTATGACCTTTCTTCTTATTTCTTTTGAGTCTATTTCCATTATGACTCTATGATACCAGATGGACTATTCTATAATCCCTCTCTTTCTAATCTTTCTTCCTCTTGAATACACATAGATATAAGTTTAGTAATGTTCAACTTATTTTTTTGAGTATTGTAATTAATTTTAGGGTTAGTTTGGTTGGGTGAAAAGTGGAAGGAAAAGGGGAGGGAAAGTAAAAGTTGAAGAAAATGATACCTTTCACTCCTTTGGTAAGAAAGTAAATATGGAAGACAAGTAAAAGTAGAATGTCATATCTTTCTCTTCCTCTGAAGAAATTATTTCTGTCTCAAAGTGGACGGATAAAAGGAAATAAAAATTTTAGATAAATTTATTCTTATCTTTCTTTAATATGTATGAAATTATCCATATTTTTTCTATTTTGATTTTATTTAATATAAGGTAATAAAATTTAATTTAAATTTTGGACAAATTTGCCATTGTCTTTCTTTAATATTTACGAAATTATCTAGTTTTTTCTATTTCAATTTTATTTAATATAAAGTAATAAAATTTAATTTTTTCATCAATTTCATTAGAAAAATTAGTTTTTCTAATTTTGCTTTTTTTTTTTACATTAATATTCTAATTTTATTTAATATAAAATAAAAATAAAAATAATTTATAAAAAATAAAAAAATATATTAAATAACTATTTTTTAGAAAAATTATATTTTTAGAAAATTATTTTAAATTAAAAAAATAAAAAATACATGGTAAAGAATATTAAAAATATTATTTCACAATAGTATAATACTAAATAAAGTAATATTTTCTTTCACTTTTTATTCCAACCAAATAAAAAAAAAGTACCTTTCATTTATTTTCCTTCCATCTCTACCAAACAAAAATGAAGAAAATCCATTTATTTCCATCAGGTGAAATAAATCTTTTACTTTCCCCCTCCCCCTCTCCCTCCATGAACCAAACTTATCCTTAAATGGACCAGACTATGGAGGAAGAGAGTTGAGAATTAAATGCACTAAAAAGGTTTCAAAGATAACCATATCTATAGTTTTGAGTTGCTTAACCATATTATTTATTTCCATGATATGTTCACGAATACCACTTACCCTATTATATCTCTTAGTAGTCAAAGTAGCCATGATAGTACCTGTTAAGGCTTTGTTAGCCATTTGAAATTGTTGCTCAACAGATGCCAAAAACATTCGTGGCTTATTATATTCGGGAATTGATTTCCTGATGTGTTTAACAATTTTGCTCTTGATAATCATCAGGCTCAAGCGGTTGGAACGCTCCCAATTTTCATAATTAGTTCTCTCAAGTTGTGTGCTTTCAGAAGTGGGATATGGGGTTTCATCAATCCGGAGACATAGGTCCAAATCAGTAATACCTAGTATTATAAACACTTGGTCACGCCAATCAGAGAAATTGGACCATTCAATTTCGAAATATTAGCAATAATTCCTAAAAATGAAGCTGGACTAATAACCATAAGATATAACATAAAAGAGTATTCAGGTGCATCATCACATTTTACACCTTTGGGTTAGAACAGTTACATGCTAATGATTTACTCCAATAATGAGAAACAATTATTCATTTATATGATCTTAATAGAGAGATATCATATTCTTTTGGGTAATACAATAACTCTCTTATTATTATAGAATTAAAATACCTTTGGGCAAATTTCAAAATCTATAACCATGACATACAATACGTACAAATAATCATTAAATAAACTTGATAATTAGGCCACTTTGGTGACACTAATTGATCGTTTTTTTTTAATGTTTATAAAGATTATTTGAATCAAAATTTATATCAGATTAAAACAATACGAGTCTTTCATCTTATTGACAAAATTTGCAAGTACTATGAGAATTCATCAATGATGATAATTTATTCATTGTTAAACAAATTTTGCAAATAATATCATAGTAAATAACAAGAAGTTGGTTTTGGATTTTCATGAAAAAACCCAAAGCATATAAAGTGTGATAGAAATAAAATTTCAGAATGAAAATTTTATAACATTACTTATTGTATCAATCACCATATATCAATAAAACATTTTATTTATTTATTTATTTATCATAGTCCACAGGATCAAAATAACCTATCTGTGTAGAAGGATAAGTCCACTTTTTATATTCATAAAATTTCTTTATTTCATTAGTATTCTAATTACTATTAAACTAAAATCAAAATTATCAGGAAAAAAAATCCAAAATCATTCGACATTAAACATGAACAAATCTAGCCAATGTCCTGATATAGAGAAAATAAAGGAATAGAAACAAGAATTTTCCATTTATTATTCTCTTAATAATTTTATGCCACACAATAATAATTAGGCTTAGATTATGATCATCGCTCAATTAGATTAACATAATCACTAGTATAATCCAACTGGTTATAATTATTTGATTCATAAATCAATAACCTTAATCTAGCACTCTGATACCAAATGTAAGACATATTATGCATACATAAACATATTATGCAAGATCTTTGGTTATTGATGGTAAATCAAATATAATAATATGATAAACTCACCTTGGGTCATTGACGATAATTGTAGTATCTTCCTACACTTATGCACAACTTTTACGATAGCCAGAACACAATATAGGTCCTCCAATCTATTAGCCTATGCTCTCTTATCTTCCCTCTCCCAACTCTCCTTATGACTGTAATGTTGATGGGCATAATAATTACAGAACGTCTTGAGTGGAGAGAGGGACCAAGAGCCCTATTTTATAGAGTAAGACCCCTTCCCATCATGAGTCTTAGAGGTAAACATAAGGTCAGATAAATGAAGAGTCTCCTAACATGATAGGTCTCTCATCTTCCTCCAAAATATTCTTGTAACTGCCTATTGATTTCTTTTCACCATTTATCTCTATTAATTGAAAAAATATTAATATTAAAATATTAAGTGGTCGTGTAGGCCACTAAGTATCCCAACAACACTTCCTCAGTTGCCAATCGAGCTCTTTAACGTTGTTATTTGAGATATGAAAAGTGTAAGTAAACAATATAATAAAAATAATAATTTATTACAAAAATAGAGAAATTGTACAAAACACAAACTAAGGCGTGGATATCTTATTTTTTTAAGGAGATTTGAGCCTTCTACGATAGGCAAAACTCAAGAATTGATGTAGTAGAATTCACTTGACTTGTCCCCTCTAGGATACAACAGTCCAACAATTTATTGTTTGGTTCAAAACAATTTTATACAAATATTTGAACTCAAAGCTCCACCAAAGAAACATCTTTCTTTCATTAATACTCTCTTTAGAATGTTTGTAAGGTTAGATATGTTGCAAAGATGAAAATAAGACTTCTACTTATAGGTGAACAAGATTCTCTTCTTATTAAGTAGGATATTAGTGGTGGAGAGAATGGTAACCATCACTTACTCCACTACTAGGTAATTTACACCCACTACTCCCACTATTACATGACTTATACTCTATTATTCAATATTAAACGTGTTCATCTGTAACTTACTCCATTACTAAAACATAAAGGCGTTTACCCCACTACTTCCACCATTTACATTTCATTAAAATTGTCTATAATTTATATGTAAATTACAACATTCTCCCACTCACTTTTGATATTAATGTAAGTCATATCATGTTGGGAGAGAGAATACTAGTTAAAGATAGATTTTTATGCTTCATGAAGGTGTGCACTTCATTAAACCTACACTTAGTGTAACAAAAATCTTCACTCTAGAGTCAAAGTATACTCTGCATTGAATTAAGACTTCTTTTGGAAAATGAAAATTATTACTCATACGTAATAATATAGGTGTTGACATGAGCTTTAATAGCGAGCACATTATGGCCTTATGCTATCCTGATCTGCATGAGTGTTTTTGAGAATAAACCCAATTCTCATTGGAAGCAGTCCCACTTCCACACACACATAGGTGAAATCTATCAATGACATTCTTGTAACTTTTAACGCCCCACTTATAAGATATACAGATTTTTATTAAGAGTTTATCAACTCAACCCTCAATCGTTGCAGAAAAAATGCACCACATCATAAGGAAGGATACTTAAAAAATGTACATTTTTATGACCACATTGTGATTCATTCTTCCCATTGAACCTGATTACAAGATCTCCAGTCCTCGGATTGGGTTTCCTCATATGTGGCTCATGAATTTATGGGTTTCAATCCCATCCCTCTCGATGTGGTCCAGATCCTTTTTCTTGCCAAGGCCTTGGTAAATGGATCTGCAAGATTGTCAAGAGATTTAATATAATCTACATTAATGATGCTATTGCTTAAATATGATCTTACAATATTGTGTTTTCTTCTGATGGATTTGGATATACTGTTATAATAATGGTTTCTTACTCTACCAGTTACAGTAGTGCTATCACAATGAATATAGAAGGAATTGGTTTTTCCCAAATGAGAATATCAGATAATAAGTCTCTTAACCAACATGGTTTCTCACTTGCTGATGCTAATGCAATTAGCTCAGCCTCTATAGTAGAATTAGCAATTACGGTTTGTTTTTTAGATTTCCAATATATAACACCATTAGACATTATAAAAATATAACTAGTGGTAGAGAGAGAATTACCTAACAATTTGTTCCAAATGGCCTAACTAGTGGGATTAATGGTGTTTAAGATTTAGAGTGGTTTTTACTTTTGTCTAGTTTTGAAGGTTATTCTAGTCTGCTAAGCAGGCTAGTTGATAGTCCAAATGGTCAAACCATATGGTTCAGTCCAGTTTTAGAAACCAAGCCTCAAAGTTTAACATGATTTGGGATCTCTTCCAAACTTATGTTGTTCTTTACATTGATATTCTTATGTAACTATTAACCAGGGATATTCACACCCTAAAAATTTGTAACTAGGTAGGATAACTTACTCTTAAAATAGGTTTATATTCCTTGATAATATTCCATGTATGCCTGATTTTTTGTTATGAGGCTACACATGGGCTACATACGACACCTATGGGAGGTAGCATAAGGAATCAAATTCTAATCAGAATAAGTTGAGTGTTGAGGTAAGTGGTGACATAGTTACAAGGACAATATTCACTGCCATAAATATGTAGTGAGAGCTACTTGAAGAAAAGGAGACAAATTAGGAGCTTAGGAGACTCAAATTATAAGATATTTAAAGAATCACTAAAACTATTTTAACACCTTGTGCATAATAGTGTCGGAGAAGATTTTACTAAGCGAGGCCTATATAACCTGTTACTACAAGTAAGGATGCAAAGATAACACTGGCATGATGCAGAAACTTGTGGAATGATCTTAATAAAATGGTCAATAACCCATCTATAATATCCATGCCAACATAACTTTTCCTTCAGCTAAAGTTGGAATGAGTTTGGTAATGGAAGTCTATTTGTCTAGAGATAAGAATAACAAAGTTGGTATAGGAGAAGCAATGAAGGTACTGGAGAAGTAGTATGATTTAATAGTATAGTACCTGAATATCCCTAATGAGACAGTCTAGTGGTCACAATCTCTCTCCTCTAATCTTGTGATTCGGGATTCAAATCTAGTGTAACAAAAAAAAAAGTATAGTATCTTAGTTGTCACCAAGATGGTAACAGGACAATTTCTTTATTTATAGAGTTTCTAGGGTGATGGAGAGTAAGATCATGCAATATTATTATGTATATCTATAAATTTGGGTGGAGATAGTTTAAGCATTTTATGAATGGTCAGGTTTGGAGGGTTAGCTCCTTCAAGGATGCTAAGATTTTATTGCTCGTTTAAAGGTCACTATTATATAAAGTATGTACAGAGAGAAGAATACACGAGTTTTCAGTTATTCTTATTGCTTTATAATAAGGCTAGGTCATCATTCTAGCTTCATACTTTTATAGCAATACCTTTTTGTATCTTTCCTAAGCAGATGTGAGCATGGGAAGTGATAGTACATGGATCGATGGCCCATAGCTGAAAGGTCATTCTGCAACCAAAAGAACATAACCTCTCGGTCCAACATCAATTGAGAAGCCATGGCCCTCACGGTCACCTTAAAGTCCCCAAATACATGGTTCCTCAGTGCACGCATCTCATAGTACGCAGATGCCTAAACTACGTGACGAGTTTAACAGATTTTAAATAAATTCAAACCTCTCCTACTTATAAAAATGTCCTTCTCATAAAAGAAATGGGCCTTGACAAAAAGTCCCTAGTAATGTAGGAGATCTCTCGAATCTTCCTAGGTTAGAGGGATTTCAAACTCTTTCAAATTTAAATTGAATCAATCATTGACCTTAACCCTAATGAACTTGGGATTTTCCCATTATTCTCCCCACAAAGAAATTAGGGTTTGAATCGTAGACACAATATATAAGCATAAGGGAGCAATCCACAAGATATATTTATAAAACCCTACATAAAAAGGCACACAATCATAGAAGGCGGAAGTTCCACCTCTAGCCTATTTTCTCTTATTACCAATACTCTGCTAACTTGAGCATTGGAGTTTACTCTATTGGACCATCATTTGGCAGTCTTTTGCAGGTACATTCTTGTGAACCGAGTGAGGAGCTACACCAAATTTGTTTCAATCCTCAACTCTCGGAAGTCATTATCTGTTAAGCAAAATCTACCTCTAATAGATTGGCACTGTCTATAGAAACAGGCTAGAAAGAAACTCGTTTCACACTTTGCTCTACCATGCCTTTTGCATTCATGCCCCCAAAAAGGAGTTGAAATGCTTCCAAAGCTATGTTAGTAATGGACGGATAAACGTCCACCATAACAACGGATATCTAGCCAATAACACCAATCAACCTGGTAGACCCTCCCATTCCCCAGATTCAGCCGGTGGGAATACCTCGGGAAAAAACTCCCCATCAGCTGCATAATACAAAAGTTAGCCAATTCTAAACCCTGCTACGGCCTCCTCAGATAGAGCCCATCGCTTTGAGATGGAGAGGCTTGAATCAAAGGTTCAAGACATGAGCTAACAATTGGAAGACCTCAGCCGTGCTTGTCAATAGGAGGAGTCATCCTCCCCGTAGAGATCGGTATACTCATGTTTGCACAGGTATCAGCCTTAAGGGAATCGAGAGCACTCGACAACCTCTTAGTTTGATCCTAATGATCTGAGGAAACAAGTAGAGGAACTCGTGGCTGCTTAACTGAAACGTGCCAACGTCGGGCGCGATGAAGCCGTTTGATTTGGGACCAACATTTTGCCCTTTGACTCGAAGATCTCTATTGAACCAATGCACAAAATGTGCTTCTCCCACCCATGGATAGATACGATGGCTCTACCAACTCCCGAGATCACACCTCCCACTTTATAACAGTTATGATCTCTTGAGTCATTCTAATACCACCATGTGCAAGCAATTCCCCACATCCCTGAAAGGGATTGCTTATTATGGTTCAATTCTCTGCCGCTACTTAGTATCAGAAATTTATCCTAGCAAAGGAAGCAATTCGACACCCATTTCGTAATTAGTTACGAGGCAAAGAGAAAGTTCACCTCACTTCTTTCATTATGACAAAGGGATGATGAGCTCTTGAAAGATTTTTTAAAAAATTTAAGACTGAAATGATTAAGGTTTCAGACTTGGATCACTTAATAGCCTTACCAGTGCTGTTAACTGGGCTATAATCCTCAGAAATGAAGACCTCGATCACGATGAATCCTCCAACAATGATACAAGAGTTTTACTCACACACTAAGAAGTATATAGCTGATGAAGAGGTAGAAGCACTCAATAGGTGGTGAAATAAACCCATCTTCGATAGAACGGAGCACAGCCGCTCTCCTTGACAACACTCTCCCAAAAGGAATCAGCCTGCACCCATCCTCATCATAAATTTAACCATTATATGTCACTGAACGAAACATCGAGTCAGATCTTGCTATAGATAAGGAACAAATCATATGTTAGGTGGCCAGGACGCCTTTCAGGTGATGACTTCAAGAAGAATCGAATGTAGTACTATCTTTTCCATCGAAATTATAGCCACTTAACAAATAAATGCCAGAAGTTAAAGGATGAACTTAAAACACTAGCCTGAGACGGTAAGCTCCAAAGATGAACTCAAAACGCAGTACTACTATAGATAATGACTCCCAGGACTTGAGGATTGAAGCAAATTTGGTGTTGCTCCTAACTCGGTTCATAAGAATGTACCTACAAAAGATCGCCAAAGGATGGTCTGATGGAGGAAACTCCAACTTTCAAGTAAGGGAAATATTGGAAATGAGAGAAAACATGCTAGAGGTGCAGAGTCCACCTTTTATGATTGTGTGCCTTTTTGTGTAGGGTTTTTATGAACATCCATGGCTTGTCACGAATCATAGACATATATAATGCATACAAAGGGTAATCTTTTGAGATTGTAAGGGATTTGTGGAAGATTCTTATATCCTGCCAATTAAAGGAATTCTAATTGACTCAAAGGCTTCCTACCTTATTAAAAGTAGTCCTCAAGGTACATTTCCTTATTAAGAGAGAGACTTTCCTGGGGATAAAAATACGTATCCAACTAAGGAAGTTAAAGTTTCTATTCATTTAATGGTTGGCTCCAGTCCGTGTCTATTGCATAATGGGATAAGTTGTGCCCATACCAGTAAGTCATGTATGCTGAGGAGCTGAGTGACCGCGGAGCTTGAGTGTCGAGAATCGAGATGGCCAAGAAGGTACTTGTGGAATTTAAAGATAACACGGTTCAGATCCAATGGGCTCGAGAGGTGTTAATCTTACAATAATAGGTTGTTGGGCCATATACTATTATTTGTCCCCCACTCCTAAGGCTAGTCCAAAGAAGTGGCGTTAGGAGTAAAGTTGAGTATTGGGTAAATTGAAGAGTCATGGAAACGATTTTAGGGTAGTGGAATAGTTATGAAGTTGAAACCACCACGGTAGGGTGTATTAAATGTAGGTAGCATTGATATTTTGAAGCAAGAAGGTCACATTGTGGAGTTGAGTATTGGATTAAAGGCTATGTTATTAATATTGGAAACTCGAATGTTGTTGCTGCTGAGTTTTAGGCTTTGAGGGAAGGCTTAAGACTAGCTAAACGATTGCAGCTTGGAAATTTGGAAGTGGAGACAGATTGTATGAATCTAATCTACCTCCTAGAGGATGACAGAACTTCAGATCACCCTCTTCATCTTATCAGACTCGAGTGCAAAGAACTCATGTCTATGCTGGGTGTTCACAGCTTGGTGCACGTCTTCCGTGAGGCGAATAGATGCGCTGATACGCTCGCTAGATTAGGAGCAGAAGCTGCTCCTGGTGTCTCCTTGGAAGACCCTCCTCAATTGCTGGTTAATTTGCTGAAGGAAGACAGAGAAGGTTTTAGTAGAGTTAGAAATAAGGGTCGGTGTTTGTTTGTGTAGCCTTGTTTTGTGTGGGTTTTCGTTTTCCTTTTCACCAAAAAAAAAGGTGAGTGTCTCCTATTGAGAGAGAGGGGGTGGACTCGTAACAAAGAGACTTCGACCATGGTTCGGGGGACTTCGACCATGGTTCGGGGAGTTTTAGAGAGGCCTAGTAGTTTGCAGGTCCAACAAGCGACTTGTTAATAAGCATTGTTCGTGGAAGGATCCCACAGTATGTGAAAGCTGAACAAGATACACGGCAAATAAAATGACAATAGTCATAGGTGGTGACCAGGATTGCAATAATTCAAAGGAACGACGTCATTGTTGAAGCAAGACTTACCCATAGAGTGCCTCGACGCACAATTGATTTGGGCCTCATAAATCCCTCCTCCCAGCCCCCGGGTCACACTACGTCTCTTCACCCAATTCCATCTCCTCTCTCTCTCTGTCTGGTTCGCTTGGGTCTCGGAGAACTTTTTGCCTTGGCCTAAGCTTGATCAGCAATTCGTTCTGTAGAAACTCTTTCGTAGATCTCAAACCTCAGGACAAACATGATGGTAAGTCTTTGTTCGTGGAAAGATCCGTAAACTTGCTCAGTACTTTCTTTCATAGATCTCAAACCTCAATTCGCTTGTGGATCATTTTTTTCTCAATAGGTTTTAAGAAACTGATCTAACCCCAACTTCAATTTCTCATTCTGCATCTAATTCTAGTCTCTCTGTCGTCTGGGTTTACCATATTTTTGCAGAGAGTTGTGCTAAAAGTGGATGTACACGATGAGAAAACTAAGCGAAAAGCAATGAAGGCAGTCTCTGATCTCCCAGGTACTTAATTTACAACAAATATTTTTTTCCCTCCAAAAACAAAATTGTAGTCAAAATAACATTAACCAAGAAATTTGTAATCTACTACAAAATTTTAATCTCTTTATGTAATTAAATGTTGTAGGTTTGCAGTCACTCTCCGTGAACTTGAACGACAACAAACTTGCTGCAACTGGAGACATTGATCCTGTGATTATAGTAACAAAATTGAGAAAAATTTTGCACGCCGAAATAGAATTGGTTGCATTAACAAAATCTGACAAGAAAGGTGAAGGACCTGAGATGGGTCAACCCTGGACCGACCTGTTGCCTCCTCCTCTGTCCCTGCAAGAAGCTTTTTATAAAAAGTCCCGTGAAGCTTCCGAGGGAAGCTTGTCCCGATGCTTCCGAGAGAAGCCATACAAAACTTTCAAGGGAAGCCTCATGCGAAACTTTCAGTCACACGAATCTTCCAAGGGAAGCCTCGGGAAGCTTGTAAGAGAAGATTCAGAAATAACTGGGAGAAGCCTCAAGTATCATATGAGTGAAGCTCCAGGGATGTCTTCTAAGAGAAGCCTTGAGTGGTTTCCAAGAGAATTTTCAGTGATCTCCGTTCTGTGATTTTCCTCCGAAAAATCTTGGATTTTATTTAATTTGGACCCAAGAAATACCACAAAACTCAATTATCTTTCTTTTTAGAAAATTATGTGATAGTTCTATTTCCAAAACTTTTAAAGAGAAAAAATAAAGAAGCCCTCCAGAGATTTGAGCAGCCGCAATGTAAAAGTTCACTCGTTCAAAGAAGCGACAGAGAGAGAACGGGGAAAGCCCAAAATACCAGGCCTTGGCTATTTTCATTTCAAAAGGTTAATTTTTTGCTAGGCATGGCATTTCTCTCATAGAACTTTCATCATCTAATACAGAAAGTAACTTTAATTGATATTTTTTATATCTATGCTGAGGGTGTGCGAAGCTTGATTAGGACACCTGATGATTGAAAGATTGATAGACGCAATAGTCAGACACGGTAGGGCTATAATTTTGGTGACCCTGGGCTTGCGGGCCAAGTCCAGCTCAGGGTGGTCAGGCCCTGACATTTATAGACCCGTAGTTTGCTGCTATAAAAGAAGACTTTCTATAAACCAAGGTTCGTGAAAGGACAAAAAATTGGATTGATCATGTGAAATTGACTTGAGTAGGATAAGCAAAGCGGATTCAATGACGATAGCCATCATCATTCAAGAAGCCAGCTGTAATCTCTTATATCGGGATGCTTTTGGACAAATGAGATTCACTCTTGCCGACCATCAGCCCTACGCGGGCCCGATTAAAGGGCTCTCAGGTGAATGGATATATTCCGATGGTATTATCTCTCTTCCGATCACCCTTGGAACACCTCCTAATCATGCGACAGCTTCCGTCGTGTTTAATGTGGTAAACCTCCCTTCGCTCTACAACGCCATCTTGGGTAGACCAGGTCTGAACACCTTGAAAATTTTGCCTAGCACCAACCATATGAAGATTAAGTTCAGAACGTCGTCAGGGATTGGGACTCTCACATGTGAGTCGGAGCTTTCTACTTCTACTCCTAAATAGTCATCGGATTTTATTGCTGGTATTTCTCCAAGCTGCAAGGGTATTTCCCAACGTTCGTGAAATCACTTATCAACAGATCTCTTACATCTCCATGTCCTGGTCCTATCGCTAAGAGGGCCTTAGTGCCTAGGATCTACCGATCGTACGCGTTATCAATTGGGGATGCAACTCCCTGGACTGGTGGACGCGACCCACAACTTACAATAAATTCCTATAGCTAGGAGGGCCTTAGCTGCCCAGAATCTATCGATTGTACACGTCGTCAAGAGGGGATGTAACTCCCCCGACGGGTAAACACAGCCTAACTATTTAAAGATCCTCTATCATATAAAAAGTCTCAGCCACTCAGCCCCAGTGGATCGGGTGCTTCACTGACGAGTTATACAGCCTTTCGAAACAACAAGCATGATCGTCCCATTCTAAGCTAGGCGAAAAGATCTAAGTCCCCTTGGTTCTACTGAAATAATGAAGTGAAAAACAAAGAAGATGACTTCTATCGGAAAAAACACAAGAATCTCTCATTAAACGAATAGAGGTCACTTAGTACAAAAACTCGGACATAGGTTATACAGTCGGATTTGGGGTATCGATCTATTCTTCGATTAAAGGCAGAGCCTCACTTAGGCCCATATTATGAATTATCTCTTCGGCACATTTTAATCTCTCAGCCAGTCTACGGTGGGAATCCTTTTGGATGATGACTTCCCTTGCGTAGGACTCCTAAAGCTCCGTAATCTTGCATTCTGCTATTCGAAGAGATTCCTCACGAAGCTGAGCCAACTTCTTGTACACCAGAGCCTCTGACTTTAGCCTCTCGCATTGCCCTTGGCACTGGACCAATTTCGATCGAAGGGATCTCAACTCCTCTTCCTTCTGACTGAGTAGGGCACCGGATACGTTTTCAGCGACCAAAGACTCTCCTCCCTGGAGGGAGACTGATTACCGCGGACGAGTCAACTCAGAGAGCCGTCCCTCTAAATGGCTTATTACCTACCTCCCCTGCTGTCCCTGAAATCAAGCAAGGGCCATGGTTTGCAAAGAAAACCAAATTAACAAATGATAAAAGAGGAAGGAGAATTCAAGAAATGAAAGGAGATTATTACCATCAAGCCTAAGGACTCAAGGGCTCCACCAACCTGTTCGCAAGATATCCTATGAAAGTCAAGCTCACAGTGATTGAAGTCAAATTGCCCAGCAATGCGCTCCGCTTCTGCTAGATCTATATAGCTATACTGCATGTCTCTAGTATAAACGGTAACGGTTCCTCTCTCTTTTGAGCCTTTCTTTCCATCGAAGGACCGAACATGGATGGAGGATGAAGAGGATGCTCCTCTTGGAACTTTGCGTTTTCCCTTGGGCGAAGGCCAGACCGGAATAGCCAAAGAAGGTCCCATCATTCTGTCCCTTACAGCTCAAGAAACATTCGTTCTCGCTCCGACATCAAGTAAAGGAAGACCTCCGGCTCCTCCTAACTCGTCCGCATCAACATTTATTCCGCTCAATAGGTTATCTTCATTTGGGACAGCTCCCTCTATTGGTATAGTCTCTGTCGGCTTTGGGTACTTAGACAGAGCCCCCAGCGCAGATAGGAGCAAGGAAGCCCTCCTCCTTTTTGCCAAAGAAGATGGTGTGACCAGCGAAGGATCCCAGTCGCCCCTAAAGAAGACTTAAGTAGGGCCTCAGACGTCCCGGGATCCTCCTGAAGAGGTCTTTTAGTGCTATGACGAGTCAACTTGTCAACAGTGACACTTTCTAACAAGACGTCATCAAGATGACTCAAGAAATCGACTAGCTCGATCTTCGCTCTCCCCAACAGAAGGGGCCGATCAACTTTTCTCTTTTCCCCGAGCAGTAAACTAGCCAGGGATAACATTTGGTCGTCCAGCAAGGACTCGATCCATATACTCTGGCCGGTGGACTTGCAATGGCCGCTAACCGACCGAATAAAACGACCATGTTTCGAAGCAGTCGGAGGTTTCAGCTCTACATTGGGCACCCCATCAGGCTTGGGAAGTCAGAGCATGCGATCCCTGTCCAAGAACTCGACAAAAAAGAACTTTTGCATTCAGTTCTTATCGATAGACTCATTGTAGAAAAACCTCCAACAGGACTCGGCTCGGGTCTGTTGTTTGTACCACCCCTTGGTCGGCCTGTTATTCCCACACCTAATTAGAATAAAAATTGAGGACAAAACGTCAAAATTGAAATGAAGACGACAAAACCCTAATAAAGAAGCTACCACGACCACTAACTGCCAGGCACTGGGAATCAGGAGTGTCGGCAATATGTTCCACTGACGCAGAACCTCAGAAAAAGGACCCATATAAGGAACTTTCAAGCCGTACTTAACCGATTGGAGATACATCGGCACACAGTTCTCTGATGACCTATTAGCCCTATCAACCTCTGTTGCAGACAACAAAGAGTAATCATCCCCCAACAGCATCTCAGTTTGTACTTCTTTGAGCTCTTGTGCTGACATGGCGCTCGTAATATCACTAATATTTGGAAAAGCCTGAGGAACAGACATCTTTGTCATCGATAAAGACTCTTTAGTAGGGAGAGTGAGAAAAAAAGGTGGAAGAGATGGAGAAAGCAGCGACGAGAGAAGTCTTTATGGGATGTGTGATAAATGGTTTACTAAGACCGAAGCGACAGTGGCCGTATTAAAGTATCCTCGAATCTCCGATTTAAAATCATGACTGATGGCGTCTCTTTCCAAGAAAACCATGAGTCAAGGGCAAATGATGGGACGTATTTCAAGATCCAGTCCAAAAGAGTTAATTTCCAAAGGGTCCACGAAAAAGGTGCCTGCCGATCAATATCTAATGACAGCAACAACAATCTACCGAAGGGTCGTAGTCGCCCCGATCGATCTACCGAAGGACCTTAGTCACCCTGGTCTATCGAACGATAAGGTCTCAGTCGTTCCGATTAATCGATCGTGACTTATCAAGCGGAGATAGTCACCTCGATCAGTCAAGCAAATATTAGTCCTCTAACCGGGTAAGTCTCAAAAGACCATTTATCGGTCAAGCAACCGAACGAGGGGCAGCACCTATCAATTAAAAAAGGAAGGTCAGAATTTCCTTGATTTCAGTTTCTTATTTCGTAACAGTAATTCCGAAATTTTTCAGATAAAGAAAGCATCCCTCCTGAAGAGAGAGGTTTCCCGATATATGAGAACCGTAATCAATTTGTAATACTGACTTCCGAGATTCCCAAGATCAGTTTGATAAGGAAAGTAGGGTGGAAATCCCTCAACGACATACAACTCTCCCAGGTATAAAAGATCTCAAACCCCTAGACATCAGGTACACTCTCTAAGTGTAACATAGGGGGCACATTGATCACACGGAACCACTTTTCCTCAACTCTGAGTTTATTTTTTTCAAACGAAAACCGCTCTTTACTGACTTGAGCGTCGGAGTCTTCCCGTCAGAGCGCCCTCCGGAGGTTTTTGTAGGTGTATCCACCATCGATGGCAACCGCTCGAGTCAACAAAGAGGTGGTATCTGAGGAGCCAAAATTCACCTCCATCAACTGCATTCGAAAATTACTTTTTCTGATTTGAGCATCTGAGTCTTGACGGTTTTTACAATTCTCACACTCTATCAATGGTAATCGTTCGAATCATTAAGAAGTTGGTATCTGTCGAGTCATAACCCACCTCCAACATAAGGTAAGATGACTTATCTCCTGATCCATAACCCTTGAATCTCGATGAGGGTCTTCTATTTAGATGGAGAGAGAGGGGGTGGACTCGTAAGAAAGAGACTTCGACCATGGTTCGGGGAGACCCCGAAAGACCCGTTGTTTGCAGGTACAACGTGCAACTTGTTAATGAGCATTGTTCGTGGAAGGATCCGAAATTTGGTCAGCACAGTATGTGACCATGATTGCAATTATACAAGGGAACGACGTCATTTCATACGCTCGTGCTCGGGATTTTGTTAACGCAAGACTTACCCACAGAGTACCTTGGCTCGCGCACTTGACTTGGGCCTCTATAAATAACCCCCACTCACACCTCTTCTCTCTTCCCCCAATTCCATCTCTCCTCTCCCTCTCATATTCACTTGGGTCAAGGAGAACTTTTTGCCTTGGCCTAAGTTTGATCAGCAATTCGTTCTATAGAAACTCTTTCCTAGATCTCAAAGCTCAAGACAAACATAAAGGTAAAGTCTTTTTCCCCAATTTAGCAGCACTGCAGTTAAAGTTCATATATGATTTTAGTAATTCTCCATTCATTTATGAGCAGTGGATCTTTTTTTTTCTCTCTCAATAGTTTTTAAGAAACTGATCTAACCCCAACTTCAATTTCTCATACTGCATCTGATTCTAGTCTCTCTGTCGTCTGGGTTTTCTATATTTTTGCAGAAAGTTGTGCTTAATGTGGATGTACACGATGAGAAAACCAAGCAAAAAGTAAGAAGGCAGTCACTGGTCTCTTAGGTACTTAATTTACAACTATTATGTCCCCCCCCCCCGGCAAAAAAAAAGTTGTTAGATTTGATTTTACATAATTTTTTACATCAAAGTTATTTTTTTTTAATTGTATTTATTATTTTGGGGACTGATTTTTGTAGTCAAAATAACATTTATCAAGAAATTCGTAATCTACTACAAAATTTTTAATGTTCTTATGTAATTAAATGCTGCAGGTTTTCAGTCACTTTCAATGGACTTGCAGGCCAACAAACTTACTGCACTTGGAGACGTTGATCATGTGAATATAGTAAGCAAAGCGAGAAAATTTTTGCACGCCGAAATAGAATCAGTTGAAACAGTAAAATCTGACAAGAAAGATGAAGGAAAGACGGATGATGGAGGAAAAAAAGATGGCGACAAGGACAAAAAAGATCCAATTGCTGATTATTTGAAGATTTATCAACAGACTTATCATCCTCCTTTGCATACACTCACTATTATGTTAGAAGTGCTGAGGAAGACCCTAATTCTTGTGTTATTTGCTGAGGAAAAAAAAATATTTGCAGAAGGAATATATATATATATATATATATATATATTATATTTTCGAGTGAGAATTTGAATTTTGCCGTTTTAATTTTGATGTACTGTTTGTGTTTGTATATAGATCGCTCAAAATTCAATTACTAATTTGTATCTCTTAAACAAAGAAGAAGCCCCTCCAGAGAGTTGAGCAGCCGAAAAGCAAAAGTTCACTCATTCAAAGAAACAACAAAGAGAGAGAACGGGGAAAGGCCAAAATACTAGCGCCTTGGCTATTTTCATTTCAAAAAGTTATTCTCATAGAACTTCCATAATCTAATCCAGAAAGTAATTTTAATTGATATTTTTTATATCCATGCTGAGTGTGGGGAAAGCTTAATTACGGACACCTGATGATTGAAATATTACTAGACACAATAACTAGACCCGGTAGGGCTATAATTTTGGTGACCCTGGGCTTGGGGCCCAAATCCAGCTCAGGGCAGTCAGACCATTGCCATTTATGGAACCGTAGTTTGCGGCTAAAAAAGAAGGCTTGCTAGCAACCAAGTTTCGTGTAAGGACAAAAAATTGGCTGGATCATCTGAAATTGACTTGAATTGGATAAGCGAAGTGGATAGCCATCATCAAGATCAAAGCAATATCCTACTATGACAGTTTAATAATGATAATTTTTTTCTTTAATTCGCTGGTTTTGGTTTCAAATTTGATACAATGAAGAAAAGAAAATCAAGATTAAAGCGATGGATAAAACGACATCACTTTGCATCTTCCCCATCTAGCGTTGATTGAATGGAGATAGCATCTCAAGCGACCCCATTTCCCTTTCTGTTCACAGTTCAGTTTCAGATCACTCTTCTTTCTCCCACTCGCATGCTAGGCCCGTGCTGTGCACGTACGCATGGCTATGCCTTATGGTCACTTGAGGGTTTTGTGATTGTGATTTCTAACTCTCCTTGAGATATGAATTTTTTTTGGAATCTTTTAGTGGATTATTTGTCATTATTTGATATTCAAGTTTTGTCTGACTAATTCGATGTAAACACTGTGAAGCACTCCTCGAAGGAGTTATTTATTAGGTATTCGATTTGGTTTTGAGTAAAATCAAACTTTAATTTGGTTTATTTGGACAATTATCGGTTTTAGCAACTTTTATTTTGGTTAAACCAAATTAATCAAATTAATTAAAAATAGTATATATTTTTTGAATAATTTTTATTTATATAAATATTATTATAGTATTATAATTAAAAATTATAAGAAAAAATTTGAAAATTAAAACTAATATAGTGAAAAATGCACAATTAATGAAAAGTTTTTAGTTTCCATTTTTTTTTTCCAAATTTCTAATATCTAGTTCATTTTATGGCTCTTGTTGGTAAATATGCCAACGTATGAACATTTTATCTTAAATTAAAATATTAATTCAAATTTAAAATTTAACTATTTTGGATAAAGGGTGGTTATCCATTATCTCATTTTCTCCCAAAATAATCTCTCTCTCTCCGTCAAATTGTAAGTGAATTTATTTCAATATATGGAGGACTTTGAGAGAGTGTGTCTAAAGTATCATTGAGAGATAAACATATTCTCTAAAGTGACAACAATAGAGGCTTTAGAAAAAATTTCAAGCATAGAGTTTTTCTCATCGTTTAATTATCGGATTTTGGATTATGACGTTATGATATTGTGGTGATAACTCGATTTGGTGGTTATTATCCCGACTGTGAGATTGTTCGAGAAAGGTTTTGTGGTTCCCGATTCTTCGACATCAATTCACTAAGATAAACTTAAAAATTCAACTTTTTAATTTTTTTAAAAAAATTATCATATTTATGTAAGTGTCGAATAAATTTAACATTGGTATCAGAACTCGTTAGAAGGGTGAACCTGGCGCAATAGTGGAGTCTCTCCATTGTGTCCCGGAGGTTCAGGGTTCGAATCAGTCTCATTGCAAAAAAAAAATGTAAGGGGAAGGCTGTCTAGGTATTCCCTTCCCCAGACCCCACAATGTGGGAGTTTCGGCACTGGGTACGCCATTTTTTATCAGAACTCATTAGATTTATTAAAAAAATATTTTTCAGAATTTTCGGGTATAAAATATATAGGGTAATTAGGGTTCGGATCACAAATGAGTTTTGTAAATATGACGATACCATGAGCATACCCATGACCCAAGGATCATGAATATAATTTTTATTTAATTTTTGGACCACTCTAAGGCCATGAAACTCACAGTTGAAGTTTTCGGCCATAAATGATACCCGTGATCTTAAAACTTTAGATCCGTCGAGATAGAGGATTATTTGATCTATGAAGTTGGTCAAAATATGTTTCCCATGTTTGGATCTACAATTTGCATGTATTAATAGTGAATTTTGGTTGCCGGAAATTGGGTTTCAAAAATAGCCGTGAAGGGTTGAAACTTTGGACATTTAATTCACTGAGACTAGGGCGTGAATCCTTTTAAAATCAAGTCAAGGATGGTTGGAGGATGTTTAATTCCAATTTTTGATTGAAATTACAATGAAAAAATGGTAGAAAAATTGGTTTTCCAGTAGCCGAGTCGTGTGATCTGGCTACAAACCTGTCGGGTGAAAAAGACCCAACTTGGGTTTGCGAATGCATGCACGTCACGTGCAACGAGGCACGTGATTGTGCAGGGCATTCGCGCGTGAGCATACGGATCGGGGTCTAGGTCGGTTCCAACCCGGATCCGTGTCCGACGACCTGATCCACAACCCGAAGACACAAGTCGAGTGCGTATATGTGTGTGTAGGACATGCCGTGTGTCTAGCGCATGTGCCAGGTTGCTGTCGGCCCATGGGACACCTGGCAGCCCGTCAAGCTATCTTGATTTGGAATTTTCTAGTTTTTACAGGGTCCCACTCCATAAAAGTGACTTTTATAGGTTTTTGTGTGCCGAATTCAAGTCTGGCTGGTAAGATGCGATCTCAGGTTGTGGTGTATGGTGTCATTCGATTCATATACTCGCTTTGGGGTCTATACTTGAATCATCTAGGATTTGTTGATTCGTAAAATGTATAAAATTGTGAGAATAAATATCATAATGGATGTAACAAAAACTGTTGTGTTTGATCTCGTGAAGGGAGACAAATTAAACAGTGACAATTATGAGATTTAACACCAGATGATTCAGTTAGTCTTTGAGAAATAAGAACTAGCAGAGGTTTTATAGTACGAGAGAAGGACCCCGATGAGGGTACCACACCTCAAGCAAGACGGGATAAGGAGACGTTTAGTGCATGAAAGAGGAAGGATGGCAAGACTAGGGTAATCCTTCTGAGCAGCATGCACGACGATATGATCTTGGTTTATGAGCAGTATCCTATACCAATGTCGGTCTGGTATGCTCTCAAAGAGCATTTTGGCTTACGGTCAGCTCCTATGTTGAGGATGATGACTTATAGATTTATAACCTATAAGAAGAGGCAGGATCATAGTATGAAACAATATTTCATGCACTTGTTGAGTATGATCGCTTTTTTGAAAAATATGGAGAGTTATTATTAGATGAACTTCAAATACTGAGAGTGATCCGATCTCTACCAAACTCTTGAGAGGTTCTTAAGATTTATTTCACACACACTGAGAGTATTCGTACTTTTATGGATGTGAGTAGGTACTGTGAGGTTGAGAAGAGCACTGGGAGGTAACTAGGTCTGCTTAGGGTCATACTTTTGTGACGGAGTCGAGTAAAAGCTCCTAGGGTTCCAAGCATAAATGACGCAAGTATGACAAGAAGACTAAAAGTCATAACAAGAAAAAACCATCTGTCAAGACCGATGACAAAGGATAAAAGTGCAAGAAGAAGGAACTCGACAAGAGCAAGGTCTAGTGCTACGTATGTGAGAAGATTGGACATTTCGCTTGCGAGTGTGGCGACCAAAAGGTATACCCTTTTTCTATACATGGTTTGAGCTTTGTATTATCTACTGTAATGTTAATTGATTCCTCTCCTTTGTAGATTATAGACTTAGGAGCCACCAACCATGTAGCTAGTGATAGGAGCGTGTACGTAGAGTTCTATTGACTAAATCCCTATACGAGGAGACTGTATGTGGGGAAGCAGCATTTGTGACTGTTAGATGGATTGGTGCATGTAAGTTGGTGCTACAAAGTAACCAAATCTTGTATTTACATGATATTCTGTATGCTCTTGAGATTCAACAGAATCTCATATCTGTACTTTGTCTAGATCGTCTAGGATATTTTGTTTTCTTGGGAAACTCTAGTGTTTCTATTTCATATGATAGTTCTTTGGTTTATAATGGTTTAATCCTTGATGGACTATATGTACTGGATGTGAATCTTTCTAATGGTATTTCTTATTTATCTCCTATTGTTTTTATATTTGATAGCATAGTTGATGATGTTATCATTTGATATAGTAAACTTGACCATATAGGGTAAGAGAAGATGAACTGGTTAGCTACGAGTGGCCTGTTGGGCTCGGTAACCAGGGTCGAGTTGTCCCTATATAAGTTTTGCCTAACCAGTAAAGCCACAAGGAAACCATTTGGAAAGACAATGAGAGTTAGGACTTAATTGCAATTAGTCTACTTCGATATTTGTGGGCCTATGAATGTGAGAGTTCAAAATGGAATTACATATTTTATTACATTTATATGTGATTACACGCATTTTGGTTATATTTATCTGATTTTGCATAAATCTGAGGCATTGGAGTGTTACAGGAGGTTCATCAGTGAGGTAGAGAATAAACTAGATTTGAAGGTAAAAACCCTCAGAACCATCGGGGTCATGAGTATTTGTCTGAACAGTTTAAAATTTTTGTTTCGAAAAGGGTATTATGAGTCAGTTGACTATTCCTACTATTCCACATAAAACAAAATAGCCGATAAAAGGAGTAGGATTTTGTTGGAGATGGTGAGATCTATGATGACATAGGCCAATTTGCCCATCTCTTATTGGGGGAGATGCATTATTGGTTGAAACCTACGTCCTTAACCGTGTCCCTTCAAAGTTCGTAGTCAATAACTCACATGAGTTTTGGATAGGAAGACAGCTTGACCTTAACCACTTTAGGGCATGAGGATGCGCCGCTTAAGTTTACGATTCTTGGCATCCACACGGCAAGTTAGGCCCGCGAAAAAAGAAGTGTATCTTCATAAAGTACTCTAAATATTTCAAGGGACATGTGTTGCTAGGTGAGCATGCGAACAACATTGTTACTGAGATTGAGTCTCGTGATACCATGTTCCTTAAGAATGATTTTCCTAAGAAAGGTGAAATTAATCGAGACTTCACTTTCCATGAGATGGATGAGCCTAGTAGCTCAGCCGAGCCCAATGACAGGACTCAAGAACCTGTTACGGAACTTGATCCCAGTGGGAGTGACCTATCTAGAGGTGAGGTGGCTCTCTCTCCTCATAGGAGTAGTTTGGGACATATACCTAAACGTCATTTCCTAATTGAGGATAAGATCTTCACTGTGACTTCTGAGAATGATGAGGAGTCTAAGACATTCTAGGAGGCTTTTGAGGGTCCAGCGAAGGACCAATGGTTAAAAGCCATGCAGGAGAAGATGGAATCCATGAGAGTCAACGAAGTCCGGGTACTAGTTGATTTACCTAATGATAGAAAAGTTATTGGGAATAAGTGTGTTCTTAAAATCAAAAGAAAGATCGGCGGATTAATAGAGAGATATAAGACATGTCTACTAACCAAGGATTACATGCAGACCAAGGGCATTAACTACGAGGAGATTTTCTCTTTTGTAGTCAAATTTACATCGATTTGTTTACTCTTGGCAATTATTGCAAGCATGGATTTGGAGTTATACCAGATGACCATAAAGTTTGTCTTTCTTAACAGAAATTTGGATAAGGAGATCTACATGAACAACCCTCTACGTCCATTCTAGTAGGTCAGGAGGATAACGTTTGTCGACTTTGGAAGTAGATATACAACCTAAACCAATCATCCATGTGGTGGTACTTGAGATTTCATAAGCAAGTGATATCTTATGGTTTTACAATGATCGAAGAGGATCATTGTATCTATCTGATACATTCTGATGACTCTTTTATGATCCTGTCTTTGGATGTGGATGATATAGTGTTGGCTGGGTATGACATTGAGTGTTTGATGACCATTAAAACATGGTTATCATCGAGTTTTGAAATGAAAGACATGGGTGAAGCTGAGTTCATCCTTGGAGCTAATATCCAAAGGGATCGCTTGAGACGGATGTTGGCTTTTTTGTAAGAGACCTATATTAGAAAAATTCTCGAGTGCTTTAAGATGAGCGATTATAATCTTATTGAAACTCTTGTCGCTAAGTGTGATGGTCTAAGTCATGGTATGTGCCCCAAAACTCAGGAAGAAGCGAGGGAAATGAGCAAAATCCCTTATTATAGTGCATTGTGAAGTTTAATGTATGTGATATTGTGTGTACGACTAGACATTTGTTATGCAGTCGGTCTGGTGAGTAGATATCAATCAAATTCTAGAAGGGGTCACTGAAGAGCAGTGCAAAGGATCTTCAAATATCTCAAGGGAATTGTGAACCTCTTTTTGTGTTGTGGAGGAGGTGATTTGCACCTTGTTGGATATTTAGACATTGATTAGGGTGGTGATCTAGATAGATGCAAATCAACATCAAGTTTTGTCTTTTTATTCAATGGCGGTGTCATCTCTTGGAGTAGTAAGATGCAAACTGTCATGCACCAAATTCGCCCCCTCACCGGGGCTTCATTGGTGGCGGACTACCTGGCTCTCGCTAGGACTCAGTAACTTACATGAGTAACAATGCCATGCTAACATAATAGATTTTCTTTATTCAGTTACTGTAACTATTACATAGATCTTTTCTTCCTGATAAAACAACGAAACTTCTATACTTGCAAGGTAATTTACAATAAGTATATCTCTACCCATTCATTAATTCGCTTAGACTTCCGTTCCTGCAGGATCTGAGAATAATTTTTTGGTGTGAGCTTGATAACCCAGTGAGGTTCATGTGTGCATGTGTAAAAAAAAATCATTTCATTGTAAAATTATACGATAATGGCTTTATTGAAAAGTTTTCAATGTAGTAGTAACATGCACAAGTAATAATAATAATAGTAGCACGTAACAATATAGTACAGATAACAGTACACTAACGTCTTATCTCTTCATAACAAGAATAGTCTACTTATCCCTCCCAGAAGGTCCATTTCCGGAAGGCCTATCAGTCTCCCCCGCATTAAGTGGACAAACCTCTTATCCATGTTAATGGGGTGTTACCAATATATACTTTGATGCTCGATAGAGCCCTTGCTTGCTTGAGCAATCTCCACACATATCAGTTATATAGCAATCACAAACACATATATTGGTAGAGTAATAGCAGGTCATAATAACAGTGGTAACATGATGACAATAGAAAATCATGGAAACAGTACCAATTCATGGTAGTTATTTAAAATCATAGTAATGGTAGTAAATTATAAAATTAATAGTAATTCATGATAATCATAGAAACTCATGTTAATTTATGCATAAAGAAATATTGAAATACAAAGAACACTCACTTGAAATGTAGACTAAGCTTGGTTTGCCTTTTTCCTAACACTTTTCTCCCTTTCTTTCTCTTCCTTTCTCTCTCTCTCTTTCTTTATTTCTTTCCCTCTTCCCCACGAATTTGTTGATGATTTTGGGATAAATGGGGTGGGTATTTATAGTTTTTAAGTAGCCTTAGGTCCTTGACAAGTGTAAGGACTCTTGTTTTCCATGTAATGTTCTTACTCTTGATATGAGACAAGTGTCCTCCCATGTGACACCTACCCCTTATACATAATACGTGGCATCCATGTGTCTCTTTTGTTGCAAGACAAGTGGTATGGGCGGTGCAAGACAAGTGGTATGGGCAGTGGAGCTTGAAAGTTCATTTTATTTGGGCATTCAACATTTCGGTCACCATTTTGATTCCTTATTTCCGTTTAACCATTTTGATTCCTTATTTCCGTGTAATGTCATTTAAGTAAATGTTTACATTTACATAAGAATTACACGTAAATAAGGAAATACCCCCCATTTGGATTCAATAAAAATAGTTTCAGAACCTAATTCTTTAAGGATAAAAAGTCAACTCTCCATTCCAAGAACAAAATTCGAAAATGCGAATTTTGTTAGATTTTGGTTAGCAAGTTAACAACTTAGAAAAATTCTAAAAAAAAATAGGTTTCCATCTAATTTAATCATTAATAACAATTACTGGGAATTTTCCTTCTTATTTTCTGAATATTTCAGATATCTCATTTTTTGGGTACTTAGTTTTGAGTGATTTGGTCAAACCTGTGATTTTAACATCCCAAACCTTTGATTTCATTTATTTAGGTAATCTCAGTAATCTACAATTAATAATAAGTCATTTATAGTAATTAGATTAGAATATGTGACACAAACCTTGTAACTTTATCTATGATGGAGGCTGAGTTCATGGCTTGCTCAGTTGCTATTCAGGAGAGTGTTTGACTCCGGAGATTATTGTATGATTTGGGGATTATAGCAGATAGTGGGAGGCCAATGATAATTTATTGTGATAATCAGGCCTCTATTACTTACACTCGAGACCCTAAGTATCATAGTAGGACCAAATGTATTGATGCCAGGTACAATTTCGTGAGAGACATCATTGAGAAGTGTGACGTGACCGTTAAGTACACTTCTACATATAGTATGGTGGCTGACCCTTTCACTAAACTTATAGCTAGAGACTCGTTTGTAGAACATAGAAAATAATTGGGTTTACGTATATTCTGACATTTCTTATTATGTACTGTATTGACGTCATTGATGTTTATCCCTTTTTATATATATATTTGACTCTCGTGCATTATTCAGTCACACATAGGTTAGTATATTTTATTTAATGTACTTATTTCTTGTCATATATTTGTGATGTGCTATAATTAAAATATATGTCAAGCAGGTAGGGTCGACTTTCTCACTCAAGTGACCACCCTCAATTCTAAGTGAGCAGGAATGAGATGATTTCTAGTTGTAAGAGATTTTGAGAGTAACCCTGTTAGAATATAAGTTGCCCTAATACTTTTTCAGGATGAGGTAATATGTGATCTGACTAACATGGATATACCAACATTTATATTACCTGTAAGTAGCCAGATTTGAGACCACAGATATCACTTATAACTAGTGATATCATCTCTGAGATACTCTCTCTGAGGTTTTTCGGTAAAGTTTTATGAGTAGACTAAATTCAATACCTGCACAATATTAGAAAAATCTGACATATGTCTTTTTAAAAGATGGGGAATAACACTGTGGCATGTGTTGCACACTGCGTGTGATTAGATGACCAGAGATAGTGGTAGCTATACTACATGAGATGATGATCTGATCTTTATCCTCATGCCTTACTGAATGAGACCTGAGGTCCATTGGGTGGGATCTCTTATACTCTTGTTACTTCCGGTTGTTTCTAGAGGTTTTGGTTCAGTATTTGCTACTTTAGCTGTTAACCTACAGTCTGGAAGATAATGAGATCTAAGAGATAAGTTTAGGAAAGCAGCTAAATTGAAGCTGATGATTGGAGTTTAGGAAAAGGAATACCAATCGACATTACATCACCGTATAGTATTCACCGACTGGTCTGTTATGTTTATCCATGTTGGAATTCAAATATAATAGTGAATACACAATAAAGCAATGATTGGGGGATCATTTTCGATAAGAAATGTGGCTCGATGGATGTAACTGCGTTAAGTTTGGGATGCAACAAGTTCTTTTTTATACCAATGGTGGCTCCTCGATTATCCTAATAGGTATATTGAGAAGTATTTGCTTACATGTGTACTCGCCAGTCGCATAGTGCCAAATCCTGTATGAAAGTCCAATAGGGTGATATGATAGATCACATGAGTTGTGATCTTATAACGACTGTAAAATGTCTTCGTGTACAAGTGGGAGATGTTGGTAAATATGCCCATGTAGGGACATTTTACCTTAAGTTAAAATGTTAATTCAAATTTAAAATTTAACTATTTTGGATAATGGGAGGTTACCATTATCCCATTTTCTCCCAAAATAATCTCCCTCTCTCTGTCTCTCCATGAAGTTGTACATGAATTGATTTCAATATATAGAAGAGTTTGAGAGAGTGTCTCACTGAACGTATCACTGAGAGATAAACATATTCTTTAGAATGAGAATAATAGAGGGTTTAGAAAAAATTTTGAGCAGGGAATTTTTCTTGTCGTTTAATCACCAAATTTTGGATTGTGGTATTTGATATTGTTATGATAACTCAATTTGCGTGGTCATATCCCAATTGCGAGATTGTTTGAGAAATGTTTCGTGGTTTTCAAATTTTCTACATCAATTCACTATAATACACCTAAAAATTCATCCTTTTAATTTTTCCAAAAAATTACCATGCTTTCACTAGTGTCAAATAAATCTAACAACTCTTCCACTCCCAAGCGAGTCTCTCCCTTACACATCTCCCTCTCCTACCATTTCACTCGTTTTCCACTTCTAAAATTTAGTTTATTTGAAATTTGAAATTTAAAATTTTTAAAATGATATTTGGTAAACTAAAATTATGAGTGAATTTTGAATTTTAAATTTTAAAATTATAATTTATAGTCACATGTTGATATAAATGATATATTTACATAAACATAAATAGAATGTAACATTACGTAAAAATATTTCATAATAAGAGATTTCAATAATTCAGTTAATTTGGATAATCGAATCAAATTAATCATTTAATTTGGTCAAACAAATTATCAGCTTTTAGTCTATTTGGTTAGATTATGGTTATGAAAATTGCATAACTGAATTAAATTGGTTATTCTAATTTTGGTTTTCTTGGCTATGATTTAACTAAATGCTTACCCCTACTCGTGACTCGAATCCGAGATCTATGATTAAGGGAAAAATTTTCTTGACTTAAGAAATTTTCCGGATTTCTATTAGTTCATAAACTTGTCATAATTCAAAACTTTCTTTGAAAATTATGTGTATAGTAGGGTTGTTATGATACTCGGGTCGAGTCGGGCAGTATCGATACTCGAGCTCGGCTCATGTGTTGGTTAGGTGAGGTTGAGCTCATCGAGCTCGAAGTGTCATCGGATAGTATAATCGGATAGTGTTATCTCACTTATTTTAAAAATTATTTAAAAAATATAACTATTTTAAAAATAAAAATTATTTTAAAAAATAAACTTGTTTAGCCTTCGAGCTTGACATAATTGGGCTCGAGCTCGAGCTCAGTATCAAACTGCCCGAGCTCGAGCTCGAGTAGAGCTTTGACAAGGTATTCGAGTGTCATAACAGGCCTAGTATATAAAGACTTTCAAATTTTGGAAAGCCTTTTAAAAATAAAAACTTATGGATACTTCTCTAATCAAATTAGGTAACCTTAAATTTCATTCAAGATGACTTAAAAAAGGTTGATCCTTGTTTATCAACAAGATTTTAGATTGGTGAGCATAGCGTGCACCAATAAGCTATCGAGTCATGACTTCTGATCTGAGCCTCTTTGAGCTCACAAGGCCCTAACACATCTCTCCACAAATTGCCACACGCATTGGTTAAATCTGATGGCTCTACTTATGTTCTGAGTATCGACGACTCAAGTTCTTATCCTCTTCGTCGCTGTAGTTTTCTTTTGACTAAGCATGCGTCCATGAGTTTTTCGACGGTGTCTTGATTGTGTAATTAGACGACAGTGGAGGATTGAATGGTTATGACGAGAGCGATTATAAAGCGATTTGCTTTTTGAATTTATATTTGTTGTAGTTTTGACACTTCTGGGTTTAGGTTGGTATATGCAAGAGAGAAAGAGAGATGCAGAGGGAAAAACATAGAGACTAGGAGATTGAGATAATGAGAGTATTAGCAGAGGCTGGAGAGAGGAAGAGAAATAGAGAGTTATTTTCTTACTCTCCATCAGTTAACTTTACATGTTTCTGTATTTTTAAAAAGTTTAAGGGTTTATTTGTATTTGATTTTAATTTCATAAGATATTTTTACATTTTTTATCTCATCCTTTTCTTTCTGTTTTCAAATTTTTAGATCTAAAATTTGGAGAATAATATAACAAAAACCCTAATTCAAAACCCAAATATCTCATTTTGGATTCATAGAAGGTTGATGAGACAAGTAGGGTATTGAGGAAAAGATGCAAAATTCCAACAAGAAATTTTACAATGATGAATAATTAAGATGTTGTGTGTCAACTTAGTTGTGATTTCATGTAAAAGGAGAAAAGTTCTATTTTTTTATCCAATTTTTCATTTTTTGTTTTATTATTATTATTGTTGATGCTACATGGGTGTAACAGCCTATTACCATAAAGATTGCAACTACTGAGCAACTATAGCCATAAGGCCCATGAATGACCAAATGCGCTCTCAATCTCTCGTTGAGTGCCCTCTCAACTTGTCTCTCGGTCACCTCTCTCTTCACATGTTTGGCCTAGGGGTGTTATAACACTCAAGTTGAGTCGGGTTATGTCAATACTCGAACTTGGCTCGAGTGTTTTTTTGTTTAGCTCGAGCTCGGCAAGTCTGAATTTCCAAAGCTCAAGCTCGGTGAGCCCGCATTTTCAAAGCTCGAGCTCACCTCAAAGTGTTATCGGGAAGTTTGAGCTCAAGTGTCACAGACTGAACTATGTGAGATGGAACTCGAGCTCGAACTCGAGATCATACTCGAGCCCGAGCTCAAACCCAAGATTATACCCAAGTTAGATTTCAAATTCTGGTTTCCAATTTCAAAATTGATAGAATTTCACCTGTTTTTTGAACATTTCAAATTCAAATATGCTTTCATTCAAAATCCTAATTGAATCCATTCATAATCCAGTTTGCAACCACACAAGTATTAAATAAAATCCATAACAATTATCGAATAA
Organism: Dillenia turbinata; assembly: GCA_037126225.1. NCBI lineage: Eukaryota > Viridiplantae > Streptophyta > Magnoliopsida > Dilleniales > Dilleniaceae > Dillenia > Dillenia turbinata. Next base: position 10,997,950 of record JBAMMX010000015.1, read on the forward strand.
AATCCAATCACATAAGTTTACAACACACAAATCATAATTAGTTATATATTACATTTATAGCAATCTTTTCAAAATAAAACTATGTCAAGTCTTAACAATAATGTTATGTCATATAATTGAAAGTGTTCAACTCAAGTCTAAGAACAACATCCTCCACTTGATTCATCCGAAAAATAAAACCAAGTCAAGTAAGATTCTCTAGCAATATCCTCCAGCACTTAACAACTCAATCTACACAAGTCATAAGTGTCATGAAAATAAAACTATGTTAACAACAAAAATAAGAAAACAAAGTCAATTAATTATTTGTATCATACTTCTCTATAATAATATCAAGAGAACATATAGAGACATCAGTGGCCTAATTTGTACCCAATTAACCAATATTGTTGTGTAATTTTTCAAGTTCAGTAAATAACCTATTTATGAATTTAGAGTTGGTTTCACTTTTCTTTTTCATCCTATAATTTGGCATCTTTGTTGGTATTTGAAAGTAAAAACACCCATCAAACCATGAACCAGAAGACTATTTAAAGGTAGACTGATTTGTGGTTCCTTTTGAAGGTAATTTACCTATTATAACTCTGCACAAATAAAATCAATTGGGGAAATCCTGGATTCGTTTCAGACAAGTTTAGGTTAACAATTAGCAAATCCCTGAAAGAAGGAACACATCCTTTTTATTAGTAAAGTAATGCTTAGGTTAAGGGCCATATCTTTAATCATGTCTAGTAGTCAAGTGGCCCTTAACCGTTTCCACAATTTTAGAAGGAAAACATGATCAAGGTGTCATAATTGGAGAAACAATATTTGAAATCTGCAACAAAAGAATCATAAGAAACTAACTGTTTCATGATGGGTTGAAGGTTTTTTTTTGGGTCGAGGACTGGACAACCACTTAAATCATCAAATCTGATAGGCAAAAAGAGATAAGAACCAAAGGCCAGTCAGTAGTAATAATGCAGAAAATAATGATATTAACAATATTGGTTAATTGAGTATAATAATATCAACAAAAATAAGAAAAAAAACCTGAACATCCATAGCATTAAGGAAGATTGCAAATTACACCAAAACACGAAAAATTAACCTTTTAAAAAATTAACCAAAACACCAAAACACGAAAAATCTAACTGCCTATAGGACAACAGTCTGTATAAGTCTTCCTCAATTCAACAGAATATTTAGCAGATCTCTAAAAACCCTAGATTCACAAAAACCCTAGATTCACAACAAAAAATTGAGAGAGAAAGAGAGAGAGAGTTTACCTTCGATTCAACCTCTGACTAGATGCAGTTGCGTAGATCTTTGTCGAACAAGAGGTTGAAGACACGATGGGATATAGCACAGCAGTGACGATACTCAAGAGCTAGGTCAAGAATAAGATCAATTTGTGAAATCGAGTGAGAATGAGAAATAGGCAAATGAGGAAAAGAATAAATACAAATTGAATAGGAGAAACAAAAATTAGAAAAACCCTAGATTCAAAAGTTGTAAAATTGCAAAAACTCTAGAGAGAGACAGAGAGAGAGAGAGAGTTTACCTTTGACAGATGTAGTAACCCAGATCTTCATCGCACAATGAGAATGAAGACGCGACGGGAAGGGATTGTCCAGTAACGAAAACGAGACATGAGATCTAGAGGAAAGAGAATAGAGGAAAGAGGAAAGAGGCACTTGATTAAGATAGTAGAGAGATTGGAGATGAGAGGGTAGTTTTTGGAGATCGCGAAGATTGTGCAGTTCTTCAAGTAGGGTTTTCAGAGTGTGGAGATGAAAAAGGCACAAAGCTGGGACGAGGAAATCGAGAACAATCGAGCAAGAATGAGAGGTGTGATACGAATGAGGAAGAGAAATGGGGGAAAAACCGTAAAATGACATTTCCATCCTTCATTTTTTAAAACATTAGAATTATTAACAGTAATTTATTAAACATAGCTGGGGTATTAATGTAATTTCACGACATGTCAGGTAGCTCAACGAGCCTTCGAGCTCGAGCTCGATACCGAGCTACCCAAGGTCGGTTTGATCAAACTCGAGTAGAGTTTTGACCGGGTAGTGTTACGGGTACCCGTGACACTACCCGATAATCATAACACCCCTAGTCTGGCCTGACCACATGGCCCCCCTCTCTTGATGTATCTCGATAACTTAAGCTCTCGATCTCTCGCTCCCCTAATCTTTCGGTCTTACTCTCTTGGCTGCTATCAAACAAACCTCCTGACGGACAGCACCTGACAAATCGGGGTGATGAACACCTAAGATTTGAATTTCCCCTAATCTCAAGAAGAATCTTTATCAATAAGAAAAAAAATCTCTGTAATCACTTCGATAAGGTAGAGAACCTCTGTGATAACTTGAATTTCCCTTATTTAATAGGATTCCAAATATCCTAAAGATCATTAACTATAATCTTTGTAACCTTGAAAGATTCCAAACAATCTCTCCACAAGAAATTTAGCATTTTTACACTCCTAAGAGCATATGGGACTTACCATGTATGCATGCTATATATACTAATCACAGGCAACCAACCAGGAACGTTATAATAACTTTACGCTTATTTCATGGAGGTAACATAGGGCTACTCAAAGGCTTTATTCAGTTTGTTTATCATTCTTTTTTACTACTCTTTCTGACTTAAGTGTTGGAGTCTCCCTATTAGAATACCCTCCGATGATATTTACAGGTCATATTTCTCTTGAAGGCCTAGAAAATTATTAATATTGGTCCCTTGCTTGGGGCAACGGAGCTGTTATCTGTGGAGTAAAACCCACCTCCAATAGATTGACGTCATCCGTGGGAATAAACTTGACTTTTCAGCCAAAGACACTTTGTGCCTTGCCTTGTTGACATTTCGACCCTCATGCCATTAAGAAGAAAAAACTAAAATAACTTAAAGGTTATGTCTATGGCAGGAGGACAAACGTCTAACTCCATGAACTCTCCTCCACCAACAACTCCTGTTAATTAATCGAATATTTCTACCATCCGTCTCCAACACCAAATGAAGACACTCGTTTAGGGAGAGCCCCAGCCACATGCTACCCAACCTTAGAATCAACCGATTCCACCCTTTGCTCTAGCTTTTCTTGATAAAGTCAATTGCTCCCAAAGAGAAAGGCTTAAATCAAAGATGTAGGGTATGAGTAAACAATTAGAAGAACTCAATCGTGTCCTCATACAAAAGGCTTCATTATCCCCTTAAAGATCAACGAAAACATGCTTGCATAGGGTTCAACCACGAAGATGCCGAGAGCCCTTGGTGACCTCTCGACACGAACTAGACAATTTGAGGAAGCAGGTTGAAGATCTTATGGCTAATGAACTCAAACATGCTAGCACAGGAAAAGATGACGCCACTCAATATGCCACCAATCTCTCACCCTTCGATCCCAAAGTTTTTACTGAGCCGATTCCACGAGATATACTCATCCCTCCTATAGAGATGTACGACGGTATTATCAATCCTTGAGACCATGAAGCTCGTTTTGTGGCAGTAATGATCTCAAGAGACATGTCACTGATATGATTCAATTCGCTCCCTCTATTCAGCATTAGGAAATTTTCGTAATTTCGATAACAATTCGAAACCCACTTCATGATCAGTTGGGGGCCCAAGAGAAACTCTATTTCTCTTCTGTCACTGTGACCAAGGGACAACGATCCCTTAAGAAATTTTTTGGACAAGTTTAAGACCGAGATGATGAAATTCTCAGGTCTACACTATTCCATTACACTAGCAATGTTGCTCAATGGATTACGGTCCTCGAGAATGAAGACTTCCATAATGAAGAATCTCCCTCCTTCATTCAAGAATTCTATTTTCAAGCAGAAAAATATATTGCAGCGGAAGAAACTAAGGCATTTGATAAATGCCAAAATAGAGCAGGAAGAAACGAGCACAGTTGCTCCCCTAGATGACCTTCATCTAAGAGGAGCCAATTAGGACCTCCTCCTCATTGTAGATTCACCGATTACACCCCTTGAATGATACACACAGCCAGATCCTAATGCATATCTAGAACAAGCCTAATATTAGATAGCCCCCACATCTTACAATAGATGATTTGAAAAAAGACTAGACTCGATACTATCACTTCCATAGGGATTATGGATATCTGACAGATGGGTGTCGGAAGTTGAAGGATGAACTCGAGATTTTGGCTCAAGACGGTAGACTCCATAGTTTTATCAGCACAGAATGAGAAAACCATCCCTCTCGGAGTCCACTTGCTACAGGTTGACCAAACGAGACAAACAAACCATCAGTCCCAGGAGCCCCTGCAACCAAGCGAATGAAGTAATCCTTCAGATATGGTGTGGACATTCCCCTTCAACACCCATCTCTTTTAAAAATACACTTTCAATTCAGAGCCAGCAGCCCATATGGACACACAATGGAACCAGATGGAACGGATAGTCACTCTAATTTTCCAAATGACCGAGGCATTCACCTCCGAGGATGTTCTTACTACTCATGTCAAGAAGAGGCAGAAAAAGAAAAGGCCAATGATAGGCTTTGATGATGACGATCTGATAGGAATTGATCCAAATCACCATGATCCGTTGATTATCACCGCCCAAGTGGGCTAGTACATAGCGAAAAGAATCTTTGTCAGTAAATGAGCAGGTTGTAATCTTCTTTACTTGGACCCCTTCTAACAAATGGGTCTCAGTCAAGCACATCTCTAACCTCATGATGAACCTGTAAAAGGACTCTCAAGAGAGTGCTTGTATCTTGAAGTCACCATCTCCTTCCTGGTAACTCTGGGAACACCACCCAATCATGCAACTATTGCGATTATATTGAATGCGGTTAAACTGTTCGTTGAGTTACAATGCCATCTTGGATTAACCCAGCTTGAACACTTTGGAGGTATTATCAAGCACCAGATACATAAAAATCAAGTTCAGAACACCTCTCGGAATCGGTACGCTACCCTCGACCCAAGACCACCAGATACTCTAGTCTAGTAATCTTTGCTTACCGCTTATTGTCACTTTGTTTGTAACTCCATGTCACTAATTAGATACATTGATTCAAGATTTTATAATGGTTCTTATAATAATATTTTCATTTTACATGGTTTATTATTTTCCCATGACATATTGGTCATATCGATTGCATACAGTCCAAAGTAACCTACAAGTATCGAATCGAGTCGTCAATACGACATGTAACTCCTGATCAGGTAGACGTATCCCACACTCTTGGCTCTATGCCTCAAATCGTATCATTAATATGGAATGTAACTCATGACTAGGTACTGGTTCTATGCCTCAAAATGCATCATCAATGCCCATACTCTCGGCTTTACACCTCAAATCACGTCGTTAATATGAAATATAACTCCCAACCGAGTAGACATGGCTACACTCTCAGCTATATGCCTAGAAACATGTCAATAGTACAGGATGTAACTCTCAATTGGGTAGATATGGCCCACTCTCTCGACTTTACGCCTTGAAATGCATCGTCAATACGGGACATAACTCCTGACTGGATAAATGAGACCCACACTCTTAGCGCTATACCTTGAAACACATCATCAATATTTAATGTAACTCTCGACTGGTTAGATGCAGCCTACACTCTTGGCTTTATGCCTCAAACCGTTTTGTCAATACGGGATGTAATTCCTGATTGGGTAGACATGACCTATACTCTTGGCTCTACGTCTCGAATTGCATCATCAATATAGGATCTAACTCCTGACTGGGTAGATGTGACCCACACTCTCAGCTTTACACCTCGAATTGTGTTGTTAATACAAAATGTAACTCCCGACTGGGTAGACGTGGTCCACACTCTTGGCTCTATGCCTAGAAACATATCATTAATACAAGATGTAACTCCCGATCAGATAGACATGGCCTACTCGGCTCTACGCATGGAAATGCGTCATTAAGACAGGATGTAACTCTCGATCGGGTAGACGTGGCCTACTCTTTGAGCTCTATGTTTCGAAATACGTCGTCAATATGGGATGTAACTCTTGACTGGGTAGACACGACTCACACTCTTAGCTTTATGCCTCGAAACACGTATCAGTATGGGATGTAATTCCCGATCGACTAGACGTGGCCGACTCACTCAGTTTTACGCCTTCAAAGAGTTTACCACTCCATCTCTCTTAACTTCAAGCCTTACAAGGGTCCTGCACACTCTCTCTCTCTCTCTCTCGGTTCAATGCTTTGCATAAACCTTGACAGGACATTATAGTCATTTCTTGGCCTTAATGATTTTAGCATGACTACACCCATCCTCTCAAATCCAAATCAATATCTACATGGGATCAACCACTCTCTCATGATCATTAGGGGCTAACTAGCGGCTTGAATTCTAAGTTTTCCTATGCAAACATATAGCCAATGAAGTAACACAGGTGCAATTCAAATAGGGAAGCACCAGAAAACAAAGTAATATAAATTTTTATTGATTCAAATCTACAAAATTCAAGATAGAAAGGGAAAAGAGAACACATAATGAGACAGAGAAACTATGACAAAGGGAGCATAGGAGGAGGAAGGGCCTTCTGCTATAGAGACTCACAATCAGCCCAAAGGGCAGCAACGTTGGCACTTGCATCGATTTTCTCATTAGAAGTATCACCTGGACTAGCACTGTCGAGACTCAAACTTGACGCTTTGGGGTTAACACCTTCAACACCCATAATCATGGCCTCCTCTAGCCCTGCCCAATAGATAACCTCATGCATTGTAGCCTCTAAGACAGCTTATGTTGAGCACGCCCGTGCCTCTCGATTGCCTTCTCGAGAGTGTCCCCCACTTCAACCAACTTCTGCTTTGTAGCAAGGAACGATTGGTATCAAGCTTGTGCTAGCTTCTTAATGGCCTCCAGCTTTGCTTCGCACACCTTTGCCATTACTTCCATCCTCTCACACTTCGTCAGAGCCACTTTTCACTATTAGAATGCCGAATCGAGGTTAGCCCTTAAATGCTCCACTTCATTGTTTCTACTATTCAAAGCAGATCTATATGCTCTCTCCTCTTCTATCTCCCTCTCCTTGTATTCTAGAAGACTGCGCAACTACAAGACCTCTCCACACATCTAGTCCACTTGGTGCTGCAAATGCCTAATTGTCTACTCTCTCCTCAACTATTGAAACTCCGCCAAGACAATGGTCTAGGCAAACCTAAATTAAATTAATCTACAAAAACTAGGAATCTAGATAAAACATGTTATAAAAAGGAAAATCATACCTTAAGTCCATGAAACATAATGGCTTTATCACCCTGCAACATCGATAATCCATTCAACTCTAACTCTGAGTGATAGTAATCCAACTGATTGGCAACCCAACTGATAGTAATCCATTCAACTCTTCACCTCTTCTATCGATGGTTGTCGGCGCTAATCACTAGAGTCCCCCTTTCCTTCAGATTCTTTCTACCATCATAAGATCTGACCGAAATAGAAGGAGGAAGAGCATTTCCTCCAGGCACCTTCCTTTTCCCCTTCCACACACACAACACTAAAGGGAGGGCAAAAGAAGGCCTAGCTCTAAGCTCTTAAACCTTGCACTCCGGAGGCAAATCACTGACCTCACCAAGAGTGACCCTCTTGATATCATCTTTCTCCTCTTCACCTTTTGTGTCCTCTCTCCTAATAGTCTCTCCCTCCATACCCTTAAGAGCTAATGCTAGAGATCGAGAAAATTTCACCTTTGACTCAAACCCTTCGGCCGCCCCTGGAAGGGGAACCATCAACATATTGGGCGAACCTCGCTTCCTGGTGTCACCAACTTTCTCACTGGAGCTTGGCACTAGCACTTTTCTCTTCTTCTTCCTTCCTAAAGCCAAAATAGGAAGGGTATCACTTGACGGAGCACCCTGTTTTGACACGCTCTCCCCCTCCTTCAAATTTCTCTTAGACTTTGGCCTCATCCGCTTGTCGATGGTTATTGTTATCAAATCTTCCTTCTCGATAGTAGGAACAACATCCAGAAGCCTTGTGGCATTCTTTTCCACTAAAAGGGGATTTTCGATTTTCCTATTCTCTCCAACAATAGACCGCCTAGTGTTAGCATTTGCTTATCTAGGAGAGTCTCAACGTAGATGGATCACTTCTTCTTCGAACAAAAATCCCCAACAAAATGCGTGAACCTATAGTGTCGGGAAGACCTTGAGGACTTCAACCCCCCAAAAGGCTCTCTACTAGGTGTAGGTAACACTGGCGTCCCTTCCTTCTTCACAAATTCTACGAAAAATAATTTCTGCATCTAATTTTTGTCGATAGTCTCCTTATAATAGAACTTCCAACCCAAATCTAATATGGTTTAAAGACAAAACCAGTGCTCCGTAGAGGTTCCGTTGGGACACCTCCTCAAAGTGAAAATTGACGACAATATCTCAAAATTGTACTTTAGATGACAGGAGCTCAACAAACTCACTACTGCCACAACCGAATGCCGAGTATCGAGAATTAAAATGGTCGGAAAAATATTTCAAAGCATCAAAACTTGGGCAAAGGGACCTGTATATGGCACCCGAAGACCATACTTCATGAATTGCTTATACATCATAACACTCCCTTTTGATGGCCTGTTTGCCCTATTTTCTTCCATGGGTGACAAAAATTAACTGTCTCCTAACATCATATCGTTCACCAAGTCATCTTTTGATATTGTACTCCTAATATTATTAATGTTACGATGAATGTGAGAACCAGAACCCTTCACTATTTCAGTCTCTTACAGAGCATTCTCACGAATCTCACAAACCCTAATGCACAGAGTATTTTCTCACCCGACAATAGTGAAATAACGAGAGAGGAACATCCATGATAGCTATAACCAATCCCAGTCCACTTACAAAGAGGTGTGTCCAAGAAGATTTGAGTGCATCGAGGCGGCACGTATCGCATTTAATGCTTCACTTTTGTGCCACTTCCACTTCCCCAAAACCACTCTCTCTCATGTCCTTTCAAATTACTTGATTCTTACCACTTTAATTCTACTTCTAATGCCACTTCTTCAAACTAGTATTAGGAGTGGGGGCCAAATAATAGTATATGGTCAACGGCCCATTACCATAAAGATTGACAACTATAGTGCCCACTAGACCATGGCCATAAGGCCCATGAACAATCAAAGGTGCTCTCGATCTCTCAGTTAAGTGCCCTCTTGACCTATGTCTCTCAATCACCTCTCTCTTCACATGTTTAGCTTGACCACACGACCCCCCTCTTTTGATGCATCTTGCTAACTCAACCTCTCGATTTCTTACTCCCCTAATCTCTTAGTCTTATTCTCTCGGCTATTATCAAACAAGTATCTCAGCGGACAACATTTAACAAATCGGGGGGTCATGAACACGTAAGATTTGAACTTCCCCTAATCTTAGGGGGAATCTTTATCAATAAGGAAATAAATCTCTATAATCACTCTGATAAGGTAGGGAGCCTCCATGATAACTTGAATATCTTTTAATCAGTAGGATTCTAAAATTTTTAAAGATCATTGACTACAGTCCCTGTAATCTTAGAAAATTCTCAATGATTTCTTCGCAAGAAAACTAGGGTTTCTACACCCTAGTAGCATACAGAACTTGCCATGCATGCATGCTATATATATTAAGTATAGACAACCAGTCATATACATTTTAATAACTCTACACTTATCACACAGAGAAAACATAGGGATACTCGATGGCTCTATTCAATCCGTTTCTCATTCTTTCTTACTACTTTTTATAACTTGAGTGTCGGAATCTCCCTCAATGAAGCACTCACCGATGATATTTGCAGCTCATATCTCTCTTGAAGGCCTAAAAGATTCATCAACACCGGTCCCCCACTCGGGCTAATAGAGCTGTTATCTGTAGAGCATAACCTACCTCCAATAGTTGTTTTTATTTACACAATATATCAAGCTATGTCACCCTTTGGCCCTCTACCCTTTTGTTTTGTTTTGATAGCCATGGGTGCACTTTCACACATGTTTTAATTGATTTGTGGGCCAAATCCTTCAACTTTCCATTTTTATTATCATTATTACTATTAAAATTATCTAGTGGAGCCTCAAATGTCAAGCTTCCAAGTGTTGACCTTTATTAGATTAGTTCTAAACTTGTTTCTTGAGGCATATTTCTTAAAAAAGAAAAAAAGAAAAATTATACAATATTGATCATCGTATACAAGATTTGCTAATTTAGTGTAGAAAATAGACTTTAGAAATTTGAGATTGTTGGATTTCCTAATCTAACATTGAGTTTATATGTAAATAATTATGTGTTACAGATTTTAATATAAGTCCGAGTTCATAAGAAAGTGATCTACTAAAATTTTAGTTAATTCAAACTCTAAAATATCTGATAGAGTGTAGTCCCTAATGTGTAGAGAGTTAACGAGTAATTCCTATTTTCATGATGTATTATGATAGGAATACCAAGAGATAATTATGATCAGTTAAGATAAAAATACCAAGAGATAACACAATTATCTTTAAAAGGGGTTGTGGTACTAGATTTGGTGTACCTTCCATCACTAACATCTCATTAGTTAATTTTTTTCTTTTAGGAAGAATACAAAGATTTGGGAGTCTACTTCCAATTCAAGATTTTTGATGATTTGCAATCAAATTAGAACACCATTTTGAATCATCAAAAGAGATCTGAAAAGTATGAATTTAGATATACTTTTTTTCAATTATTTTTTTGGTTATTTATAATTTCTTAATGATTTAGCATATAAATTTAGGGTTGTTTAGTTACGCATTGATGATAAATTTTTGTCAAATAAGTCTCAACAACTAGTATTAGAGCCTTTCATGTTGATTTTGAGAAATAATTTTTAAAAAATTTTTGGTTCAACACAATTACGGTTATTTTCCTTATTGATTTTGGAATCAATTTTGTTGAGTTATATTCATATGTGCATATGTATATATGATTTTTGTTGGTTTAATTTAGTATTTGGATAAAGAAAAATTAAAGAAAAATTTTATTTTTCATCTCATTTGATTTTGTTTTAATGGATTCAAAAATTAAAATAGTTTTTATAAAAGAAAAATTTACAATTATGAAAATTGGTTTAATGGCTGAAATATTGGGATTGTTTCCTTTAATTTGTGGTTTCATGTTTTGGGTTAAACAATATGTCATTTTATCAAGTTTGAATTCATAAATATTTGCTTAAAATTGAGATTTTTTACCTAGATAATTTGTGGTTAGCCAAGAGTTGAATTTTACAATGTTAAGTCAACTGTGAAATTTTTTAAGTGTAATAGGACACTACTATTCTATGGTTAAAGATATTGTTTTTTGGAATTTAAAACAATCAAGACACTATTGTTCAATGGATAAAGATATTGTTTTTGGAATTTAAAACAAACAATACACTATTACTCTATGGATAATATGATGTGGGAACCCATTTTTTAAAGAAATTTATGGGCCAATTTTGGACCCAAACAGACCAAATTACGGGTGAATAAAGATTTGGATCTGAATGGATGCAATTTAGCCCACTTTCATCCTTCATCATTCTTCATCGTCCCTTAAATTTTAAGGCTGGTTCTTCCTTTAATATGAAACGGTACGGATATGTCTAGAAAAGTTCTATCTAGGAAAGTGGTATTTATGCGAGAAAACTCCACTTATTTGGTGCTTTTACTTTAGAATTAGGATTAGTTAAGTTTTGAATCAATTATTAACAAAAGTGTCGAGATTTCGATTTCTTTTTATGTCGACAACAAAAGTATAGGAATGGAAAAAAGAGATGAAGGAGGCAAACTCTGTAAATTGGGCTTTTCATGGGCTTAATTTTGGATTGATAATATTGGGTCTTAAAGCAGCCCAAATTTCAAGTTTAAGATCTATATTCAATTGAACCTATTAGAATAAAATTAGATATTAAAGTAGATTTATCTTTTAAGTTTAAGCCCATCAGATCAAATTGGACATAGGTCTAGTTGAGAATATAATTTTTAATTTGAATAATTGTTATATATATATATATATATATATATATTAGATATTTTAATCGAAACAGTATCTCACCAAAGTGATATTTCTTGTGAAAATTAGTTTGTTTCAAAATATAAAAAGATATGCATATATAACTTAGATAAATATTGATCGGTTTAAAGGAAGATCAGTGTTTTGATAAATTGTGTGTGTATCTACGATAATAAATATGTGGTGATTATTTGATTTTACATATAAATTATAAATCAGCCCAAGGAAAATTTTACTATTTGGTGTTTGATTTGTGTATGTACCACTTACAAATTAATTATTTTGTTTAAAGATGAAATATTAATGGAGTTATTAATATTTTGTGACGGTGTTTGTTTTTATTTGAATTAATAATTAATTGGTTTAAATTATTGCAAGTATGTTTATTTATTATTTTTTATTCAATTTCGTCTACTATTTTTGCTAATATGAATGCCCAACTTAGTTCAATTTCTATATTAAATGACTAAAATTTTAGTAATGGTAAGAGAATTTGTTTATAGTTTTCAAAATTATGGATTTAGATTTTTGCATTAAAAGTGACTCCCCCTACCACTAAACGATAAGAATTCCTCTAATAAAAAGAGAGATAAGGAAATGTTAGAAAAATCGAGTCGCATATGTTTAATGATAATAAAGAAAGTCATTCCAGAAATTTTAAGAGGTACTATATTTAAGTCTGTTATGATAGTCCAAACTTTCATTATGGATATTGGAAAATTGTTTGTAAAGAATGAAAATATTAAGATTAGTACACTCTTAACAAATCTAATCTCAAAGTGGTATAAGAGTCAAGAATACTTGATCACTAAGGATAAAAAAGGAAAGAAAAGAAAATAGGATAATGATGCTGCTATATTTCATAACTTGATTTGTTCTAATATTAATTTAATTTTGGTATCAGGACACACTTGATGGATAGATTCTGCTGCAACCACTCACATCAGTATGTTAGTATAGGCTTGCCTAAATTGTCCATTGTCAAATGATGGTGCCTAAATTCAATTTTATTTGTTCTTTTGGGGAAAAAAAAAACAATTTATTTCTTGAATCCAAATAGATTGGTTCCAATTCTTTATTAGAATTCGATAATTCTTATCCGATAGATATTATTATTTCATTTAATGAATTCTTGCATTTAAATACACGAGATGTAAAAGGAAGATAAACCAACAAAAGAAAATATGAAACCAAAATGATTTCAAACATTTTAAAACTAATACATATGGATATTTATGGATCATTTCCTTTGATTTTTTGGAATGATCAATAATATTTTATCATTTTCATAGACGATTATACTAGATATGATTTTATATATCTCCTTATAGATAAATCACAATCTTTAGACATATTCAAAATTTATATGGTCAAAATTGAAAACTGACTTGACAAAAGAATTAACAGTGTCAGATCTGATCGTGGTAGAGAATACTATGACAAAAATGACTGATCAGATGAATAACGTTCGGGACCATTTTCTTTATTTTTAGAGAGATATGATATTGTCTTATAATATACTGTGCCCGACTCTCCCGCCATAAATAGTATTCTTGAAAGACGAAACAGGTCTACTCAAGATATAATAAGAAATATGATTTATCATTCTATCTTATCTAACTCATTTTGGGAAGAAACAATTAAAATTGTAAAATATATTCTTAATAGAGTTTCGACTAAAAATGGAAAAACAAAGAGCAAATTCTCAAAAAAGAAAGTGTCATCATCGAAGATGGCCCCAATTATTAATGGTGGTCAATTTAATTTTGAAAACAACATATGTAACAGTGATATATACACGTCCATCACACGGTGCTTGATGCACAGGAAGGGCTAATGGTGGACAATATGGTACCATAACATCCTTTCAAAGTTGTGAGGGTATGATCCGTAGAAAAACAAAAAGAAAAAAGTGTCATCATCGAACATGGCCCCAATGACGTCAGTTATGAAAAACAACTTATTTGTTCAGAACACACGCATCCTTTCCACGGTGCTTCATGCGCGGAGAGGGCCAATGGCGAACAAGAGGGTACCCTAATATTTTTACAGGGTTTCCTTGCGAAAAATGAAATAGATTCATATATTGATTTTTAAGCAAAAATTTATCGATAATGATAGTTTAAATACATTTAAAAGAAAATTAAATTTTTATTTCTACCACTATATCTTTTATTGTAATTAAATATTATAAATAAAATACTATAACTTAAAAATAAGTTAAAGCAACATAAAAAGTTGACATTTTTCCAAACACAAGGCAGGAGAAGCACCGTTAGTCGTTAGATTAGAAGCCAAAGCTACAATTTTATTTATATAAAAAGATCGTGAATTATTAAGTCAGGTATAATAATTTTTATTATTATTAATTATAAATAAATAATTCATAATATATATAAAAAATTATGAATATATTATTATTATTATTAAACAAAAATGATAAAAGAAATAGATGGATGGAAACTACTAAGAAATCCCCCTAAAAAGTATACGTGATTACGGGTCAAAAATATAAGCGCGTTGGATGCATTGGTCGTGGGAGGGCTAAGACCAATGAAACGCGACATAGAAAAAGGGAAACTTAACGGGCGATGCCTATCTATTGGGGTCCGATCTAAACACGACCCGTTTGGCCGCTGGATTTGTTGGAACCCCCTCTCCCAAATTTCCATAAGTTGAACGCGGATCATTGCTCTAGTATTACTTCTCGCTCAACGGCTGAGATCTTATTAGAGATAAGTTGAGTTTTTGGATCAGTGATATTATTATTAATTTAGATGTGGTAGATCCCTTTACTGCTGAGCTTTGTGGTGTCCGAGGCAGTCTCATGCTTCTGTCTCGAGTCAAACTCTTCCTAGCAATTTTTGAGATCAACTCTTCCTACCTGGTTGAAGTCCTGGTATCCATCTCCAATTCCATATTATTTGCGAATGTTAAATCCTTATACGAAAAACCCTTATTCCAATTTGTTTATCATGAGGATAATAGATGTGTAGACATTTTGACTAAAAAGAGAATGTTGGGCCCTCGGGTTTATGAGCTGATGTCCCCTCCTAGTGAGGGGTTTTATGATCTTAAGAGTGATATTAAGCGTATGACTTTTTTTAGAAGCCAACTCTCCCCTCCTTTGTTTTTTTTTTTTTTAAAAAAATAAAAGGGTTGAAACTTTATTTACTTGTCTCTTGTAGAACTTTTTATTGTGCACAAAACAAAGTGACTTTTTTATTTTTTAACGACCATGCGCATCAACATTCTTTTCATATCCGCACACTCATTTAGGCTTAGGACACGTGATCGGAAGATTAATACATGAATTAGGATACGCCACGTCGTCACCCCTTTTGCCTATTGATGGAAAATTCAAATTCTAAGCCGACTCATTAACTCCTATGAACCAAAGGGGTATACATGCATTTCAATTGAAAAAAAAAATATTAACTCTACTATTAACAATTTTCTAATTAATAAAAAAAATATTGTGATAAATTTTATACTCAAATTGTTTGAGTTAACGAATTTTTACAAATTTATTACGTTGGAGATAATTAAGTCAATTTAAATTATGTTAAGAGAACCATTAAAATATAAATAATATTAGACCGTTCAAATAAATAGAATTTTATATGATACATCGTGTCAATATGATATTTCACATATATTAATTTAAAATAATACAAAATTTTACTTCATTTAATTTATCCCACATTTCTTAAGGTAAAATGGCTTATCTCCTAATCGATAACCCTTGATGAGTGTCTCATATTGAGGGAGAGAGGGGTGGACACGAAAGAAAGAGACTTCGACCATGGTTCGGGGAGTCCTCGAGAGACCCAGTAGTTTGCACTTGCAGGTACAAGAAGCAACTTGTTAATGAGCATTGTTCGTGGAAGGATCCGAAACTTGGTCAGCACAGGATGTGAACGCTGAACAAAAGACAGCATATAAAACGACAATAGTCATAAGTGGTGACCAAGATGGCAATAATACAAGGGAACGACGTCATTTCTTACTCTCATGCTCGGGATTTTGTCGACGCAAGACTTGCCCACAGAGTGCCATGACCCGTACTTGACCTGGGCTTCTATAAATTAGACCCTCACACCTCATCTCTCTTCACCCAATTTCATCTCTTCACTCTCTCTCTTCTCTCTCTCTCATTAACTTGGGTCTCGTAGAACTTTTTGCCTTGGCCTAAGTTTGATCAGCAGTTCGTTCCATAGAAACTCTTAGATCTCAAACCTCAAGACAAACATGAAGGTAAAGTCTTTTTCCCCAATTTAGCAGCACCGCAGTTAAAGCTCATAGATGATTTTAGTACTTCTGTAGTCATTTATGAGTTGTGGATCATTTTTTTCTCAATAGGTTTTAAGAAACTGATCTAACCCCAACTTCAATTTCTCATTCTGCATCTAATTCTAGTCTCTCTGTCGTCTGGGTTTTCCATATTTTTGCAGAAAGTTGTGCTTAAAGTGGATGCACCCGATGAGAAAACCAAGCAAAAAGTTATGAAGGCAGTCTCCGGTCTCTCAGGTACTTAATTTACAACTATTATTCCCCCCCCCACCCCCAAAAAAAATTGTTTGATTGGATTTTACATCAAAGTTATATTTTTTTAATTGTATTTATTATTTTGGGGACTGATTTTTGTAGTCAAAATAAGATTTGTCAAGAAATTCGTAATCTACTACAAAATTTTTAATCTTTTATGTAATTAAATGCTGTAGGTTTGCAGTCACTCTCAATGGACTTGAAGGCCAAGAAACTTACTGCAGTTGGAGACGTTGATCCTGTGAAAATAGTAAGCAAAGTGAGAAAATTTTTGTACGCCGAAATAGAATCAGTTGAAGCAGTAAAATCTGACAAGAAAGATGAAGGAAAGAAAGATGATGGAAAGAAAGATGATGGAGGAAAAAAAGATGGCGACAAGGATAAAAAAGATCCAGTTGCTGAGTATTTGAAGCTTTATCAACAGACTTATCATCCTGCTTTTGCATACCCTCACTATTATGTTAGAAGTGCTGAGGAAGACCCTAATTCTTGTGTTATTTGCTGAGGGGGAAAAAAAATATTTGCAGAAGGAAAAAAAAAAAATATATATATATATATATATATATATATATATATATATATATATATATAAATTATGTTTGCAAGTGGGAATTTGATTTTGCCCGTTTTTGTGCTGTTTTTGTATATAGATCGCTCAAAATTCAGTTACTAATTTGTATTTCTTAAATAAAAAAATCTTGGATTTTATTTAATTTGTCTCGGATTTTATTTAATTTGGACCCAAGAAAAACCACAAAACTCAATAATCTTTCTTTGTAAAAAATTATGTGATTGTTCTCAAACGTGGACCAGGACTCGTGTGCCCTGTCCCAAAACCTTTCAAGAGAAAAAATAAAGAAGAAGCCCGTCCAGAGAGTTGAGCGGCCGAAAAGAAAGAGTTCACCCGTTCAAAGAAGCAACAGAGACAAAACGGGGAGAAGCCAAAATACTAGCGCCTTGGCTATTTTCATTTCAAAAGGTTAATTTTTTGGTAGGCATGGCATTTCTGTCATGGAACTTCCATAATCTAATCCAGAAAGTTACTTTAATTGATATTTTTTATATCCATGCTGAGTGTGGGGAAAGCTTAATGACGACAACTGATGATTGAAAGATTACTAGACACAATAACTAGACCCTGTAGGGCCATAATTTTGGTGACCCTGGGCTTGCGGACCAAGTCCAGGGCGGTAAGGCCCCTGCCATTTATAGAATCGTAGTTTGCGGCTAAAAAAGAAGACTTGGTGGCAGCCGAGTTTCGTGGAAGGACAAAAAATAGGTTAGATCATGTGAAATTGACTTGAATTGGATAAGCGAAGCGGATTCAATGACAATGGCCGTCATCAAGATTAAAGTGATGAATAAAACCACATCACTTTGTGATGATATTTGAGTTAATAGAAAAATTTTCTTAATCCGACAAAATTTTAATTCTTATGAAATCTCAATAAAAAAGTAAACTTTTCTTAAATACAAAACTTTTCTTAATTTTATAAAATTCTAAATATTTTAAAAGTTTTTTATCACAATCATTGTTATTTAAGAAGACTTCATAAAAAGAAACTAAGATTCTCTATATCTCTTGGGAGGGCATAGAAATAGAGTAAGGGCAACCTATTATGGAATCTAACACAAAGCAAAGGGGGTTATACTCTCAAACCTATACAACACAATTTCTCTATAATCACACAACTACACAATATTCTCTCTCCCTGAGAAAACTTAATTCTCCATCATCGAAGGTATGACTTCATAAACAATTATACACAATCAGAGATACGGTTTCTATACCACTCATATACTACTAGAGGTATGGCTTTATATCCTATTCTATACAATCGGGTACGACTTTATACTCAATTATATATATTAATTATCTCTTTGTATACATACATCACACACATGGCTACATCTATGACCAACTATATATTGATCACAAAAGGACAACACAGTGCAAAACCTACAAACTCTTCACAGCCTTTATTTATCTATTCTTACTGATTTGAGTGTCGGAGTCCCCCCGTTGAACCAACTCGGTCTGGTTTTTACAGGTTTCCCACCCAAGAAGATCCGGCAAATACTCTCGGCATAGGCTCCCCATTCAGGTTAAATAGTAGGTATCTGTGAGAGCAAAAAATACTTTCATCAGATTGGCGTCGTTTGTGAGAATAATAGACTAACAGCCATAAAAATTTCACTCCCTGCTTCGTTCCTAGCACCATATCATCACGGAGGTGATGTCTCTAAAGCAAACATAACAAGGGGTAACGTATTCGATATTCAGTAGAATTTGAATTTTTACCGTGAGAATTTATTTGCTCAATATATCTAAATTTATTTTGATCTCTCTCTTTATACACCTCCACTATCACTTTGTGACTATTGTCTCTCGAAGTATTACTCTATTTCTCCATTATCTCTTGGTACACTCAACTACTTCTCGGTATAGTAACCCTCGGTACATCTATTTCCTTACAAATGGAACTTATGAAACTTGCTTTCGACACATCCACTACTTGCTGATTGCCATTATTCTTGCTCTTGGTAGATGCTTGCATCCTTGTGAAATTTACCCCTCAGTGGTTGTGAATGTAGTTATCTAGATTTGAATCTTGGCTTGCTCTCTCCTCAAAAAGCTTACTACCACCATGCCACTCAAACTATTTAATTATATTACACCCAATCTATATATTATATCCCATATTTGTGAACTTTTCAAATTTCTAATATTTCTAATTTATTGTATTTTTCACTACAACCTTCCTTGCTTATCACTGAACACCTTTTCTCAACAAAACAAAATTTCAAATATTTAAACCCATAGGGTGGACCTTCTGAATAACCCTACTTGACATCAACAATCTAGATTCATTAATCCTTATTCACAACCCACTATTACTTTGTCAATGCTTTAGTAATGCTAATAAATTGCTCTCATTTGAAATTCTATTTTATTTCCATTGCAACAATAATGTTTATATTCTATATATTTTGTCACTTTTTCATTACATTTTGACTAACTTCAATTCGGGCCCTTATACCCATAAGGTTTTAGTCCACCGCTCTCTTTCTTTTGTAGACATAATCGCTCGGCTCCACACCTCACAAGGATTCCACATCCAAGGTGCAACACCTTCGAGTACCATCGGCGCAACACCTGATACGTTATTAACATTCAAAGTGCAACGTCTCCAAGTACCATCGATGCAACATGTGGTACACTATTCACATTCAAGGCGCAACCCCCCCAAATACCATTGGTGCAATACCTGGTATGCTACTCACATTCAAGGCGCAATGCTTGGTACGCTACTCACATTTAAGGTGCAACACCTCCGAGTCCCACCAGCGCAACCCCTGGTATACTATTCATATTCAAGGCGCAACACCTCGGAGTACCATTGGTGTAATGGCTAGTATGTTATTCACATTCAAGTGCAACTCCTCCAAGTACCATTGACACAATGCTTGGTACGCTATACACATTCATAGGGCAACGCCTCTATAGTCTCTCAATGCAATGCCAAGGACATTCTCTCAGTTTCACTTTTAGTTTTCTATTTATATATAGGTCCTAGCACCCTAATTGGGATTTAACTCCCTTTTCTATATATGATCCCTAGTGTCCTGGACGTAATCTAACTCCCTTTCTCTTGGTCTTCTATATGATGTGGGCCTCGATGCCCATAAGGGGTTTAACTCCTCTTCTATCAATTTTGCTATTTAACATGACTATCACTACATCAAACGCGATCCAACTCCCCTTCTCTTGAAACTACATTATGTCTATTGCAATATTGCTTTCGTATATATTTTCTCAACTCCAACACTTAATAATCTCTCGGCTCTGATACAAGATAAGGTTTGTGACACCCTCTCTTTCGACTACAACACCTTTCGAAACAACTCAACACTCAGGTCACTTTATCTTAACACAATCTACTTTCTTATTGATTAATTTTTTATATATCATGCAACTATATTACACAATGGTGACCAGCAAGCATCTTTTTATTTCATATAAGTTCTTATGCATTATGCAAATGAAATATAACCGACATGATCGCACCGACCTTTCACACTCACCGAGAGTTTCATTGCACTAACAAAACACAGACTCTTGGTCAGCTTCCAAATAACCCCCTCAAAGCAACATCTGCTATCCTCTCCTACTCGATCTCTCTTTTCCTTTAGCACACAGTCGGGACGTTACCCAAAATCTGATTTAGTACAGTTGACTTCTATTTTTCATAGCGCAAGCACTATACACTTTTTGCCACTGCTTGGTCAAACAATCTCGCTCAAGTCCCTCGACCTTCTTGGTTACTGCGGAAATAATTCACATTTCATAATGGGTTTAATACCCTTCACAAAATCCATAGAGTGACCTCTCGGGTACCCGATCTCCAGTTCAGTCCTTTTTCTCTCTAGGCATACTTTGTCTATCTTCACTTAGTATACTTGGCCCACACAGCATCTAAATTACCTAACCTCTCGGTCATCTTTATTTTATGTGTTTAATAGAAGGCCCAATTGGGTTAAGTGTCCATGAACAATTTAATACCTTCTTGGTTCCCCCATTTAAGCGTTTTCTCGGTCGAGCACCTTGGATTGTGCCACTTGACCCCTTCAGCCTTACCTCTTCCGAAAGGCAGTCGATCCTTGGCTGTTCGGTTGCTTCGGTCCTTGGTCCGCGGGATCCTCAGCTATCCCGCTCCTCAGTGGATACATTCTATTGGTACAAAAATGACTTCTTTTAAACATCATGATTAAAATAAGTGCATGAAGAATACCCTATAGGCATCAAACACTTTCAAGCACATCACAAACACGATATGTAACTCCTAACCGGGTATACACGATCCACACTCCTCGGCGCAATGCCTCAAATTGTCTCTTGGTGCAACGCCAATGAGGTTCCTTAATGTAATGCCATCATATGATCTCTTGGTATAACGCCAGCAAACTCTCTTGACTCCATGCCATCAACTTTTTCACTCTTGGTATAATATCAATAGGCACTTCTTGGCACATGGCCATTAGAGCACAACGACAACATGGCAGTATCACAACTTCCTCAGCATGACACCTTGTGATGCATGGTCCCTATGAAGCATAATCCTTGGTCAAACGAACACAAGACTGTCCTCTTTGTCTTAACTACAAATATCATCTCGATATTCTTTTTATGACACATCCTCTATGGTTCAGAAACTATAATCGAACGTGGTCCTTACCTTTGCATCTTATAACTACCGAGAGCCTTAACTCGAGATATCCCAACCTCCTTGGCCTCTCAACCTCCCAGTTATCTAACTTCCTCAGTCTCCTAACCTCCTCAGTCTCTCGAACTCTCAATCTTTTGACTTTTTGGTCATCCCACAAATTTCACAAATCCTAAAATCAAAATTTTTCTTAAACAATTCTCACAATCTATCGCCGGCACCTTTCGTATTTAGTGCTCTATTTTCATACATCTTCTGATTCCAGAATTCACTCTACTCTTAATACCATTTTTTCAAAATGTCATTAGAAGTGGAGGTAAATGATAGTACTCGAATTAACAAGAAGCTTTCCTTAATCCTATAGGATTCTAATTCTTATGGACTCTCAATAAGGAAACAAATCTTTCCTAAATACTAAACCTTCCTTAATCTTATAAAATTCTAAATATTCTAAAAGTTTTTTATCACAATCATTGCTATTTGGAAGGCCTCACACAAAAGGAAACTAAGGTTCTCTACACCTCTTGGGAGGCTATAAAAATAGAGTAAGGGCAACCCATTCTATAGAATCTAACACAAGGCAAAGGGGCCTACACTCGCAAGCCCTATACAATACAATTTATCCATAATCAGACAACCACACAACTACACAATATTCTCTCTCCATACACACATCTTTGAGACATGAGAAGATAACTCAATTCTCTATTATCGGAGGTATGACTTCATACCCAATTATACACAATTAGAGGTACGGTTTCTACACCAATTCTATACTACTAGAAGTACGACTTTATGCCCTATTCTATACATTTGGGTACGACCATATACTTAATTATATACGTTCTTTATCTCTTTGTATACATACATCACACACAGGGCCACATTCATGACCAACTATACACAGATCATAAGGGGATAACACATGGCAAAACCTACAAGCTATCCAAAATCTTTATTTTATTTGCTCTTATTGACTTTAGCATCCGACTCCCCCTACCGGGTCAGTCCCGATATGGTTTTTATAGGTTTTCCACTCGAGAAGATCTGTCAAATACTCTCGACATAGACTTTCCATTCGAGTCGAAGAGTAGGTATCTATGGGGGCAAAAAATACCTCCATCACTTTGCTACTTCCCACTCTTGATTTTATTAAATGAAGATGGCATCTCGAGTCGTAATTGACTTGGGGTTCTCAGACCTTCCATACATTTGTTCCCCCATATCCCTTTCTGTTCATGGTTCAATCTCAGATCACTCTTCTTTCTCCTACTCACATGCTAGGCCCATGCTATGTATGTGTGCATGGCTATGCTTAGTGATTACTTGAGGGTTCTATTACCGATATTGTTGGGATTTTGTGGTTCATTTATCATAATTAGTTAAGATTTGGATGTTACATAATTTGTGGGATTTGGTTGTTAATTATGGGATTTGATTGTTGACTCGTTGAGATTTAGTAGGTATTTTTGTTACCATTTTTTGTATAAATTCTCAACTTTGTATACAATTTGAATACCAAAGAGTTAATATACAATCATAAAATTTTCATGGTATTAGAGCTCGGTTAGCAAATATAGGGGATAATTCTACAAGGAGTAGACATGAAGTTTTGGTAATCACTTTAGGAGTCCAAAATCCTGCTAATGACCCTAAATCTCCATACTACTTGCACCCCGCTGACCATCCTATTTTGATACTTGTTACCCATCCTCTAAATGAGAGTGGAGAGAGCTATTTTGTCTAAAGGAAGAGTTTATTAAATTCTCTTTGGTCAAAGAACAAGGCAAGATTTCTTAACGACAGTATAAGCAAACCGAAAATTGATTCCCAAGATTATCAATCATGGGAACAGTGTAATCCCATTGTATTGGCATGACAGAATAATACTCTGTGCAAGGAACTCCAAGGGAGTGCAGCGTGAGTACAAATGGCCAGGGAGGTTTGGCTAGACTTACAGGATAGATTCACCTAATGAGTTGATTCAAGAATTTATGAATTAAGGCACAACATTACCTTGCTTCGGCAAGAGAAGGCCTCGATTTTGTCCTATTATGGAAGACTAAGTCTACCTGAAATGAACTACAATCTTTTGATCCCATTTCCACTTGTACCTATGGAGCTGTAAATATGGTTTAACAAAGCAAATAGAGAATATATACAAAAGGGAGAAGGTTTTCAACTTTATCATGGGACTGGATGAAAATTTTAGCACAGTAAGATCCCAGATCTTAAATGTTGATACTTTGCCAAATTTGGGAAAAACCTATGCCATTGTCGCATAGGAAAAAAAACACAAGGCAGTGACCATGAGACATGATCCTGGCTTCGAATCAACAACACTGGTCAATCTAAAATCAACTACTTGCGTTGCAAATAAAGCCATCAGAACAAAACAAAGAAATGGTTAGGAAGGAGCAGGATGAAAGGGGAAGCCTAAGTATACCCATTGTAACAAAATTGGTCATTTAAGAGAAAATTATTATGAAATCATTGGATATCCACCTAACTGGAACCATAGGAGATTGCATGGATGAGCAAATGGTCAGAAAAGTGGTGCCACCAAAAGGTTTTAGCCATCGATTGCAGCTGTCATAACTGGTGGAGATTCAACGGATTTATTTTCGACTCTCACCATGCGGTAATGATAGCAACTTGCCAATTTATTCCACTAATTCAGCAAAGCACCATTGCAATTGAAATATACTAGAGGGTAGCAGGGTGAAACTTCCATGGCTAACTCTTTCACTACAAGTGATGGCAATTCAGCAGGTAAGGGAAGTAGTTTTTTAGCAACCTCTTTATGTAAAGGACGGACATTTGATAGTAATATGCCATGAGGAGAAAGTGGGCTTGGCACATAAGAAAATCCAAATATTAATTTATGGGCCAACAGCCTATGGATCATCAACACAGGTGCCATTGATCATGTTACAAATAACTTTGATCATCTTACTATATAGAAGCCCACAACTGATTTAACTACTATTCAATTTCTAAATGGACATATGGTTTCTGTCAAGGCTATGGGTCGTGTGATAGTAAATGAAGACATCATTTTAAACTAAGTCTTAGGAGTCCCTGATTTCAAATTTAATTTGTTATCTGTGAACAGGTTGACCAAGGATTTTAATTATGCATTCACTTTTGGCCCTGACTTTTGTGTTATATAGGACTTACCTTTGAAGAAGCTGATTGGAATGGGTAGAGTATGAGACGGTCTCTACTACTTGGAGCCAAAGAGAGAGAGGAAGGCCTTGGTCATCAACAATAAAGAAGTTACTAATCTATGGCATCAAAGATTGGGCCACCTTCCATCAAATTGTTCGAGTTGTATCCCTGAACTATCTATAGATAATAAAGGATCATCCTTTTGTGATATTTGCTGTAGGGCTAAACAAACTCGTTCGCCTTTTCCTATTAGTACAAGATAATCTTAGAAGGCTTTTGTTCTCATTCATTGTTATGTGTGGGGACCTTACAAAAGTCAATCTCTAATAGGTGCCCATTATTTTCTAACTATTGTGGATGATTGCAGTCATACAACTTGAGTTTACTAGATGAAATATAAATTAGAGACCCAAACTCATTTAATGCATTTTCTTCAATGGGCAAGGATACAATTTAATTCCAACATCAAAGTGATTCGTTCTGATAATGGGGCAAAATTTGGGTATAATGAACTGCAAGAATTTTACAGAACACATGAAGTAGAATTTTAGACAAGTTGCACCTACACTCCACAACAAAATGGAGTTGGAAGCATAGGCATTTATTGGAGGTGATCGAAGCACTGAGATTTCAGGTGAACCTACCTATTGAATTCTGGAGAGAATGCGTATCAACAGCTGCTCATCTAATCAATAGGATGCTACGCTCTGTTTTAAACAACAAAACACCATAGAGACCTTCCTTGGTAAGGCACCCTCTTATGGTCATTTACGAGATATCGGATATCTATGTTATGGGCATGTTCATAATTCACAACAAGACAAATTTGATCCAAGGTTAAAACTAGGAATTTTTCTGGGATATCCACAAGGACAAAAAGGATACAATGTTTTTGATCATCGGACTAGAGAGTTATACATCTCACGAAATGTTTATTTTCAAGAAGATATCTTTCCTTATGCCTTGAAAGGAATCATGAACAATATAGGAGGAATGGGACCAGAATACTAGAATAGTTATTGTAAAATCAACAAGTCACCCATTGTGATCCACCTATTTATGCAACTAGTATGTTAGCTTCAAGAAATCCTGATGGAATGAGCAATAGGGTGTCTGGTGAAGCTCAAAATATGGATGAGCAAAGCATGATCGCCAAAAACAATGGTACACAACACACTATGGGAAAACAAGTTTGACATGCACCCCGACATTTAGCAAACTATAAAGTGGCCCTTCCACCCTCTCTTACGGCCCCAAACACAACTTCACCCACTCGAACGACTAACTTGATAGTACATTCTATGTCACAATCCTTGTCATATTCTAAGTTTTCTAATGCTCACAATGCTTTTTTTATCAGCCATCTCTAGCATAGATAAACCCATGTCATTTCATGAAGCAATGAAACATGCCCACTAGCGAGAAGCTATGAATAAAGAGATACAAGCCTTGGAGGCCAACAAAACTTGGACTCTTATGCATTTGCTAAAAGGGAAAGAAAGTTATTGATTCAAAATAGGTGTACAAAGTAAAACACAATCCCAATGGAACCATTGAGTGCTACAAAGCTAGACTAGTGGCAAAAAGGTTTTACACAAGTTGAAGGAGTTGATTACGATGACACGTTTACGCTTGTAGCCAAACTCACAACAATACACTACTTACTTGCAGTAGCTACTGCTTGAAAATTGGAAATTTACCACTTAGATGTCAATAATGCCTTCCTTCATGGAGAATCAGAGGAAGAAGTCTACATGAAAATCCCACAAGGATTTGGACATAAGGGGGAGATACGCATTTGTAAGTTACATAAATCTCTATATGTCTTATGTGGTTGTTCTCATATATGTGGATGATGTAATAGTAACAGGAACTGATATGATGTAGATTGTCAAGTTGAAGAGCTATCTTAATGAAAAATTCAAAATCAAAGTCCTTGGGAGGCTGAAGTGTTTCCTGGGTATTGAAGTTACTCGATCTCTTATCGGTATTGTCCTAAATCAAAGGAAATACACTTTAGACATACTTGCTGAATGTGGTCTCATGGGATGCCGACTTGCTTCCTCTCCCATGGAACAGCATGCTCAACCAGCTACTGAAGGACCTCCTTACTCTGATACTGGCCTATACAGATGATTAGTGAGACAATTACTCTACCTGACTATCATGCGGCCAAATATCAGCTTTGCTCTTCATATTCTGAGTCAATTTATGCATGACCCTAGACAAAATTATCTGAATGCAACATATCATGTGTTGCGCTATCTAAAAGGTGCTCCACGACAAGGATTATTTTTTCCGACCCATAATCCTTTATCTTTATGTGCTTTTAGGGATGCTGATTGGGCTAGTTGCCTTGTGACACGGTGATCCATAACTGGGTATATAACCCTTCTTGGATTATCACCCATTTCTTGGTGATCCAAGAAGCAAACAGTTGTCTCCCGTTCTTCAACAGAGGCCGAGAATCATGCAATAGAAGTCACTGCATGTGAGATAACCTAGTTGATTCAATTACTTTCAGACTTACGAGTAAGGTCGTCTCCTGGAGAAAGGTGAATTTATCTCTTTTAAGGAGTTAAAAATAATAAAATATGAGGGATTGAAGATTAACTAAACTGATAAATTAATTTTAAAAAGATAATTGATTAAAAATAAATAAATAACTCAAAATTAAAGAGACAAAAATTAATGGAAAATTGATTTCTGGTTAAATGAATTTTGTCCACCTTGATTCGGGTTGATTGATCATCGATCCACCTAATAAACTCAACAAGTTATAAATAAATTAGTTATAATCATTCAACAACTACCGAACAATCAATCTCTCCTTTGTTCATCAATAATTAAGAGAAGTTAATTAATTATTTCCTTAATTGAAAGACAATCCTAGAGAAGTTTGTAAGATTTAGTATTCCGATAATATTAAAATTTAAAAAGATCCAATTCTAAGTAACAAATACACAATGAGTTTATTTAAATTAGATAATATACATTAGACTATTAACAAAGTCATGAATTTATGTCACTCAGCACTATATTAAAACAGACAAACGATTACGAATTTATTATTTTAATTAGTTGTAAATTATTTTAGAACTATTAAATATTGATCATCTATTCAATAAACTATAAAAAGTTATAATCAAGAAAGCATAGGAATTAAATATATATCTATGAGATGTTGATATAATATACTCAATTAGATTTCACAATCATAGAGAATTAAGATTCAATAACCGTTCAACTAGAAAATAAATTTAGAAAGAAAGCATGGAGGAAGAAAGACTCACAAAAGAAACAAAAGAAACAAAATGCTACTACAATTAAATAAATGTGCTGGAGACAAAATGTGTCGGAACACTACAGGTACGTGACCCTTTCTGGTCCCTTAAAACATGTAATGTTCCCTCTTATATAGGACAAATTTCCTACTTTCTTAAAGGAATATATTTCTAAACCCTAGGCAGTTACTAAATAAATAAAAAGGAATTCTTACTTGACTTAATAACCTAATTAACTTGTCAAAGAAATCAAATATCTAAAATAGAAGTTTTTAAAAGTTGGACTTTCCAAAAAATTTGATCTCTAAATATCAGGAATAAAATAATATTTAGAGAATCTTCAATGCTTCCAAATTAAGCTCAATTTTTCCTTGAATTCACATGCAAATAAAAGGCAATATGCTTATTCTGCCTTCAGAAAAATCTTGCAATAATTCTAAGATTCATTTGTCCAGCGCTAATGATAGAGCACTGCTGTCCACTTTTTTTTTTCATTTTTTTTCATAAATTTTCCAAATTAACTCATTTTTTTCATTTTCCTTTGTAACTCTTTTCCATCAATTCTAAAAAATCAAATATGATAAAACATATCCATTAGTATAATATTTATTAAAAAATAAAATAAAATTTACTAAAATTATTATACCAATTTATACCCTATCAAATTCTGTCACACCTAGACAATGTTTATCCTCAAACATTCTTAACTCAAATAAAACAAAAACTATTTTGTAAACCAACCTACTATCTTCCAAACTCTCAATCCAACATGTGTCATAAAAATCAAACCGGAAGCGCAATCAAAACAACAAATAATTCACAGAATTTTACAGTAGAGCAACCATTACATCTCCTAGCAGCTCCTTCAAAAGCAAAACTGCAAGATTTAATAATTCTCAGCAAGAATTCACTAGGAAAAAAAAAAAACTCAAAATTGGATGTAGAACATATATTACTCAAATCAACAAAATGGAATGGTATTATGTTTGCAAATATATCAAATTTTTACTACTCAAAGTTCAAATTTTATGCACCAATCAAAAGGTTCTTTATTTGGTTATAATGGAATTAAGGTTAAGAGTAAGATAAAAGGGGTATTTAAGGTTAAAATGTACCAAAAAAATATATAATTAAACATATAATTTTTTTAGTATTGAGCACCTTTGTCCCCAACAACTAGTACACAAAAATTGTCTTCTTGCTATCTCCTTGTTTTCTCTTTTCAATTTCCTTTCTTCATTTATTTTTTCTTTTTCTTCTTTCATCTCCATGTATGAAAAGAAACAAGATTCAGCACTTTTTTTTCTTTCTTTTCTCTTTGTTTTTTTTTTTTTGCTTTTACTTTTTACTTTTTTTTCTTTTTTTCAAACAATCATTCAGTATAGAACAATCAAAAAGATAATCAATCTTCTTTCTTCCTTTTTACAATCAAAAGGTTCATTTTCATATCATATTCATAAAAGCATGAGAACCATGATTTCAATCATCATCTTTCCCTTAGAGAGAACAAACAACCAAATTATACAATAAATTACATATCCCTTTGGTATGAGGGTTTGAAAAGAAAGGCAAAATAAGAAATAAAACGTTAGATGTTATATTGAGGTGGTTATAAAAGGGAAAAAAAATGTCAAAGGCTCCACTTGATTAACTAAGGGGTTTAATAAGTCAAGGTGGAGATTTTAACAAAAGCTAAAAGGGTTCAAATCTAGATGTTTTTGTCATTTCAATATATGAAATTCTAAAAATATGGTCTCAAAATGCATAACAGAGAAAGTTTTAGAATATCAAATCCATGTGTGACATTCACTCATTAAGAAATAATTTCAAGCATATATAATGAATTTGCTTATTTTAAACTCAAAACTCCACTTTTAAGTAGGATTTGTGTCAAATCTTATATGTTTATCATTCAAAGAAAACTATTAAAGAAATAAACAGTCATTACAAGCACAAAAATCATTAATACAAACCATTTCTTATAAATTTCCAACCCAACCAAATAACATACATCAACTAGAAAGTTTGAATTTTTATTTATTTATTTATTCGTTTTATATAAAATGATTAAAATGAAACAACACTTAACTTATTGTAGAAAAACAAATATATCATAAAAAACAAAAAAACCAAACATCCCCTCATACCTAAATCATATATTGTCCCCAATATGTGCTAGGTTGAGAGGGAAAAATAAAGATAACCAGCACAAATAAAAAACAAAAATAAAAAGATAAAGTTTGAACAAGACTTTCCTAAGATTGAGTGGAGAATGAAGGGTCAGAGCTAATAAACTCAAAGAAAAAGTTAAGGCGTGGGCACGTTTTGGCCTTGGACCACTTCTGTACCGCCTAGAGTTAACTTCTTAAATTTTTCTTCTTATAGGCAATAGAGAAACACAGTTAGGGTGTGGGCATGTGCAAAAAATTGAGCAGATCTAGTCATAAAAGTTTTTTGACTCTTATTCACATATAAAATACCATCAAAACTTAAATTTAAATTAACTTAATAAAAATAAATATTAAATTAAATCATTAAATAATTGGGTTGCTTCCCAATAAACACCTTTGTTTAGTGTCTTTGGCTCGATATGGTCTACTTGTTTCATCCCTATTCAAAGATCGGTCCGGTCCATTTAGACTTCAATTTACTAGATTAAATTTCAATTTTTAGTCGAAGTGAAAGACTTTTGGCCTACCATGGATTGCTTTTGGTGTAGAGGTTTGTTTTGGAAAAGTTTGTCTCATTATACAACATTATTTAGCAAACTCTTCTTAAACACAAAATCCAATTCAACACGCATAAAATTATTTTCAAAATTGTCATGTATAGTGAAGTCCGTCATACAAGGTTTTTGCATTTTTGTAGTAATTTCTTTTGGATGACTTGGCACTTATTGTACTGCTTTAAATAATAGAATGTTGATCTCTACCTTTTGGTAAGTTTCCAAAATCTCTTTCTCTTTCTCCTCTTTCTTTAATTGTGCCAACTTATCATAAAAAGGTAGTGGACTCATTATCTCAAATTTTAAATTAAATTCATTACTTACCTCCTTAGTTGAAGCATTCAAAAATTGTTGACTTTTTTTTAATTTTGGTCTCCTTTTTTGCTTTTACTTTTGGTTTAATATCATGCACCTCCCTTCCACTTTTAAAGATCATGGCACTAACATTTTCTCTTGAATTGATTTCAACTTGAGAGGACAATTTTCTATGATTTGTTTTGAGTTTACTCAAAGTTATCGCTAATTGTGATATTTGAATCCCTAAATTTTGAATGTTAGCTCTTATTTGCTACTAAAATTTTTGAGTTTCCTACTGAAATTTTTGAGTTTTCTGTTGGAATTATAGAGTACTGTTAGCCAAACTTTTAACAATGTCATCCAAAGGTGTACTTGAATTAAAAGATGCTTGTGGGGGTTGGAATAGTGGTTTGGCTTGAGGTTGCTGTTGAAACCCTTATAGTTGATCCCCATAGCTAAGATTGGGATAATCCCTCCATCCTTGATTGTAAGTATTTGAATGGGGATCATATTCCCTTTGTGGTTGGCTTGGAAATCTTCCCATAGTTTTGACTTGTTCAAAAGGATCATCTTGAAGAGTGAGATATATATCAGTTGGATAACCCACATTTGAAAAAATTCTACAAATCTTTACTTATTGCATTTGCCCTACAACTAATTTCTCCACAAAAGAAGTTAATGTATCTAATTTTTTATTGATAGGAGAAATACTTATCTTATTGACATTCCTTGGAATATCTTGCCATATTCCAAATTGTTGTGCATTGGTTGCCATGATAGAAATAAATTCCTTACTTGCATGTTTTATTTACCAATGCAC
This sequence comes from Dillenia turbinata, assembly GCA_037126225.1. Classification (NCBI taxonomy): domain Eukaryota; kingdom Viridiplantae; phylum Streptophyta; class Magnoliopsida; order Dilleniales; family Dilleniaceae; genus Dillenia; species Dillenia turbinata. The sequence continues at coordinate 11,030,001 of JBAMMX010000015.1, forward strand.
CTCCACTAATAGCATCAATCATATTCTTACTCATAGGTGAGAGTCTTTCATAAAAAAAAAAAAAATTGAATAAGCAATCGTTCTGGAATATGTTGTGAGGGACAACTCGTACAAAATTGTCCAAATCTCTCCCAATACTCATATAAAGTCTTTCAACTATATTATCTTATACCACATATCTCTTTCCTAATCATGGTTACATGAGATGCTAAGAAAAAGTTTTTTAAAAACAACTTTTTTATATCATTCCAAGTAATGATAAAACCAGAGGACAAATAGTGAAGCCAATTTTTGCTTTATTAGTTAAAGATAAATGAAAAACTCTTAATTTAAGTTATTTTTCAATTACCTCTATTGACCTCATTGTCGAACACACGATATAGAATTCTTTTAGATGCTTATAAGGATCCTCTCCTATAAGACCATGGAAAGTAGATAATAAATGTATCAATCCATAATTTAATTCAAAATGAACTTTAATATTAGGAAAATCAATTCAAAAAGATTGTTGATTAACATCAGGGATAGCAAACTCTCTTAAAGTTTTTTGTGCAGCCATATCTTTGTCTTTAAATTCCTTCTCTTCACTGTCACTTTCAAATTCCAATAAGTTCACTGTCAGGTTTAATTCCAGAAACAAAAAGAAAACAAAACTTAAAAAAAATAAATCACTTAACACCGTTCCCCAACGATAGTGCCAAAAATTGGTGTCGTCAAACTATCAAAAATAAATTAATCTATTTCAGTAAATACTAATATAGAATGAATAATATTGTCTCCTCAGAAAGTGGTAGATTTACCTCTTTTAAGAAATTAAAGATAATAAAATAGGAGGTTGAAGATTAATTAAACTAATAAATTAATTTTAAAAAAATAATTGACTAAAAATAAATAAATAACTCAAAATTAAAGGGATAAAAATTAATGAAAAATCGATTCGGGTTGATTGATCATCGATTTACCTAATAAACTCAATAAATATAAATGGTTATGGTCATTCAACAACCGCTAAACAACCAATCTCTCCTTATTTCATCTATAATTAAGATAAATCTGTTAATTATTTCCATAATAAAAAATATCCCTAGAGAATCTCGTATGATTTAGTATTCCGATAGTATTAAGATTTATAAAGATCCAATTCTAATTAACAAGCACACAATGTGTTTATTTAAATTAGATTATTTAATTCTATAACATAAATTAGATTATTAACAAAGTCATGAATTTATGTCACTCACCACTATATCAAAACAAATAAACAATTACAAATATTTCCTTTTAATTTGTTGTAAATTATTTTAGAATTATTAAATATTAGTCTCTTATTCAATAAATTTTAAAAAATCATAATCAATAAAGTATAGGAGTTAAATATATATTTATGAGATGTTGATATAATATGCTCAATTTAACTTAATAACCATAAACAATCAAAACTTCAATAACCTTTCGATTAGAAAATAAATTTAGAAAGAAAGCATGGTTAGAAGAAAAACTCACAAAAGAAATAAAATACTAATTGAATTAAATAAATGTGCTGGAAGACTATAGGAACGTCACCCTTTCTGCTCCCTTAAAACATGTAATGTTCCCTCTTACAAAATATTTCTAAACCCTAGGTAGTTACTAAATAAATAAAAGAAACTCGTACTTAACTTAATAACATAATTGACTTGTCAAAAAACTAAAATATCTAAAATAGAAGCTTTCAAAAGTTAGACTTTCCAACAAATTCTATCCTTAAATATTAGGAATAAAACAATAATTTAAGAATTTTTAATATTTTCAAATTAAGTTCAATTTTTTCTTGAATTGATATGCAAATAGAAAGAAATATGCAAATTTGGCCTTCTGGAAAATTTTACAATAATTCTAAGATCCATATGCCCATGCCCAATAAAAGTGTACTACAGTTCACTTTTTTTTTCATTCGTTATATAAATGCTCTAAATTATCCCTTTTTTCTTTACTTTCCTTTATAACTCTACTCCATCAATTTTAAAATATCAAATATCATAAAACATATTTATTAATATTATATTTATTCAAAAATAAAATAAAATTTATTAAAATTATTACACTAATTTGTATCCTTTCGATTCTTAATAATTATGTAGTCCTTTTTGGTGAGCTTCGCGTGCGCCAATAAGCAATCGAGTCATGACTTTTGGATCTGGGCCACTTCAAGCTCAGAAGGCCCCACCACATCTCTCCCCAAATTGCCACATGCCCCGGTCAAATCTGGTGGTTCTAATTATGTTTTGAGTCATCGACGAGTCAAGAGCTCGTCCTCTTCATTGTTGTAGTTTTCTTTTGACTAAGTTTGTGTCCATGAGTTCTTTGACAGTGTCTTGACTTTGTGTAATTAGACGACGGTGAAGGATTGAATGGTTACGGCGGAGGGCGAGTGCAAAGCGGTTTGCTATTTGAATTTACATCTTATGTGTTGTTACAATTTCGGCACTACTGGATCTGGGTTGGTATATGCCACGACTTCTTAGGACGAGAGAAAGAGCGATGTAGAGGGAAAAACATAAAGACCAAGAGATTGAGAGAATGAGAGTAATAGCGGAGAGAGGGAAAGAAGAGGAAGAGATGTAGATGGTTGTTTTCTTACTCTTTATCAATTAACTTTACACATTTTGATAATTGAGAGAGATGTTTTTGTATTTTTAAAAAGTTGGTTTATTTGTATTAATTTGATTTTAATTTCATAAGATATTTTTACACTTTTTTATCTCATCCCTTTCTGTTTTCTCATTTTTAGATCTAAAACTTGGGGAATAATTTACCAAAAAACCCTAATTCAAGACCCAAACATCTTATCTTGGATGCTTAGACGCTTGATTGGACTCTTATGAATTACCATATTCAAGAATTGAGAATTGATCAAGATGATGGTTTCTCCTCTAAGTGGGGCATTGAGGAAAAGATGCAAAATTCCCAACAAGAAATTTTAGAATAATGAATAATTAAGATTTGTGTGTGTCAACTTAGTTGTAATTTCATGTAAAAGGAGAAAAGTTCCTTTTTTTTCCGATTCCTTTATTTTTTATTTTATTATTATTATAGTTGATGGTATATAATCTAACGGCCTATTACTATAAAGACGGCAACTATTGAGCCCACAAGACTATAATCATAAGGCCCATGAACAACTGAATGTGCTCTCAATCTTTTGGTTGAGTGCCCTCTCGACCTATATCTCTTGGTCACCTCTCTCATCACATGTCTGGCTTGACCACATGGCCCCCATCTCTCGAAGCATCTTGCTAGCTCAATCTCTCAATCTCTTGGTCCCCTAATCTCTTAGTCTTATTCTCTCGGTTATCAAACAAGCCTCCCGCGGACAACACTTGACAAATCAGGGTCATGAGCATTTAAAATTTGAACTTCCCCTAATCTCAGGGAAAATTTTTGTTAATAAGAAAACAAATCTCTATAATTACTCTGATAAAGTAGAAAACTTCCATGACAACTTGAACTTTTCTTATTCAATAGAGTTCTAAATCTCCTAAAGATCATTAATTACAGTCTCCAACGATCTCTTCACAATGGAACTAAGGTTTCTACACTCCACTAGCATATGGGACTTATCATGCATGCATGTTATATATACTAAGCATAGGGAACCAGTCAAGTACGTTCTAATAACACTACACTTATTATACGGAGGCAATACAGGGCTACTCGACAGCTTTATTCCATTTGTTTCTCATTCTTTCTTACCGCTCTTTTCTACTTGAGTGTCGGAGTCTCCCCCACTGAATGGTGCTTCAGTGGTATTTGCAAGTCATGTCTCTCTTAAAGGCCTAAAAGATTCATTAACATTGGTCCCCTACTCGGGTCAATGGAGCTGTTATTTATGGAGGAAAATCCACCTCCAACAAATTGATACTGCTCGTGAATAGACTGACTCTTTAGCCAAACACACTTTACACCCTACCTTTTGTCATTTCAATAGTCATGCCACCAAGAAGAAAAAACAGAAATAACTCAAAGGCCATATCAGCAGCAGGAGGACAAACGTCTAACCATATGAACCCTCCATTGCCGACAGCTCTCGATAATTAACCAAATACTTCTACCGTCTGCCTCTAACACCAAACAAAAACACTCGCTTAGGGAGAGCCCCTGTCACGCCCCGAACCGGGATCGTGAACAACCGCTCGTTGCTCTAGATGCCGGCTATATTTTTACAGAAAATCAGACAGAACCTCCCCATAAATCGAAGGTCTTCCATGTACAATAAACTTGTTTAAACGTGTAGAATTTAAAATCGTTCTGTAAATAAAATAAAATGGCTATCCTGGCCTCACAACAACCCACCAACCATGGCAGACATCCAGAACAACACCAGGCTAAGTAAATTACCAGCAATTCTAGCCACAGACCTCTACTGTCATGCCCAACTAGAGCAGCCGCCACACTGAGCGGGCCTAAGTTTTATATAATTTACAACAAATTTTCCCAAGTTAACATTCAAACACTACAATTGCCTCAATGCAAATGAAAAATAAGAGTTGCACAGATAAGGTACGTAAATTATACAGTCATCCCAAATTAAGTACATGGTTAACTACAAATCTCAATATCCAGACCACGCAGGGTCGAAAATAAATTACGAAATTCATCTTTTAAATTAAACTTTGATCTCATCGTCGTGAATCACCCAAATCCACCAAAATCTCTAAAATCTGAAGCGTCGATCCAGCACAACAATAATCCTATCTGAGAAGGGAAAGAAGAGGGGTGAGTACTCAGGGAAGAATACTCAGTGAGTGAGTGGGTCAATGTAATCGTCTAATATGGGGTGTGAAACTGGAGTGTCAAAGCGTAAGTATACAAATCATATTTCAAATCATCATGCTTTTCATTTCCACAATATATTATTAGCACGCATTATCAAGTAAAATATGCATCCAAAGCACTGTCATTAAAATCATAGAGCTGCCAGCCGAAAGTGTCCTGGCAGAGGTCTACCTCGACTTATGACAGGCGCACCGGGGGTGTTATATACAAATTTATTTAAAGTGCTCTCTACCCCGGCATTGGCGACGAATCTCGTCCAGGTATTAGACTTGGAGAGAGTATCCAAATCCTCATCCTTTCAGGTTCAACCTGGCTAGTACCGTGTCGTTAATATAATCAAGATAACTCGTGGGATACCCCAGGCCTAGGCATATCCGGACGCCACCCAAGCGCCTCTCACGGTGTCCTTCGTAGCTACGGAACAATACATACCAAAGCCCTCAAGGCCAAAATCAATATCGTATCAAGAATGTGCCGTAAATCAGGTTCGCAAACCAAATACAACATATAGTGTAAAATGACACATTATAAATTTCAACCACATGGATGCATAATTTCATAATTCAACCCAATTTTTGGACACTCCATTGGTTCACAAAAAGTCAGTTTCAAAACCAGTCAAAACATTTCAAGCACACGACAAATCATGCTCATTTATCAAAATGTTGTAAAACAGGGTTTACATATTAAACAAAAACATTGAAATAAATCTCACTCACAGTATATGAGAGGATACGTCACTCCCTAAAATGCTCCACGACAAGCAGAAAGAGTTCTCCTCATTTGATCAATCAATGTATCACTACAATGACAAAAATGTAATATATATATATATATATATATATATATATATATATATATATAAGTATCATGCCTTTGACAAGTTCAATATTACATTTTATTTTTTAACAAATTCTTCACTTAGGATTAAAATCTATGGTATCTCAACTAGGCTCCCAATGGCTTATATATACCATCCCCATTTTAAATCAACAAAACTACTTCGATCACTTCAAAATTTCTAAAGGTACACATGTCCTTACACATTCCTTTCCATTTCATATTTTTCATAACACTTTGGTACATCAAAATATATCTTAAAATTCACATTGTCACTCATTTCCAAATCTCATTAATACTCTCGGTCAATGCATATGCGCATACCCTCATTCATAATTCTTTTTTAAATTCTCCTTCAACATACAAATATAATACACATACCTTTATCATACATACACATACATATATTCCTCACACCTTGACCTCAAATATATATCCATGTACATTCACCATTGCATCACAAAATTTCTGCACACTTTCTACCATTCTCCTTGACATTTAAGGTGATTTTAGCACACAATAACATTTCATTATACTCAACCAACAACACCACACCTTTCAGCCCATATACACATGCATATACTCACCATTCAATCAAATGAAATATTACTCGATCCTCAATTAATCTTTCCTAATACACAATCGCAATTACGTCATCAATTTCTAAATATTTTTAGGGTTTATCCATTTTTCCTAATTTTGTACAAATCTCAATTCTTCAATTTATGAATACACTCTAATGTCATCAATTGCATTTCATTTTTTTAAATAAGTAACACATTGAAAGTCAAGTCTAATGCAACCCTAAAGATTATTCAAGATCGGAAATAATCATAAAATAATAAATCTTCTCCCAAAATAAAAATTCTTTGAAAAATCATAAACTTTTCGATTCTTATCAAAATGTCTCAACCCATATATCATTTTCAATGTATAAAAGTCTAATTTCAAAATACGAAGATCGTATTTGAATTACCTATATGCAAAACAACTTATAATGTAAAACAATGCATCTATCCTTAACTCCAACCCTAGATCCAAATACTTTCATGCATATTTCGAATTAAACTCTAGAGAAACCATTCAAATCAACTCAATTCGATTCTATTATTCCTTAGCATGCTTATTCCATATCAAACGGCCTAATTTATGTAAATGCCTAAACTTAATCCTAACATTTAATTATAGATCTTCAGAAATGCATTCAAATCAAATCTAAATACATCATAAACATATAAAGATCTCTCCATCCTAGATTCACTCAATTTATCAAAGAAATCAACATTTTACCTCACCAAGGGTTTTCGGATCGCAGACCCAGCTTCTGTGGGCTGTTCAATTTAGTCTGAACCCTGCAACACTATTAAACTGATGTAAAGTTTAGTAATTTAGCCTAACATCAAATGAGATCAAAACCCTAGAACTAAAATTCTGAAATCAACCCTTACCTGCAGAGAATGGAGTTTGTAGGCAGCCTAGGGTTTTTGAGATCCTGTTGTTGTCAGTTTGGGGCTCCTGCAAAGATTGCAAGAGTGCTCTCGGCTGAGGGGAAACAAGGCGCACGAGCGCGCGAGCAGGGAAGAAGCACTGCAGTCGTGCGCGCGGGAGCTATCGCGCACTGCAGTCAGGTGTGTAGGGGCTGTCACGTGCATAGGAGAGCTGTCGCGTGCTGCATTCGCACGTGCAGGGAGAGAGAGAGAGAGAGAGAGATCGCGATAGAGAGTGAGAGAAATAATGAGTGAATGAGAACGATTCAAAGAGAAATCGCAAGAAAGAGAGCAGGTAGTGAGAGAAATAAAGAGAGACAAACGGAGAGGAAGAACCGCCACTTGCGGTGGCGTGGGCAGCGGAGGAGAAAAAGAGATACTCGCGGTTCGCGGGAGAGAGAGAGAGTGCGAAGGAAAAAGAGAGACAGAGAGTGGTACAGAGAGAAAGAAAGAGAGAGAGAAATCGGTAAAAGGGATGGAGATGGTGGAGGAAGGAGGTGGTGGCGGAGGCGATCAGTTGCAGTGGCGGCAGGGCGGGAAGGTGAAGGGTTATGCGGGAGAGGAAGAGGCGGGGAGAGAAAGAGAAGGAGAGAGAAGGAGAATTAGGGCTTTAAGCCCTAATTCGATTTTTGTTTTGTTTTTTTTTTATATTATTATTATTATTATTATTATTATTATTTATAAGAATAGATTTATAAATAAATAAAAGAGGGAATAAATAATTTAATAAATGAAATTTATTTTTATACTTGCTTCACATTTCGAATCGGAAATACAGATACTTTTGAATATACTAAAAATTGAATTTAAAACCCCAAAATTAAAAATCAATATAAAATAAAAATTCTCTCTCTATATAAATAAACTGAGGAATATTTCATTAAATTCAGGAACGAGAGTACAAAAGTACGGCACCGCAGAGTCGGCGTTACAGCCCCAGCCACCTGTTACCTAATCTCAGAATCAACCGATTCCAAACTCTGCTCCAGTCTCTCCTGACAGAGTCAACCGCTCCAAAATAGAAAGGCTCGAATCAAAGATGCAGGGCATAAGTAAGCAATTAGAGAAACTCACCATGTCCTTATACAAGAAGCTTTATCGTCCTCTCAAAGATCAAGGCACACGCGCATGCATAAGCTTCAACCCTAAAGTCGCTGAAAGCCCTCGGTGACCTCTCGGCATTAACCAGATGATCTGAGTAAGCAGGTCAATGAACTTATGGAAAATGAACCCAAAAATGCTAGCGTAGGAAAAGATGGTGCCACTCAATACGCCACCAATCTCTTACTCTTCGATCCCAAAGTTTCTACTGAGACAATGCAACAAGACGTACTCCTCCCTCCTATGGATAGCTACAATGGTAATATCGATCCTTGAGACCATGCAACTCATTTTGGATTATGATGATCTTAAGAGATATGACAGATGCAGCTATATGTAAGCATTTCTTATGACCCTAAAGGGCAATGTACTAACATGGTTCAATTCACTCTTTCTGCTTAGTATTAGGAACTATTCGAAACTTCGATGGCAGTTCAAATCCCACTTCGTGATCAATTGAGGGGCCAAGAGAAAATCCACTTTGCTCTTATCACTGTAACAAAGGGACAACGAGCCCGTAATAGACTTCGTTGACAAGTTCAAGATACCGAGATGATAAAAGTTGATAGGGTACATATTAGCTAGCAAATTTATGAATATTTTCTCTTTATTTTGAATAAATATTGTGTTAATTGGTAGATTTTACTTAATTTCTCTATTTGGTACAAATTGTAGGAATTGAAAATAAAAAGAAGCTAAAAGAGGAAATTTCAATAAATTTCTATCCAGTTAAGTGTAGGCATGCCAGAATCCAGTTTGCAATTCTAGAGAGTAGTTCCCTAATTCAAAGTAAGTGTTTTGCTGAAGTTGAATGGCACTCCAATCTAGATGCAAGATTCCAATTTCTGTTTATCTACCTTTGTTTTCGGAGAATTTCTTTTCTTGTAGGATTTGGGTTATTATTTTAAAAAGCCAAAAAAAAAGAGGAAAAAAAAGGAGATCTAAGATTTTTTTGGCTAGCTTTTCTCTCTCACAATTGTACATCAAATTAAGAATTCTCTCTCCCTCTCGTGAAAGGCAAATCCTTGTAATTTCTTCTTTTGCTCTTTGGGTTTTCTTCATGAGAAGTAAATAAACTCATTTTCTAGTCGAAGGATAATGGAAGACTTGGTTCAATAACATCTATGAAATCGAATCTGTTTTAATTATTTTTTTCTTTCATTAGTATTCGTATATTTCCTGATTTATTATTTATGATTATTGTGTTGTTTAAATATCAAGGGCCAAATATTTGAATTAATCTAATAATCTACTTTCAATTAAACAGTTAAATCTGTAATTATTTAACTGTTTCAATGTTAGTGGTGACTGGCATGATTGGATTTGCATCAAGAAAATATATGATCTAATTTGAATAAACCCTCGTAGCGTATTTGTTGATTAGAACTGAGCTTTTCTAATTCTTAAATTAATTAAGAGATTAAATCATATCGCCATAGCTAGGGTTATTTTTTAATTAAAGAAATAGTTAATAATGGTACTTTGACTATCGACAAAGTAAGAAAAAGTTGATTGTCAGAGTTTGTCAACAACTATAATCAATTTATCAATAAAAGTTTGAATTTATCTTTGCATCAATGATCAATTTCATAAACTATCTCTAAAATTACTCCTTTCGCTAGAACTTTATTCGTTATTAATTTAGATTTAATTAATTTCTATTTAATTTCATAAGTTCAAATTGATTTCTTATTTTTCACTTTCTTGAAGCTCCCTATTAATCTTTACTCTAAAAGAAACAAATTCCCCAAATCCCTATGGAGACGATCTCACTCACTACTATATACAAAATCATATTTTTATTGAGTAGGTATTTATTCTTGAACAGATTCGACACCTGTCAATTTTTGGCATCATTGCCAAGGATTTGATGCTTGATTTATTTGTTTCTTTTGAGTTTTTTTTTTTTTAATTTCTTGGTAATTTTGCTCGTTTATATCTCGTTCTTCTAGTACACGTGAATTGATTTTTGATCTTGAGATTGAGAAGACCACACATGGAATAACGAAAGAAACCAAGAAACACAAGGAGTATAGTCATCCACTGCATCTCCAGGACTGAATTTGGCTATTAGACTGGTAGATTTTTCTGTTAACTTTTCAAGTGATTTTGAGAAAGAAGACACAGTAGCCAATAATAAAACATTAAGAAGCTTGCTGCTTCTGATTTGAACCAACAGTCACTTTGCATCACATTCCTTAATTTAGATGAAAACACTACATTTGAATTGAAATATGATCTGATACATTTGTTACCTTCATTTTATGGTCTTCCAGGTGAGAAGTCGCACAAGTACTTACAGGAATTTCATGCGATTTGTTTGATTATGAAGCCTTCTGGTGTTATCAAGGAGCAAATCAAGATAAGAGCATTCTCTTGTTCTTTGAAGGATGCTACAGAAGACAACCTTTATTATTTACCTCCAGGAAGCATTCCAACGTGGAATAGTATGGAGTATAAATTTTTAAAAAAATATTTTTCTGCATCCAAAGCTGCAAGTTTAAGGAAAGAAATCTGTGGTATTAAGCAATACCAGGGAGAATCTCTCTATGAATATTGGGAGAGATTTAAAAAGCTTTGTACGTGCTATCCACAACATCAGATAAGTTAACAACTCCCCATTCAATATTTCTATGAAGGTTTTCTCCCGACAGATAGGAATATCATTGACGTTGCAAGTAGAAGTACATTGGTTAACAAGATTCCTAGAGATGCAAGAGAACTAATTGAAAATATTACAAAAAATTCACAATAGTTTGGCAGTCGTTATGATGAACTAGTTTGTTAAGTAAATGAGGTAAATGTTTCTCTCTTTAGCAATAATTGTCTGATTTAACCCCTCTTGTTTGGCAACTAACTGTAAGAAATATGCAACAAGTCAAGACATGTGGAATTTGTACAAGTATAGGTTACCCCACAAATATATATCCAATGTTACATGAAGATAGTGTTGAACACATAAATATGGCTGGTAGTATGTTCGCGCCATGTAGGCAATATGGTCCCTACTCCAATACGTATAATCCAGGTTGGAGTGATCATCCAAACCTTAGTTATGGAGGGAATTGATAGCAAAATTATTTTCCAAATAGACAGTAAGGGTTTCAGCCACAATTCCATCCCAAAATAGACAACAATACTAAACCTTCCTCTTTTAATTCAAGTATGTCTTTATAAGACATTGTCAAGAATTTGGCCTCCAATACTATACAATTTCAACAGGAAATAAGGTCAGGCATACAAAATTTAGAAAATCAAATGAGTCAAATGGAAACAACAATAAATCACTTAGAGTCTCAATTTAAAGGAAGACTGTCATCTCAACTTGAATTGAACCTAAAGAATGTTAGTGTAATGACACTCAGAAGTGGCAAGGAGGTAGAGGGACTGAAACCAGTTTTCATAAAAGATGCAAGTGAAGACTAAATCGAAAGAGAACTTGAAAAGGAAGAAAGAAGTGATGCAAAACCAAAGGTAATTCCTAACTCTGTAATTCAAGTTAAAACTCACTGACCACCTTTTCCTAGTAAATTAGAGAAGTCAAAGAAGCAAGACAAGGAAAAGGCGATTTTGGAGGTATTTCGTAAGGTGGATATAAATATTACTTTGTTGGATGCTATCAAGTAGGTACCAAAGTAGGCAAAATTTTTTAAAGACTTGTGTATCAACATAAGGAAATTGAGAGGAGATGAAAGAATTATGGTTAGAGAAAATGTTTCAGTAGTGTTATAAAGAAAGCTTCCACCCATATATGGGGATTCAGGTATGTTCACTATCCCTTGCAAAATTGAAGATACTAAATTCAAGAAAGCAATGCTAGATTTAAGGGTTTCTATTAATGAGATGTCTAAGATAATATATGATTCCTTAAATCTAGGACTTTTGAAAGAAACTGAGATCATTATTCAATTAGCAGATCACACTAATGCATATCTCGATGGGTTAATTGAATATATCTTAGTTCAAGTTAATAAATTAGTATTTCCTGTTGACTTTTATTTTCTAGATATGGATGATAAAAACTCTCCAAATCCATCACCTAATTTGTAAGGTAGACCATGTTTGAGTATAGGCCAAACTAAAATTGATGTTAGCAAGGGTACTCTTACCATGGAATTTAATGGAAAGGTCATTCATTTTAACATTTTTAATAAAATGAAATACCCTTCTGAATCTAACTCTATGTTTTCTGTTAGTGTAATTGATCTTGTGGTGTAGGAAGTTTTTGAACTCAATAGTAGGGATGAGTTAGAAGAGGCTATAACCAAACATCTTGAATTATAAATAACTTATGATGTGCAGATGCCTAATATGGAATTAAAACTCTACCAGACCCTTTGAAACATGTTTGTCTAGGTGACAAAGAAACTCTTCCAGCCAAGTTTGAGCACAAGGCATTCGAGGCAAAAAAGTAGTGTAATATGAATCTCGATGACATGGGAGTGCATAGGAAACTGCAGTTGCAAGAATTAGAAGAGATACGAATGAAGGTTATGAAAATGTTGGAATTTATAAAGAGAGGAGTAAGGCTTTTCATGACCAACAAATTTTGAGAAAAATATTTGTAGTTAGCCAAAAAAAATTTCCTCTATTACTCAAAACTTAAGCTTTTTCCAAGTAAATTACACTTTCATTAGATTGGCCCCTTTGTTGTTACTAACGTTTTTTTATTATGGTGCAACGGAAATTCAAAGCTTAAAAGCAGACAAGAAATTTGTTGTCAATGGAAATTGTTTCAAGCGTTATTATAAAGGGTTTCAAGAGGAAGGAGTGGGGTTGATATATTTTGAGGATCATATCTATGAAACTTAAATAGATTTGGCCATGTCTAGACAAAGACATTAAAGAATAGTGCTTATTGGGAGGCAACCCAATTGATTTTTAGTTTTTCATGCATTTTTATGTTTTATCTTATTTTTACCTTAGGTTCTCATGTTTTGGTGTTGAAATAATTTTATTACATCTAGGGCAACTGACTATTGCAAAACAGAACATGTCTGTGCTTAGTTGCAATTTAGTTTCATAGCAAGGTCAAATTTGCCAACAAACTAGTGGTTAACAGGACGTGCCCATGCCTCTGGGTCATGCTGAAGTCTGTTAATACTTAAAATTCAATCAGAGGGCTACATATACTTTAGGTGTGCCCACGCAAGACCAAAGTATGCAATGAGTTGCTTTCATGGGGAACCAGACGCAATCTAAAAGCCAGCACGTGCCCACGCCTTTAGGTCACGCTGAAGTATGGGGAAACTAGAAGTGATCTGAAGATTAAGGCGTGCCTACACCTTGACTCTTTCCTCCAATTTGATGGATTTGACCTTCTATTCCCCTCCTCCTTATTCAGGGAAGTTTCTTAGTCTCATTTACTATTCTTTTACTCTTTTTTTCTTACATTAGAGACAATGTAAAATTTAGGTGTGGGGGAGAGTTCTCATGCCAAAATTTTATTTCTCTTCAAAGCACACTCCTCAAAATATGTTCCAAACCTTTTGTTTTTAATGTCAATTTTTTTTTTTTTTTGAACTTCTTACTCTTTTGATGTTTGTTCTAGAATAATTTTGAATTAGTACGCATTGTTGACTTAAGTTGGAATGCATGAAAGAGACAAGTGTGATTAGTTGTTTTATGGTAAAAATGTTTGAGTGTTTCATTGATCTTGATTATTGAATTGAATGAAGATATGTAAGATTTTATACAATTTAAACACTACTGTGAGTTTTTAAACCTAAGAGCATTTCATTATCTTTGCTCTAATTTTCTTTTATGATCAAATATGGTGTGTTCATTTTAGAACTTGCTTAGTTATATATTTTGATACCACATCTATGAGTTCATACATTAAAATGATGAGGGCCCTTAGGATTAACCATTTTTTGACTTTCTCACAAACCCACGTATGCTTAATTTTACCCTTAGTGAACCATGTTGAACCTTGGACCTTCCTTTGTTTTATAACTACACTTATTATCGAGACCCTTTTTGTTTAAACTTTCTTTTTGAATCTTGTATCAATGGAATGCTTTAATTCCATTGCATGAAGAGTTGAGGTATTGTTTCAAGGCAATGAATGGAAGCTAGCAGGTGTTAAAAAGAAAGTTTGTTCTAAGGGTGTTTATGTTTGTTCCTTTGTTCTTTCATTGGTTAAAAAAAATATCAAATGAAAAAAATAAAAAGAATTCTACATCTTGTTGAAGTTTCATGCATTTTTCATTCATAAAAAAAGGGAAGAAAAGAAAAATCAAGCCGACTTATGTTGTGAAGTGATTTGGTACATATTTATTAATTTGTGATAATCAGCAAGGGAATGAATGTGCTTGCTCTTGTTGGGTATGAGGGAAGTGGTTGGTAAGCCTTGGGATAGTAAATCTATGCAAAAGTGGCATTGAATTCATGCAGTTAATTTTTGGCATTATTTTTGATACATTTATACCTAAATTCCCTTTTTCTTATCCTAGTTTAACCCAAGCCATGTTACAACTTGTGTAAAAACCCTCTAATTTTTGTTTTGGACTCATGTTATTAGTGGTGGAGATTTGATATAAAAGCACATATATGGTAATGACATGTTATATTTTGATTTGAGAGCTATTGATATATTTTCCTAAACACGTTGAGTGTATAGAATGAATCCAATGTGAGAGTGTTAGATCTTAATACATTAAATTTTGATAAGATTGTCGAGGTTAATGGAATGCTTATATTTCTCTTAAGGTTTTGGTACTATGATCACTTATTTCCTGGATTGCTGTTTTGACTTGATTTTTACTATGTGTACCGATTTCGGATTATTTGGAGATGAACTGAAAAAAGAGGATTGAAGAAGAGAATAGGCCCTATGGTACTGACCTAATGCATGCTAGGGGACAAGCATAGCTTAGATGTGGGGAGGAATTGATAGGGTACATATTAACTAGTAAATTTGTGAATATTTCCTCTTTATTTTGACCAAATATTGTATTAATTGATAGATCTTACTTAATTTTTGTATTTGGTACAAATTGTAGGAATTGGAAATAAAAAGAAGCTAAAAGCAGAAATTTCTAGCAGACTTCTATCCAGTTAAGCTTGGGCATGCCAGAATCCAATTTGCAATTCTGGAGAGTAGTTCCCTAAATCAAAGCAAGTCTCTTACTGAAGTTGAATGGCACTCCTATCTAGATACAAGATTCCAATTTGTGTTTTATCTACTTTTGTTTTTGGAGAATTTCTTTCATGTAGGGATTGGGTTATTATTTTAAAAAGCTAAAAAAAGAGGAGAAAAAAAAAGGAGATCTGAGATTTTTTTGGCTAGCTTTTCTCTCTCACAATTGTACATCAAATTAAGAATTCTCTCCCTCTCTCTCTCTCTCTCTCATGAAAAGCAAAATCTTGTAATTTCTTCGTTCGCTTTTTGGGTTTTCTTCATGAGAAGTAATTAAACTCCCTTTCTAGTCAAAAGATAATGGAAAATTTGGTTCAATAACATCTGTGAAATCAAATCTGTTTTAATTATTTCTTTCTTTCATTGGTATTCCTATATTTCCTTATTTTTTATTTATGATTATTGTGTTGTTTGAATATCAAGGGCCTGATATTTGAATTAACCTGATAATCTACTTCCATCTAAACAGTTAAATCAGTAATTGTTTAACTGCTTTAATGTTAGTGGTGACTGGTATGATTGAGTTTATGTCTGAAAAATATATGATCTAATTTGAATAAACCCTTGTAATATGTTTGTTGATTAGAATTGAACTTTTCTAATTCTTAATACAATTAAGAGATTAAATCTTATAGTCATACCTAAGGTTATTTCTTAATTAGAGAAGTAGTTAATAGTCATACCTTGACTATTGACAAAGTATGAAAAAGTTGGTTATCAAAGTTTATCAACAACTATAACCAATTTATCAATGGAAGTTTGAATTTATCTTTGCATCAATGATCAGTTCCATGAACCATCTCTAAAGTTACTCCTTTGGTTAGAACTTTATTTATTATTGATTTAGATTTAATTAATTTCTATTTAATTTCATTAGTTCAAATTGATTTCTTATTTTCACTTTCTTGAAACTCCGCATTAATCTTTACTTTAAAAGAAACAAATTTCTCAAATCTCTGTGGAGACGATCCTACTCACTACTATATATAAAATCATATTTTTATTGAGTAGGTATTTATTATTGAACAGATTCGACATCTATCGAAAGTCTCAAATCTAGACCATTTCATTATGCTACTAGCGTTGCTCACTAAATTATGGCCCTCGGGAATGAAGACTTCCATAATAAAGAATCCTCCCTCCTAAATTCAAGAATTCTATACTCCAGCAGAAAAATATACTATAGCGGAAGAAGCTAGGACGTTTGATAAACATTAAAAACAAAGCTGGATAAAATAAGCATAATCACTTCTTTTAGTGACCCTCATCCAAGAGGAGGTAACTGAGACCTCTTCCTCATTACAGATTCACCTACAGCCAGCCAGATCCTCCCCTATTCAAAAATCCTTTTTTTTCTTTGAGCTTGCCTAATAAAAAATCCTTCAATTCATAAAGGAGGATAAAAGATTTTGGACCTAAATGGACCCAATTACGGGTGAATAAAGATTTGGATCTAAATAGACTCAATTGGACCCATTTTCATCCTTCATCATTCTTCGTTGTCTCTTTGAGTTTAAGTCTAGTTCTTCTTTTAGTATGAAATGGTACGGATATATCTAGGAAAGTTTTGCCTAGAAAGTGGTATTTAAGCGAGAAAACACCACCACTTATCTCAAAACTTACCTGATGTTTTTATAATAGAATTAGGATTAGTTAAGTCTTGAATTAGCTGTTAACAAAAGAGTGCAGATTTCGGTTTCTTTTTATGTCAACAATGAAAGTATAGGGATAGAAAAAAGAGATAAAGGAGGCATACTCTGTAAATTGTGCTTGTCATCAATTTTGGATTGATAAGTTGGGGTTTGGAGAAGCCCAAATTTTAAGTTTAAGGTCTAATTAATTAAGCCCATCAAGATAAAATTAGATCTTAAAATAGGTTCAACTTTCAAGTTTTAGCCCGTGGACATAGGTCCCATTGAGAATATAATTTTTAATTCAAATAATTGTTATATATATTTTGAGATCTTTTAATCGATATATCATCTCATCAAAGTGAGCTCTCCTGTGAAAATTAGTTTATTTTAAAATATAAAAGAATATACATAGATAACTTATATAAATACTGATCACCCCAAAAGAAGATCAATGTTTTAACAAAATTGTGTGCACATTTGCAATAATAAATATGTGGTGATTATTTGATTTTACATGTAAATTGTAAATCAACCTAAGAAAAGTTTTATAATTTGACATGTTAAATTAGTGTTTAATGGTGGTATTAGGGTTCCACTTACAAATTAATTATTTTATCCAAAAATGGAATATTAATGAAGTTATTAATATTTTGTGATAAGATTTACTTTTACTTGAATTATTAATTAATTGGTTTATTTGATTATTTATTTTTCTTTATTCAATTTTGTCTACTACTTCTGTTAATATAAGTATAGCTCAATTCAATTCCTATGTTGAATGACTCAATTTTTAGATCATGGTAGGAGAATCTACTTATAGTTCTCAAAGTCGTAAATCTAGATTTTGCGTTAAAAACTAACTCTCCTCTCTCCTTCATCACTTATTGATAAAAATACCTCTGATAAAAAGAGGGATAAAGAAATGTGGGAGAAATCAAATCACATATATCCAATGATAATAAAATAGGTCATCCCATTAACATTCAGAGGCACTATATTTTATTTATTATAATAGTCCAAACTTTTATGATAATATTGAGAAATTGTTTGTGAAGAATGAAAAAAACTAAAATTGATACACTGGTAACAAATTTAATCTCAAAGCGATATAAGGGTCAATACTTAGTTACTAAGGACAAGAAAGAAAAGAAAAGAAAACAGAATTAAAATGTTGCTATATTTCTTAACTTAATTTGTTCTAAGATCAATTTAATTTTAATATCATGACACATTTAATGGCTAGATTACGCTATAATCACTCACATCAGTGTGTCTATGCAAGGTTGCCTAAATTGTCGACTGCTGATGGTGCCTAAATTCAGTTTTATTTGTTATTTTGGAAATAAAAAATTAGTTTATTTCTTAAATCTAAATTGGTTGGTTTTTGTTCTTTATTAGGATTCAATAATTTTTATCTGATAGATACTGTTATTTTATTTAATGAATCATTGCATTTAAATACATGAGGTGTAAAGAGGAAACAAACCAATAAAAGAAAATATGAAACCAAAAGAATTTCGAACGTTTTAGAACTAATACATATGGATATTTGTGGATTATTCCCTTCAATTTTTTTGAAATGATCAATGATATTTTATTACGTTCACAAATGATTATTCTAGATAAGATTTCATATAACTCCTTATAGGTAAATCATAGTCTCTATATGTGTTTAAAATTTATAATGTTGAAGTTGAAAACTGATTCGACAAAAGAATTAAGAGCGTTAGATCTAATTGTGGTGGAAAATGCTACAACAAGAATAGCGGACAGGTGAATAACGTTCCAAACTGTTTGCTCTATTTTTAGAGGAATATGGTATTGTCTCATAATACATTGTGTATGGTTCTCTCGCCATGAATGATACTGCTAAAAGATAAAATAGGACTATTCAAAATATGCTAAAGAATATGATTTCTCATTCCAACTTATTTGAGTCACTTCAAAGAGAAATAATTAAAAGTGTAATATATTTTTTTAATAGAATTATGACTAAAAAGGAAAAATAATGCGTAAAATCTTAAAAAAAAAATAAAAGGGGTGTCATCATCGAACAAGGCCCCTATTATTAATGGCGGTCAATTAATTATGAAAAACAACATATCTAACAGTGATATATACACGTCCATCCATGACACGGTGCTTCATGCACAGAAAGGGCAAAGGGCCAATAGTGAACAATAGGGTACCCTAACATCCTTTCAAAGAGGAGGGCTCAATTACAAAGAAATTAAATTTTTTTAATTATGATCGTGAGTTTGATTTTTTATGGATATGAAAAAATTTACGTTGAGAGATCTCCTCTTGAAAAGAGTCGACAGTAGATCAATTCGGATTAGTCAGGACAAAACTCTAGATACTGAATGTAAAATAAAAAAAAAATAAAAAAAAAAAAGTTGAGGGTACGGTGCGTAGAAAAACAAGGAGCAAATTCTGGAAAAAAAAATATATATATGGTGTCACGATCGACCTTGGCCCCAATGGCCTCAGCTATTAATGGCGGTCAATTTAATTATGAAAAACAACATATTTGCTCAGTATTGTGGTGTACTTCATGCGCAGAAAGGGCCATGGTGAACAATAGGGTACCGCAACATTGTTACAGGGTTTTCCTTACGAAAAATGAAATAGATTCATATATAGATTTTTAAGCAAAAATTTATCGATAATGATAATTTAAATACATTTAAAAGAAAATTAAATTTTTATTTCTACCACTATATTTTTTATCTTAATTAAATATTATAAATAAATTACTACAACTTAAAAATAAGTTAAAGCAACTTAAAAAGTTGACATTTTTTCAAACACAAGGCAGGAGAAGCACTGTTCGTCGTTAGATTAGAAGCCAAAGGTACAATTTTATTCATTTAAAAAGATAGTGAATTATTAAGTAAGTAGCGTATAATATTTTTTATTAATATTAATTATAAATAATAATTCATAATATATATAAAAAATTATAAATATATTATTATTATTATTAAAAAAATGATAAAAGAAATAGATGGATGGAGACTACTAAATAATCCCCCTAAAAAGTATACGAGATTACGGTTCAAAAATATAAGCGCGTTGGATGCATGAGTCGTGGGAGGGCTACGAAGACCAATGAAACGCGAATTCGAAAAAGTGAAACGCGACATTGAAAAAGTGGAACTTAACTGCATCACGGTACACCCACCCGGCCTATCTTTAGGGGGTCGATTTGAACACGCCCCCGGTTCTGGTTGCTGAATTTGCTGGAAACCCCTCCCCCAAGTTTCTATAAGTTGAACACCATTGATTGTTCTAGTATTGCTTCTCGCACGGCAGGGACTAGGGGTTTTATCAGAGATGAGTTGGATTTCTAAATTAGTGGTTTTATGGTTAATTTAGGGGATGATAGATCCATTTACTGTGTGGTGTTTGAGAGAGTCTTACGCTCTTATCTCGAGCCAAACTCTTCCAACAATTCTTGAGATCGACTCTTCCTGACTGGTTGTTAAAGTCTTGACATCCACGGTTCCTCAGTTACATCCTGGTATACATGCATTTCAATTGAAAAAAGGAAAAAAAATATTAAAGCTACTATTAGCAATTTTCTAATTAATAAAAGAAATATTGTGATAAATTTTATGCTCAAATTGTTTGTGCTAATGAAGTTTTACAAATTGTTTACATTGGAGATAATTAAGTCAATTTAAATTATGTTAGGAAAACCATTAAGCTAAGAAAAAAATGTTAGACTGATCAAAAAAATAGAATTTAATATGATAATTCACATCAATATGTCTAGAATCATTTTTATAAATATTTATTTAATTAAATTAAAATATATTGATAATTTAACTTAAACAGATTTTACATATATTAATTTAAAATAACATAAAATTTTACTTCATTTAATTTATCCAATATTTCTTAAGGTAAAATGACTAATCTCCTAATCGATAACCCTTGATGATTGTCCCCTATTGGGGGGAGGGGGGGGACTCGAAAGAAATAGACTTCGATCATGGATCGGGGAGTCTTCGA
Source organism: Dillenia turbinata (assembly GCA_037126225.1). NCBI lineage: Eukaryota > Viridiplantae > Streptophyta > Magnoliopsida > Dilleniales > Dilleniaceae > Dillenia > Dillenia turbinata. The sequence goes on from JBAMMX010000015.1 coordinate 11,051,036, forward strand.
GAGACCCAGTGGTTTGCAGGCATAACAAGCGACTTGTCAATGGGCATTGTTCGTGGAAGGATCCGAAAACTTGGTCGCTACAGTATGTGAAGGCTGGACAAAAGACACAGCTAATAAAACAAACGACGGTAGTCATAAGTGGTGAGCGAGATCGCAATAATGCAGGGGAACGACGTCGTTTCATACTCTCATGTACGCAACTTACCCACAGAATGCCTTGACTCGCAATTGACCTGGGCCTCTATAAATTACCCCCTTACACCTCTTCTCTCTTAACCCAACTCAATCTCTCTTCTCTGTCTCTCTCTCTCTAATTCACTTGGGTCTACTCTCGGAGAACTTTTTGCCTTGGTCCAAGTTTGATCCGCAATTCGTTCCATAGAAACTCTTTCTTAGATCTCAAACCTCAAGACAAACATGAAGGTAAGGTCTTTTTCCCATTTTGCAGAACTGCAGTTAAACCTCATAGTTGATTTAAGTCCTCCTCTTGTCATTTATGAGTTGTGGATCATTTTTTTTTTTCCTCAATGGGTTTTAAGAAACTGATCTAACCCCAACTTCAATTTCTCATTCTGCATCTAATTTTAGTTTCTCTGTCGACTGGGTTTTCCATATTTTTGCAGAAAGTTGTTCTTAAAGTAGATGTGAACGATGAGAAAACCAAGCAAAAAGCAATGAAGGCAGTCTCTGGTCTCTCAGGTACTTAATTTACAACAATTATTTTTTTTCCCTCCAAAAACAAAATTGTTTAATTTGATTTAACATAATTTTTCACATCAAAGTTATTATTTTTAGGAAATTGTATTTATTATTTTGGGGACTTTTTTTGTAGTCAAAATAACATTTATCAAGAAATTTGTAATCTACTACAAAATTTTAATGTCTTTATGTAATTAAATGTTGTAGGTTTGCAGTCACTCTCAGTGAACTTGAACGACAAGAAACTTACAGCAACTGGAGACATTGATCCTGTGAATATAGTAAGCAAATTGAGAAAAATTTTGCACGCCGAAATAGAATCAGTTGAAGCAGTAAAATCTGACAAGAAAGATGACGGAGGAAAAAAAGATGGCGAAAAGGATAAAAAAGATCCAATTGCTGAGTATTTGAAGATCTATCAACAGACGTATCAGCCTCCTTTTGCATACACTCACTATTATGCTAGAAGTGCTGAGGAAGACCCTAATTCTTGTGTTATTTGCTGAGGATGCGGAAGAAGAAAAACAATATATATGAATTGTATTTGCGAGTGAGAGAATTTGAATTTGCTCTTTTTCTATTTGTTGTGCTGTTTGTATGTTGATGGCTCAAAATTCAATTACTAATTTGTTTTTCTTTCAAATTAAAAATCCAAGAAATACCACAAAATTCAATCTTCGAACTTTGTAGAAAATTATGTGATAGTTCTCAAACGTGGACCAGGACTCGTGTGCCTCTGCCTTGTCCCAAAACTTTTCAGGAGGAAAAATAAGAAGACCCTCCAGAGGGTTGAGCAGCCGAAAAGTAAAAGTTCACTCGTTCAAAGAAGCAAACAGCGAGAACCGGCAAAGGCCAAAATACCAGCGCCTTGGCTACTTTCATTTCAAAAAGTTAATTTTTTGCCAGGCATGCCATTTCTCTCGTACAACCTTCACAATCTAATCAACAAAGCAACATTAATTGATACTTTTGGGGAAAGCTTAATAAGGATTGATGGGACGTGGCCAAAAGCGTCAATCCCCAAAAGATCTTGTAAAGAGATGCTTACGGATTAATCTATCGAAAAATCTTAGATGTTCGAATTAATCTACTGAAGGGTCTTAGTCGCCTAACTTTCTCGAATAATGCTTCCCAAGCGATAGATAGTCGTCCCGATCAGTCAGGCGAATAGCCGCATACCAATTGGACAAGTCCTGATTGGCCATTTATTAGTCGAGCAACTAAATGAATGGTAGCACCCCTGTTGATTAAAAAATGAAGGTCAAAACTTCATTTTTTCCATCTCTTCATTCCGTAACAGCAATTCTAAGATCTTTCAGATAAGGAAAGTATCTCTTCCAAAGAAGAAGGTTTCCCGATATATGAGGATCGTGATCAATTCGTAATATTGACTTCCGAGATTCCTAGATTAGTTTGATAAGGAAGGTAGGGTGAAAATCCCTCAACCGGGCACGACTCTCACAGGTATAAGAGATTTCGAAACCCTCGACATCAGGTACGCTCTCTAGGTCTAATACAGGGGGCACACGGAACACAGGAAACCACATTTTCTCAATTCTCAGTTTGTTTCTTTCAAACGAAAACCGCTCCTTACTAACTTGAGTGTCGGAATCTCCCCGCCAGAGTATCGTCCGGCGGTTTTTACAGATGTATCCACCAACGACAGTTACTGTTTGAGTTATCAAGGAGTCGATCTATGGAGCCATAACTCACCTCCATTAGATTGGTGCCGTCTGTGGGAACAGACTAGGGAAGTCTATATAACCATACCTTCAAGGACTAGAGCGTCCTCTAGAGCCGCTTTAGGGGGCAACATCCCTATACCCGCCGAACCTGCCGTTCCCCCAATAATGAATCCTCCAATTCACAATCCTATGTTTTTCACCCGACCGTCGCATCCGGAGCTAATTCCGCGACATGCAAATCAAGGACAACAAGTCATGGCCCCAGAACCAGAACAGGCAGACCAGTCCCAAATGGAAAGATTAGTATCTGGAATCCAAAGAGTGAGAACACAGTAGGAGGAACTCAGTCGAGCCCTTGAGCCGGACAACCACTCATCTGCTACAAAATCTGAATACAAACGACCCTTGGACTAGAATTTTCGGAACCATCGGCGGCCTCCCAATACAACCCTCAGGGCCTAAAAAGGCAGATTTAACAGATCGTGGCTGTTGAGCTAAAACGAGCGGAAGTAAAAGACAGGGAAGATCCCTGACGCTCCCTGGACGAATCACTATTCGATGCAAAGATCTTGTCAGAACCGACGCCAAAAGATATCCTTTTGCCTCCCATGGAGCGGTATGACGGGACAAACGACCCCCACGACCATTTCGCTCATTTCATAACAGTGATGATCTCTAGAGATCTCTAGGACGCCGCAATATGCAAGCACTTCCCTACCACTCTTAAGGGTAATGCCCTAACCTGGTTTAATTCTCTTCCTCAACTCAGTATCAAGAGTTTCATATAAGTCCGACAACAATTCGAGACCCACTTTGTAATCAGCCGATGGGCTAAACAGAAATCGACATCCCTCTTATCATTACACCAATGGAAAGAAGAATCTCTCAGAAACTTCATGGAGAGATTCAAGTCAGAAATGCTGAAAGTCCCTGATCTGGACCATAGCATCGCCTTGCCCGCGCTCCTAATGGGCCTGCGCTCCTCTGATATGAAGGTCTCCATCACAAAAAAGCCTCCAGCGTCCATCCAAAAATTTTACTCCCGAGCAGAGAAATATATTGTTGCAGAAGAAGCAGAGACCTTCGACGGACAAAAAGGCCACCATAACAGAAAAGAACGCAGCCGGTCGCCACGCCCACGTTCTCCTAAAAGAGGCAAACCCGGAACTTCACCTTCGCAAAGGTTCAACGTCTACATTCCACTAAACGAAACCCCGAGCTGGGTTTTGTATCAAATAAAAAAAAAATCATATGTCAGATGACCCCCTCATCCGGTAGAAGAAGATCCTAAAAAAGACAAATCTAAATATTGTCATTTCCATAGGGATTACGGCCACAAGACCGATGAGTGTAAAAGACTCAAGGATGAATTGGAATTATTGGTCCGCAGCGAAAAACTACAGAAATTCATCAGTTTCGAAGGAAGAGACCTGTCTTCCCCAAATTGGCGTGACGCACCAAGGGAGAATGAGCCACTTTATAGGCCAGATCCCAGACCAACGCGCGAGGAACCAGGTGGGGTGATCCTCCAAGTCCACCATGGAGTTGACTGACACGGGCATTATGTTCTCGTTAGCGTCTGTCCAGCGTATGATCCGACAATCTTCCTTTAATAAAGGTTTCGATATTTGTTACTACTCATTGATTGCGAGTGGCCTGGGATTTCAAATTACCTTCAAAAAAGAAACTCCCCGAACGGGCGGATACGGCCCTGACTCCTAAAGTCTCTAACCGACCGAAGGGTCTCAGCCACCCAGATCTTCCGAACGAATGTGTCGCTAATATGGGATGAAACTCTCCGAACGGGCGGATACGGCTCTGACTCCGAAAGTCTCTAACCGACCAATGAGTCTCAACCGCCCAGATCTTTCGAACGAATGTGTCGCTAATATGGGATGAAACTTCCCGAACGGGTGGACATGGCCCTGACTCCGAAAGTCTCTAACCGACCGAAGAATCTCAACCGCCTAGATCTTCCGAACGAATGTGTCGCTAATATGGGATGAAACTCCCCGAACGGGCGAACACGGCCCTGACTCCTAAAGTCTCTAACCGACCGAAGGGTCTCAACCGCCCAGATCTTCCGAACGAATATGTCGCTAATATGGGATGAAACTCCCCGAATGGGCGGACACGGCCCTGACTCCTAAAGTCTCTAACTGACCGAAGGGTCTCAGCCTCCCAGATCTTCCAAACGAATATGTCGTTAATATGGGATGAAACTCCCCGAACGGGCGGACACGACCCTAACTCCGAAAGTCTCTAATCGACCGAAAAGTCTCAACTGTCCAGATCTCTCGAACGAATGTGTCGCTAATATGGGATGAAACTCCCCAAACGGGCGGACACGACCCTAACTCCAAAAGTTTCTAATCTACCTAAGGGACTCAACTGCCTAGATCTCCCGAACGAATGTGTCGCTAATATGAGATGAGACTCCCCGAACGGGCAAACACGACCCTGACTCCTAAAGTCTCTAACCGACCGAAGGGTCTCAACTGCCCAGATTTTCCGAGCGAATGTGTTGCTAATATGGGATGAAACTTCCCGAACGGATGGATATAACCCTGATTTTTAAAGTCTCTAATCGGTCGGAAGACCTCAGTCGCCCAGGCCTTTCAAAGAAACACCTACGAATTGATATCATAAGAAAATACCGAAGCAGCCTTGATTCCGAGAGCTTTCAATAACACACTAGAATGAACACATCATCAGAGGAGATTCCCCCAGCCTCGCTAGATCAGTAAAAATATCGGAAGTTCTTTGAAGATTATTACATTCCAATAAATCAGGGGATAAAAAATCTTTCTTCCACAAAATTACAAAAGGACAGAAGGGGCACAAGAAACAGCAGGAGCAGAATTCGAATCCGTTGATCCTTCAAGCGGGGGCAGAGCCTCGTACCGACCAACCTCTCAAAGAATCTCTTCGGTGCATTTCAGACGCTCATGCAACTTGTGCTGAGAAAGTTGTAGGGCGACAGCATCTTTGGCAGCAAAAGCCTTGAGGTTAGCTATCTCTTGTTCAGCCCTTTGAAGGGATTCTTCTGGTAAATGGGCTAACATTTCAGCGGCTGTTAGCTGCGCTTTCCGAGCACATACCTCTGCTTCCAATTCCTTACAATGAGCTTGAACTGAAATAAGGTTTTCCCGAAGCTGCCTAATCTAACTGTCTTTGGCCTCTCCAATGGTCTTCTCTTGGTTCTCCAAAGCATCCTTCAGCGCTAACACTTGGTCGCTTATACGGGAAATTGTTCATCCCGCTAAACCCTCAACTTTCTTTGAAACTCAGATAGGGTAAAAGTATGGGAAAAAAGACATAATGGTCAGAGTCAGAGACAGTAAAGATTCAACTTCGACTCACATAAAGAAAATACTTATTGTAAGGCAAAGAGATTGGATGCCCTGTCGGTACACTCGAGAGGTATCTTTCGAAGGACGAACCTCGAAGGAAGTTGAAAATGCTCAGCTAATTGTGACCCTTCTTGTTGATCAACAAGGTTAAAATTGTGGCCCCCCATGAAAACCGCCACTGACCATTCTTCAGCACTCTGTCCTTCTCCAATCAAAATAGATGGAGGAGTGCAATAGTCATTTAGTACATCGACCAAAAGACACTGAGACCCCCGATGGGACTATCCCGAAGTTTCATCCGGAATGGAGGCGGAAGGTTGCGTCACAAGAGACTCTTCCGACCTTTACTCTTGAACAGAAATGTTTTCAGTCCTCTCGAAGAATTCCTCGCCTGAGCCACCTCCTTGTCAAACCTCGGCCGACTCACTAAAGGCTTCACCAAAGGTTTCGCTAACTAAATGGTCCCCTCCGGTTTCAGAATGTTCTTGAGACAGCACATGCCCTCTTAATTCGGCTTGCTCTTCTTCCCAGCGGGTAAACTAGGCGCCCTAGTCTTAGACTTTTCCGTCGGGACTCAGGGGAAGCATCAACCACCTTCCTCTTTGCATGAGACCGCATTTCTCATTCAGTAGAAATTTCATCAAGAAGACGGGCATTAACGTCCAGCACAGTGTCTACCAAATCTTTTCCATGTTGCTCTAGCAGGAGAGGTTTGGTGATTCGGATTAACTCATCCATGAGGAGACCGGATAGTATCAACATGTCGTCTCTCACCATGTTGTCCATCCACAAACTCCTGCAACTAGCCTCACAATAACGAGCCACTGCACGCAGAAAACGGGAGTGACAAAGAAAAGATGGGATTTTCTAGTTCAAAAGGGGGACCTGGTGGGCATACGGAAATACAGGAAGGAGATTCTTGTTAAAAAATCTGATGAAGAAGAACTTCTACATCCAATGCTTATCCTGAAACTCACTATAGAAAACTTCCAGCGAGACTCTCGGCGAGTCTGGAGTTTATACCAACCGTGAGTGGATCCTTTGGAGCTACATCATCCCAAAAAAAACAAAGCCTCTAAAATCTCTAGGTCGAAACGAATACGAAAAAATCCTAACAAGTAAATTAAGGCAATCACAAATCGCCAAGCACTTGGGATGAGCAGCGAAGGGTGAATATTTCAATACCTCAAGATCTCTATCAGTGGGCCCGTATATGGAATCTTTAAACCATACTTCACGCACTGTTTGTAAATTGGGACGCAACCATCGGGGGCAAGACTCGCTCTATCCCCTTTGCCAGGCAATATAAACTCGAAGTCACCTCCGAGCGAAATTTTCTCCCTGACTTCTATCAGATCCTCTTCGGTCATAATGCTCTGAATGTTGTCTATGCTACGTGATGAGGAAACGTTTGTCGACATTTTTTGTTGAAAGAGAAAGTTTTTCAAAAAAAAAAAGAAAAAGAGTTATTTTCTAAGAGACGAAAACTCTTACAAAGCGTATAGAAGACGGTTCGCAGAAATCGAAACGGTGAATATCAAAATAAAAAGGGGCACTCCTTTTTAAGGATTGTCACTTACAGCGTTTTTTCTTCCAAGAAGACCATGAGTTAGGGGCAAGTGATGAGACGTGGTTTAAAACCCAAACCAAGAGAGTCAATCCCCAAAAGACCCCGCAAAGGGATGCTAACGGATCAATCTACCGAAAAGCCTTAGACGCCCGGGTTAATCCACCGAAGGGTCTTAGTCGCCCGGGTTTCTCGAACAATGGTCCTCGAGCGATAGATGGTCGCCCCGATCGGGTAAGTGAATAGCCGCATACCAATCGGGCAAGTCCCGATTGGCCCTTTATTGATCGAGCAACCGAACAAAGGACAGCACCCCTGTCGATTAAAAAAGGAAGGTCAGAACTTCCTTTTTTCCAACTCCTCATTCCGTAACAGCGATTCCAAGATCTTTCAGATAAGGAAAGCATCCCTCCAGAAAAATAAGGTTTCCCGATATATGAGGATCGTGATCAATTCATAATATTGACTTCCGAGATTCCCTGATCAATTTGATAAGGAAGATTGGGTGGAAGTCCCTCAGCCACGCACGACTCTTACAGGTATAAGAGATCTCAAAACTCTCAACATCAGGTACGCTCTCTAGGCCTAACATAGGGGGGGCCACACAGAATACAGGGAACCACATTTCCTCAATTTTTATTATATTTCTTTTAAACGAAAACCGCTATTTACTGACTTGTATGTCGGAGTTTCTCCGTCAGAGCATCTTTCAGCGGTTTTTGCATGTGTATCTACCAACGACGATTACTGTTTGAGTCATCAAAGAGTCGGTATCTGTGGAGTCATAATCCACCTCTATCAAGGACACCGAACGATTGAAAGACTTACAAGACACAATAACTAAGCCCGACAGGGCTATAATTTTGGTGACCCTGGGCTTGCGGGCCAAGTCCAGCTCGGGGCGGTCAGCCCTGCCGTTTATAGACCCATAGTTTGCAGCTAAAAAGGAAGACTTGCTAGTAACCAAAAGTTTCGTGGAAGGACAAAAAATTGGGTCAATCATGTGAAAATGACTTGAATTGGATAAGCGAAGCGGATTTGATGACAATAGCCATCATCAAGATTAAAATAATAAAACGACATTACATCAAATCTTCCCACTCCAGATTTTATTGAATGAAGATGGCGTCTCGAGCGACCCTCCATAGATTTGTTCCGCCACGTCCCTTTCTGATCATAATTCAGTCTCAGATCACTCTACTTTCTCCCACTCGCACACTAGGCACTAGGCCCGTGCATTGCACGAACGCGTGGCTATGCTTGGTGATTACTTGAGGATTCTGTGATCGCGATTTCTAGCTCTCCCTGAAATATGAAAATTTTCTGAATTTCTATTAATTCATAAACTTGTGATAATTCAAAACTTTCTTCGGAGATTATGTGTTGGAAAGCCATTTAAAAATAAAAACTTTACTGTAGTTAGGTAACCCTAAATTTCGTTCAAGTTGACTTAAAAAAATTGTTTTTTTATTCGGTTTCAGGTTATTCCAGAAATCTTGCAATTTTAATTGCTCGATGAATTTGTTGACCAAGTATTATATGCATGCAAATGATCATATTCTTTATGTCATATTCATCCTAAACTCTCATAAGTAATGACTGATACTTAAAATAGCGATTCATACTATTTATTTAGTAACAAATGTTTATTAACATTATTGCTAACGTTTGAGCAAAACTTTTGATCATAGTTTCCATGCACTCAAATCTTTTGATTCTAAAATCATGATCTCAACTAAGATCACAAACATTAGTTGTGAGGTTTATTTTTATCATTAAAGTAATAAAAACTATTAATTTTTTATTTTTTATTTAAAAGTTGGGAGGTCGTCACTCTTGTTCTCTCTCCCTCTTTTTCTCTCTTTCCCTCATTCTTCGACCTGTGGGCTCTCTCCCTTAATCTCTTGGTCTCTCTTTCTCTCTCTCTCAACATCTCTCGTTTTCTCTCTCTCTCTCTCTCTCTTTCTCCTTTTGTCCTGATTTTCAAACTAAGTTAACTATCACAATTGCCTAATTAATCAAGAAAACGACGGCAAGAAAGCAGTGTGGAACAACAAATTTAAATTCATTACCCAATGTCCATCACTGAATTGTTCCTTGGTTGTTCCTTGTTTCTCAACAATCCTTTCAAGCATAGATTGGCGAGCATTGCGTGCACCAATAAGCAATCAAGTCATGTCTTCTGGATCTGAGCCTCCTCTATCTCACAAGGCCCTAACACATCTCTCCCCAAATTGCCACATGCCTTGGTCAAATCTGGTAGTTCCAATTATGTTTGAGTCATCGACGAGTCAAGAGCTTAGTTTTCTTTTGACTAAGTGTGCGTCCATGAGCTCTTCGACGGTGTCTTGATTTTGTGTAATTAGACGATAGTGAAGGATTGAATGGCTACGACGGAGAGCGATTATAAAGCTGTTTGTTTTCTTAATTTACATCTCATGTGGTGCTGTTGTTGTTGCAGTTTCGACATTTTTGAGTTTGGATTGGTATATGCCACGACTTCTTAGGACGAGAGAAAGAGAGATGCAGAGGGAAAAACATAGAGAAAAAGAAATTAATAATATGTTTGAGAGTTTTGAAAAAAAAAATAGTTATGAGAGAAGAAAAGTAAAAAATTATAATTTTTTTCTATTTTGTTTGGAAGTTTTATGAAAAAAAAAAGGAAAATAAATGAAATTCATTAAAAATAAAAAGTTTTTCTTTTAACTTTTAAAAGATAAATTTGGTATATTTATGAGATATCTTTTTTTGTTCTCTTGCTCTCTTTTTCTCTCATTTTCTTTCCACTTTTAGAAAGAAAATTTTTTATATTAAAAATTATTTTATTTCTTTTCTTTTCTTCCCATTTAAAACTCTCAAATGAAAGGAAATAAACAATTTTCTCTCCTAACCTTTTTTTTTCTTTTTAAATATTTCCATAATGAGAGTATTAACAGAGGTTGGAAAGAGAGTGTTTAGTTGTCAAAAAAGGAAAGAGAGAGGCATGTTGAGAGTTGTTTTACTCTATTAGCTTAGCTTCACACATTTTGATAATCAAGAGAGATGTTTTACTCTATTAGCTTAACTTCACACATTTTGATAATCAAGAGAGATGTTTTTGTATTTTTAAATAGTTCAGGGGTTTATTTGTATTTGATTTTAATATATCATAATGTTATGAAACACTTTTAAAAATCATAATGTTATGAAATAATCTAAAAAACAAATATCATAAAAAAATCTAATTTAATGAAGAAATTTAAACATCATAGAGATATTAAGAGAGTAAAATTTCATCTCATTTTTTAGAGAATGATATATAAATGAGATTTAAGAGGTGCTACTTATAGGTGTTTAAGGATGTTATGAGTTAACACCCAGAGTAATGATGCACTAACACGTGGCACGAGATTCGGGTGATGTTAGCACTTGGAGTTACAATGTGTTGACACGTGCTAGGAGTTTTGGATGAGTCAACAAGTTGAGCTGGATGATAACACGTGTATCGTAAGTTGTCACTCATGATACAGAGGAGACAAATGTACAAACACGTGTCAGCACGTGATGATATATGTTTCGGATATATGTCCTATAATAAGCATCCACTAGATTCGTTGACATTCATAACACTCTCTCTTGTATATCCATTACATAGAAAATAGATTTCGTTAAAAGTTTACTAGAAAAAAAAATCCAATGGAAAAAAAAAATGCTCATGAAGGAAAAAAAGTACAATATTCAATGTGTTTAATAATACATTTACTTCACCTATTGAAAATATCTCTTAAAATCTTTAAGTCAATGCATTCCAATTTTTCCAATCAATCTTTCAAATGTTGCTATCAGTAGTGTTTTGATAAATAGATCTGCTAAATTTTCATTTGATCGAATTTGTTGTACATCAATTATACTATTCTTTTGTAGATCATGTGTAAAGAAATTTTTTGATGAAATATGTTTAGTCGATCTCCCTTTATAAATCGTCCCTTTAATTGAACAATGCAGACAACATTCTCTTATTCCATGAATTACTATGATCTTAGCATAGTTCGATGAGATGAAGGCTATAAATTGGTTTGTAAATTGCCATGAAATAGCAATATCCCTATATATAAATAAATATATAGTTTGAATCCGTACTTTATGTGGATCGGATAAGAATCCAACATTCGCATATCCAATCAACTTTGGTTTAAAATTATTAGAATATAACAATTCAAGATCAATTTTTTCTTGTAGATATCGAAGAATATGCTTGACTCATTCTAATGTCATCGTGTTAAAGAAGAACTAAATCTTGCTAATACATTCACAGCAAATAATATATTAGGTCTTGTACAATTAGCAAGATATATAAGTGCTCTAATCGCACTAAGGTATGGAATTTTTAGGATCAAAAATTTCTTCATCTTTCCCTTGTAGTCTAAAAGGATCCTTTTTAATATCAAATGATCGAATGACCATTAGAGTACTTAATGGGTGTTATTTGCCATGTAGAAACATTTTAAAATCTTGACAATCTGATTTGACTGATGAATAAATATTTTATATTCTAGATGTTCAATTTATAAACCGAGACAATTTTTTTGTTTTTAAAATCTTTGATCTCAAATTCTCTTTTCTAATATTCAGCGACTTTGAAAATCTCTTCAGAAGTTCCAATGAAATTCAAATCATTGACATATACCACAATGATTATAAATCGCATTTCAGTTTTCTTAATAAAAACACATGAATATATTGGGTCATTTGTATAACAATTTTTAAGTAAACATTCACTTAAATGATTATACCACATTCGCCCTGACTGTTTTAAGCCATGTAAAGATCTTTTCAATCTAATAGATTAAATTTCTCGATAATTTGGATCATATGTTTTTGACAGTTTAAATCTTTTAGAGATTTTCATATAAATAACATTTTTCAATGTCCTTTATAAGCAGTGACCATACCCATTAGACGTATCTCGAGTTTCTCATATACCACTAAACACAAAAGAAATAATGTAATTGTATCTACTACAGGAGAATATGTCTCATCATAGTCAAAACCTGGTTTTTGCAAAAAATCATGTACTACAAGATGTGCTTTATATTGTACAATTCTAATTTCCTCATTTTATTTTTACACAAATACCCATTTATATTCAACGGTTTTCACACCTTCGGGTGTTAGGATTATAGGTCCAAAAACCTTGTCTAAAGTAAGTGAATCCAATTCAGATTGAAACGCATCTTTTCATTTTGTCCAATCATTTCTTTATTGACATTCCTTAATTGATTTTGGTTCAAAATCTTCAATTTCTTTCATAATTTCAAGTGTCATATTATACATAAAAATATCATCCACTTTTATTTCCATTCGATCCCAATATATCCTTGTATTGATGAAATTTATAAAACTTCATTTATATACTCTTCAAGAGCTTGAACTTGTGCTCTTCAGGAGTTATATCTGACTTTGTAGGAGTATGAATTTTATCATAAAAATCTTATGAGATTCTTTATTATTCGACTCATTTAAATGATCATGATAAATAGATCATCTTTTCTTTTGAAGATTTCTATCTTTGGCGTCAAAAGATCTATCACACTTTAGATGTGCTTTAAACTCATTTGCAATAGTGTTTGGGGATTGTCTAGCTAAAATATCGAGTTTGTTGACATATTTTCAGTAGAAAAATGTGATTTTGTAACTCTTTTTGAGTCAATGAACACATCAGACAATTGATTTGCAATTCTTTACAAATGTATTATTCTTTGAATTTTTAGTTCACAAATTTTCATACAAGAATCAAGAACAGTTAATGATGATACATGTCATACGATTTTCTTTTTCGATTGTTCATTTTCTCCTCCCTATTATTGGAAAATTAGATTCATCAAAATGACAATTTGCAAATCTTACAGTGAAAATAGCACCCATTAAAAGTTCAAGATATCCAATGATTGTGGATGACTTATACCCAATGTATATTCCCATCCTCCATTGGGGTCTCATTTTAATCTGATATGGTGCCGTTACATGGACATAAACCGTATATCCAAAAATTCCTAAATGGAAAATATTAGGCTCATAGTTAAAAGCCAATTATAAAAGAGAGTATTTGTGATAATTTGTTGACCTTATAAATATAAGTACTGCTGTATGTAAATAACATGTCCCGATACAGAGATAGAGAGTTTTGTTCTCATTAAAAATGGTCTAGCAATCAATTACAAAAGCTTAAAAAAAGATTCAGTTAAACCATTTTGTATATAAATGTAAGTTACAGTGTGTACAACATTGATACCAATAGACATACAATAGTCATTAAAAGTATGAGATGAATATTCACTGGTATTATTTAACCAAATTGTTTTAACTAGATAATATGTAAATTATACTCTTAACTTAATGGTTTGAGTAAATAATCTTACTAATGGGACATAGCCCATAGGCCTACCAGGGCGGTGCCTGAAGGTCCGAAGGCCCGTAGCAAAACTCACATCCTAGCATCGAAAAGGGATTTATCTTCTTGAAAGACAAGCGAACGCTAACCTCTTGGTTAATTCTTAACGACGGCACCTTAATCGATCCGTGGGAGCATTCAACACCCTCAAGCCAATGCTCCTCTTTTCTCAACCGATGACCGACAGCTCGCTAAGAAACCAATTGCTCTGTCTTCGTCAACTAAAGGTAATGTTTAACTAAGTCTCGTATGAATCTTTGCTTCCTAACTCCCACGAAACACATCTCTTAAATAAAGAATGAAACATCTGGAATGTAATCGATAAGGGAAGAAATGTCCCAGCATTGTCAAATTTCCTAAGTGATAAAGATCAAAAATCTCCCACGAATATTTGACCAAGAGAGTCCCGAGATTCCCGAGCATTCTCATAAGGAAACTAGGGTTTGTAGCACACAATTCCTAAGGCACAAATGTATAAAAGCATTTGATATATCGAAATCCAGGTCTGCTCTCTAAAACTAGACACATAACATCCAAATCACGGAGCTATCAGCTCTCTCTCTCTCTCTCTCTATCTCTATCTCTCGCTATCAGTCTGTTTTATCCCAATTGAAAACCACACTTTCTGATTTCAGTATCGGAGTCTCTTCCACTAGAGCACCCTGCTATCATCTTTTGCAGGTATCCAGTTGTCTTCCTAAAGCAACCATTGGAGTCAAAGAAGCCAAAATCTGTGGAGCCAAAGCTCATCTCTAACAGATTGACGTCGTCCATGGGAAGGAAAACTTACTCTTTAGACAAACACATCGTCTGTCTTTTGTTACTACTCAGAATACGACAGCAACCAAGTGAAAAAGGTCAATCATTGACTTCGAGACAATCTAGTAGGAGTCGACCCTAACCGTAACGACCCCTTGTTATCACCACAAGGGTGGAGTCTCACATCGTTAAGAGAATTATTGTTAATCAAGGAGTGGACTGCGACCTCCTCACTTGGGACACCTTCCAATGAATGGGTCTCAACTCATCTTACCTTTATCCCTCTACCAGGTCTTTTAAAGGACTTTCTAATGAATGCATCTATCCAAAAGTTGTTATCCTTCTCACTGTAACCTTGTGAACTCCTCTTAGCCGTCTGGCCGCCAAAGTCATCTTCCACGTGGTGAAACTATTTTCGCCCTACAACGCCATCCTTAGGTGCCCCAGTCTGGACGACCTGAAGGCGCTACCTAGTATGGGACACATGAAGATCAAGTTTGAAACACCAAAATGAATCACTACTCTTCGTAGCGATCCTAATCCCTATGCCCCTATCGCGGCCAAAGGCAGACAAGAGAACTTTCTTATCAATACCCTAGAATTCAAGGACGATGTTGAACCAATGACCAAGCCCAAACCCATGGAAAAAGTGATAGAGATTCCCTTGATTGGTAATCCTAGCTAGACTATTCGAATCGGGGCTAACTTGTCAACGCATCCGCAAGAAGCAATTATTGATTGTCTATGACGACACTCAAAAGTCTTCATTTGGTTGCCTAAAAACATGCCAGGTACTTATCCTTCTATTATAGTCCACAAGTCGACCGTTAACATCGAGTACAAGCCGATCAAACAAAACAAAAGGGTGTTCGCTTTAGAATGCCAACGCACTATTAAAGAAAAAGTCTAGAAACTATTAACGGTCGGATTCATTCGCAAAGTCAAATACCCCGAGTAGCTAGCCAACGTCATCCTAGTAAAAAAAACTAACGGTGAATAGAGGATGTGTGTGGATTTCACCGATCTCAATAGGGCGTATCCAAAAGACAGCTACCTACTTCCTAACATCAACAAACTTGTGGACAACTCCTCAAGTCATCAACTCTTGAGTTTCATGGATACCTATTCTAGTTATAATCAGATACGAATAGCACCGAAAAGACGAGGAAAAGATAAGTTTTATTATAAAATTTGGTACATACTGCTATCGGGTCATGCCCTTCGGTCTAAAGAACGCTGGAGCGAACTTCCAGCGGTTGGTCAATAAAGTCTTCAAAGACCAACTCGGTAGGAACGTAGAAGCATACATTGACAACATGCTCATCAAGAGCACCAGTACATAAGCCTATGTTGCTAATCTCGAAAAAACTTTTTGGACATTGGAACATTACAATATGTGGCTAAACCTGACAAAGTGCACTTTCAGAATTGCGTCCAGTAAATTCTTAGGTTTCATGATCACCAACCAGGGGATCGAGACAAATCCTGAAAAGATAAAAGTCATATTGGACATGTCACCACCCCAGACATTGAAGGAGGTACAACACCTCATCAGTAGAATATCGGTCCTAAACTAATTCATGTCGAAGGTCAGAGAAAAGTATAAACCCATCTTTGATGCATTGAAGAGGTTCCAGAGGTTCATATGGATGCTTGAGTGCCAAATGGCCTTCGAGCAGCTTAAAAAATACCTCACGTTGCCCCCACTACTCTCTCATCCTATCCCCAGCGAGAAATTATACCTATACTTCTCTATCTTTAACCGGGTATTTTGTTCTATCCTTATGAGATAGGAGTTAACCGTATAAAAACTGATCTACTACATCAGCCGAATACTTAAAGAATCCAAGGTTAACTATCAATCGATCGAGAAAATAGTTTACGCTCTAATCGTCTCGGCCAGACACCTCTGGCCATACTTTTAGGCCCATACCATCGTAGTGCTCACCGACCAACCATTGAAACAGATCCTTCAGAAAAGAGATACTTCAGGCCGCCTTATCAAATTGAGTATAGAGTTAGGTAAATTTGATATTCAATACCAGCCGAGATCTGTGATCAAAAGCCAAGCCCTAAGAGACTTCATTTTCGAATGCACCCTCTCAGTTCTAGCCGAACACGAGTCTATCGATAGCCATGATGAATGGTCACTACCAGACTAGATGTTACACGTTGATAGGTTATCAAACTCCCCAAGAAGTGGTGTTGGTCTCATACTGATGGGCTCGGACAATTTCAAAGCGGAGTATGCTTTTCGTTTCGACTTCAAGGCCACAAACAATCAAGCAGAGTATAAAAACTTTGTTGATGGGACTCCAAATCATGACAAACATGGAGGCCTGAAACATTCAAGTGTTTACAGACATTCAACTGATCTTCAAACAAATCGAAAGGGTCTACGAGACTAAAGACCCAATCATAGCCAAATACTTGAGTAAACTGTGCGAAACAATAAGTAAATTAACAAAGTTGACATCTAGCAAATCCCTTGATCAGAAAACGTACGGGCCATTACACTCTCCAAGCTAGTTAGTTCAGACTCAGACGCCTCTAGCCGAACAGTCTACATTGAGTGCCTACTGCACCTCAACATTGATGAATTCGAAAGGTTCCTCATAGCAGGCCAGTCTCCCCATTAGAAAGATCCCATAAAAACATATCTGAAGCTGACTGTCTACCAAATTTGCCATTGGAAGTAGAAAAACTAAAATGAAAGACTACTCACTACATAGTCATTGAAAATCTATACCAAAAGTCCTTCATTCATCCATACCTGAGGTGCCTAACTGCTGAAGAAGGAGGCTATGCCCCCTGAGAGATCCACAAAAGGATATATGGCAACCATCTGGGGGCTCAGAATCTAGTTCACAAAGTCTTACGTCAAGGATACTACTGGCCGACCATGAAAACCGATTTCAACAATTACGTCAAGAGGTATGACAAGTGCCAACGTTTCTCTTCGGCACCATGACTACCCTCACCCGAGCTCAATCCCATAGCAAGCCCCTGGCTATTCGCTCAATAGGAAATGAACATCTTTGGACCATTTCCATCAACCACCGGATAGCAAAAATTTCTCATAGTAGCCATCGATTACTTCACCAAGTGTGTGGAAGCCAAACCCTTGGCCCAGATAACAGCAGCAAAGGCCCAACCATTTTTATGGACTCACATCATTACCAGATTCAGCATACCCTATGTCCTCATCACCGATAACAGGAAATAGTTTGATAATAAGAGCTTCCAAAAGTTCTGCAGCAAACTGGAGATCCATCACTGATTCTCGTTAGTCGCACATCCTTAAACTAACAAACTCACTGAGATAATGAACAAAACATCCTACAAGGGCTAAAGACGATGTTGGACGAAGCCAAGGGACATTGGGTAGAGGAACTTTATAATATCCTCTGGTCATACCATACTACACCTCAAAGGGTAACCGGCAAAACACCATTCAGCCTGATATACAGAAGTAAAGTCGTCACACCTGTAGAGATAGGAATTCATTCGCTCTGAGTAGCTTAATACAACATAGCACGAAAAGAGCCTACTTTGCGAGAACGATTAGACCTACTCCCATAGTTGCGAGAATCTGCATCCACTCGCATAGCCGCATTCTAGCAACAAATAAATCAGTATTATAATCAAAGAGTTAGGAATCAAACGTTCATGCCTGGCAAACCGGTCCTAAAGAAAGTGGAAGCAACCTGCCAGTCTCTGTCCGAGGGAAAACTAGCACCCAATTGGGAAGATCCCTATGAGATATGTTCTGTCATTCACCCAAAGACCTATCATCTCAACAATCTAGATGGATCGGCTGTACCCAGGATTTGGAACTCAAAAAACCTACGCATCTATTACCAATGAGTCATATCATCTCCCGTGGTCGAAAGAGCTTCCTATCGAGTAAGGCCCCTATCCTTGTCTCGTTTGATTATCTTATTGACCATTTCCTACTGTTTCTTTCCTATCATTTGTTTTTTATTGAACATAACATATCATCAATAAGGGATGTAACTCCCAATCAGGTAGGCACGGTCCATCCTATCGTTTGTTTCCTATCGAATGTAACGTGTCGGGAAGAAAGGATGTAACTCCTAGCCGAGTTGGCATGGTTCATCCTATTATTTGTTTCCTATCGAATGTAACATGTCATCAAGAAGAGATGAAACTCCCAGTCTGATAAGTATGGCCCATCCTATCGTTTGTTTTCTATCGAATGTAACATATCATCAAGAAGGGATATAACTCCCAGCCATGTAGGCACAGCCCATTGATAGGGCATAAATTGGTGTAATAATTACGGTTTATTTTGTTCTATTTTTGAATGAATATTACACTAATTATTGTGTTTTGTGGTAATTGATATAATAGGAATAATGGAGGAGGTTTTTGAAGAAAAATGAAGAAAAAGAAAACAAATCTGGAAGCATGGAAAATTTGCAAATATTTAAATATTCCTAAATATTTGGAAATAAAAATTTTAAAAATTTCAAACCCCTTGTAATTTGTTATTTAGTAGTTGTCTAAAATTTAGGAGAGTTTTTTTCTTAAAAATTAGGTTAACTCACTCCTATATATAGAGGGTTACATTGTACAATTAAAAAAGAGAGAGAGAGAGAGAGAGAGAGAGGAGAGCCCCAAAAATGGAGAGCCCCAAAAATGGGGCACCCCCCCATCTTCCCAGCAATCCCCTTTTCCCACGTCCAGCAAGCACAACATTCAAGTGGTTTTTTTTTTTTGGTTTTATTATTTTCTTCTCCTGGCTCTTGCTGGCGGCTATTCTTTGAAAACACAAAAGGAATGACTGTTATTTTATTTTTATCTTCATTGTTCAATGACTTAAACATTGAATAAAACTTTTGTAAGTTTTCTTTTACTAATATTTTCATTCTAATTTTATTTTTTGGTTGAAGGGTATTGAAACCTTAATGATTGATGATTGTGAGATTTAATTGGATTTATTAAATCAATATCTCATATGTATTTATTTGATTCATGCACTTCATGGATCATGATTTTCTAGAGTTTGTTAAATAGTGGCCAATGTTTAAGAGTTCTAAAATAATATACAACTAATTAAAATGACAAATGCGTAATTGTTTGTTAGTTTTAATAAAGTGGTAAATGACATTCGTGTCATGAGATTAAATAATCTAATTTAAATGAATCCGCTGTGTGTTTGTTAATTAGAATTGGGTCTCTCTAAATCTTAATGCTATTGAGACTTTCAATCCTAAGAGCTTCTCTAGGATTGACTCTCGATTAGATAAATAATTAACAAGTTTCTCTAATTATTGACGAAATAAAGAGAGATTAGTCGTTGGGCGTTTATCGACGACTATAACCAATTTATTTATGGGTGTTAAAATCTTTAAATAGATCTATGATCAATCACATGAAGTCAAGGTGGATGTAATTCTTTTGACTAGAAAAATTTATTTTTCATTAGTTTTTATTTTTATTTTTCGAGTTCTTGATTTTTATTTTAATTAGTTTAGTTAATTCTCCGACCCCCATATTTTTATTTTATTTTATTTTTCTTAAAAGAAGTAAATCCACCGTTCTCTGTGGAGATTACCATATTCAGTCTATACTAGTATTTTGTAAAATAGGTATTTTATTTTTGGTTGTTTGACGACACACCAAATTTTGGCGTCGTTGTCAGGGAACGGTGTTAAGTGATTTATTTCTTTTAAGTTTTATTTTCTTTTTATTTTTGGTATTAACATTTGTAGTGAACTTATTGAGATTTGACGGTGACATAGAAGAGAAGAACTTGATGAAAATATGGCCACACAAAAGACTTTAAGGGAGATGTTATTTCCTGATTTTAATAAATATATGTTTTGTAGTGATTTTCCAAATATTGGAACTTCCCAACAATTTGGAATATGGCAAGATGTTCCAAAGAAGGTTAACGAGGTAAGTGATTTTTCCCTTCATCAAGAATTAAAAGAACTAATTCCTCTTATGCATAATTTTATTGTAGGACAAATGTGATCAGTACAAACTTGTGGAATTTGTTCAGAGATGGATCATCCAACCGATAAGTGTCCCATTCTTTATGATGATCCATATTCGAATATGTACAACCAAGGATGGTGGGATTAACCAAACTTCAGTTATAGAAATTGGTAACAAGAGTTCCCACAACAATCACAATGCCAACCACAATTTCAATCTCAACAACCCTCTTTGAATCAAGATACGTCTCTAGAAGAGATTGTTAAAAGTTTGGCTAACAGCACTTTGTTAATTCAACAGGAAAGCCAACGATTTCAACAAGAGACAAGAGCCAGCATCCAAAATTTGAAAAATCAAGTGTCACAATTGATGGCAACCATAAGTCAATTGAAAAATTCATCAAAAGAAATGCAAAAAAATTCATCAAAAGCCAAAAAAGATAGAAAAATCAAGCAAACAGAGAAATCATTAATAGTGAATGAATCCACCAAGGACGTAAGTAACAAACTCGACACTTTCAAGATAAAGATTTTGATTTTACGACATTTTCCTAGTAGGTTGGCACAATCGAAAGAGGATAAAGAGAAAGACATTTTGAAAACTTTTCCAAAAGAAGGATTTAATATTCCTCCCTTAGAAGCAATAAAGCAAGTGCCAGAGCCATTCATGAAAGAAGTTAAGACAAAAATTGATACGGATTTAGGTACTCGAATTTGATGATAAAATTTCTACCTATTTTTGATATCATGAAGTATCCAAATGATTTTAAATTTCTTTTTCATAATAGTACGGTAGATTTCATTGTTCATAATAATTTTGTGCAAGATGAATTAGATTTTGTATTTAAGGAAAATATAACAGATAAGGTTGCACAATAGGACAAATTTCATGAAAACAAACTCCCACATTGGAAACAATCATTGGTAGGCCATAAAATCCTTCACTTCAATTCAAAATTGAAGTTCATGTCAGGTAAGTTGAAGTCAAAATGGACTGGACCAGTCTTTGAACGAGGTTGAACTAAGAAGACAATGTCGAGCCCAAAACATTAAACAAATGCGTTTGTTGGGAAGCAACTCAATATTTTTTTTTATATTTTTTATTTCATATTTATTTGGTTTGATTTGGATTTGATTTTGATTTTTTAGGTAAATAAGTGCTAAAAAATTCGATAACCAGAAGTGCTCTACCATTAAGGCGTGCCCACACCTTAACAAAACTTCATTGCTGTCCAATTTTACTAATTCTCTTAAATGACCAGAATTGCACATGACTTAGGGTGTGCCCACGCCCTAAGAAGGGATCTATTGCTGCCACAATAATTTTTTCTTCAAGACTTGTTAGATTTACCCCTCTATTCATCACTTCACCCTAGGAAAGTCTTGTTCTTATTTTATCTTTTTATTTTTACTTTCATTTGATATAATATTTATTTATTTATTTTTCTCTCTCACTTAGCATATATTGGGGACAATGTATGATTTAGGTGTGGAGGGACATTTTATGTTTTTGATAGTTTGTTTATTTTTCTACAACATGTTAGATTTTGTTTCATTTTTTTAATTAAAAAAATAAAAAATAAAAAAAATTTGAACTTTCTAACTTTATGTGTGTTATTTGGTTGGTTAGAAATTTATGAAAAAAAATAGTTCGTATTAATGGTTTTTGTGCTTGTGATGACTATTCATGTCTTTAATAGTTTTCTTTGAATGATCAATATGCAAGATTCGACACAAATCCCACTTAAAAGTGAGGTTTTGAGCCCAACAAATGAGCAAATTCATTCTTTATGCTCAGAATTTCTTTTCTTCTTGAGTGAAATCATACTTGGATTGGTTATTTTAGAATTTGCAATGTTATGCATTTTGAGATCACCCCTGCGTTGCACAGGCGAGGGCAGCCCTCTTTACTTCTTTAATTTTTTTTGTGTCTTTTTGTGTTTTTTTTTTCTTTTTAGTTTTTCATTTTTTTTCTTTCTACGATTATTTTGTTTTTATTTTTTTAGGAAGTAAAAGTTACATTTTTTTCTTTGATTTTTTTTACCCTATATTTTTTTTCTTAGTTAATTTGTTTTTTTTATTTTGTTCTTTTATATTACTATCACTATATATTACTACTACTATATATTATTACTAGTTATAACGTTTTTTTGTTCTTTTGTTTTTTTAGAATATTAAAATATTAAAATATTAAAAAATAATTTTACAAAAAGAATATTACAAAAAATTACAAAAATAAGATTCTAAATATGTACATGCCATTTTCACAAACAAATTTTTACAAAACAAATTTTTAAAACCCTCACTTACTTACCCGCCTATTTTTTTATTATTCACCCCCCTTTTTTTACTATATATTTTTTCATTACCGCTATTTTTTCATATTTTTGTTATTTACATTTTATTTAATATTCACCCCCTTTTTTTCATTATTCATCCACCTTTTTTTTTAGATACATTTTTTCATTACCCGCTATTTTTTCATATTTTTGTCACTTACATTTTATTTGTAAGATTCACCCGCTTTTTTTATTATTCACCGCCTTTTTTATTATATATTTTTTTATTTTTATTATATATTTTCACATTTATAATGTAATTTATTTTAATTTATTGATTTTATAAAAACATTTTATTTTTTATTATTATCAATTTTTATTTAATTTGTTAATTTATTAAATTAAAATGACATTATAGATATAAATTTTATATTTCAAATGAATTATTTATTTTATATACATTATTTAATTTTACAATATTATCAAGAACCATAATTTTATTGATTTTATAAAAATTTTTAAAAGAATATTAAAAATATATTAAAAATGATGATTTTATATTCTTTTCTAATTTTTTTAATGGCTTTTAAAATTTTATTTTATAGATATTTTGATATTTTAAAGAGCATTTTTTAATATTTTTATATTATAGATTTTTTTAATGGAAATTTTTAATATTTGTTAATATTGAAAATTTTTTTGATATATTTTTTTGATATTTTGATATTTTATATATTTTTAATTTTGTGAAATCGATTTATATATTTTTATATTAATGTGCTATCCCTAACTATAGTGTCACATTTACTGATAACAACTAATAACTGTTCTAATTCAATATCTTTTTTACAAAACAGATGATATGGTTTAGCCATTAGTAAAGAAAACTCAATATAGAAACTTTTTCTAAACTGTCACTAAAGTTGCCATATTTACAGACGGTAAAATATATCGATCAACATAGATGAAGAACTTATACAAATGGTATTATAAAGTAGACAATAAAGAAGAGTTATATAGAGACTGTTTTCAAATTGTCTGATACCGTTAGAATTAAACATCGTTTTTACAATTTTTACAGGCGATTTTGCTATTTTACGAACAGTTGATAAATTTCTTATGAATAAAAATTTTATACCATCGAAAAATATATATATTTCTTAACAGTTTGGTCAAAAGCGTCTCCAAAGATCGTAAAATGGAAACAGTTTTTCAAACTGTCCCTAAAAATCTCTCATATTTATTGACCACAAATAATAATTGTTAGAATTAATTAAAACTTATTAAGATGGTATATATAAGTAGACAATAAAAGGAGTCATATTGATATTGTTTTCAAACCTTTTGTAAAACTCTACTATATTTACTGACTACAAATGATAAACGTCAGAATTAAACATAATTTTTAAAGATATTACAATATATAAGTTAGCATAGATATAGAGGTTATGCAGATGGTATGACTAAGTAGATAATAAAGAAGAGTCATATAGTGACTATTTTAAAATCATCTCTAAAACTTTCACATTTACCTACGACAATTAATAACCGTGATAATTCAATATCGTTTTTTATAAACGGTTGTGTTATCTTTACTAACGATTGCTAAATTTTTCCCAACGAATAATTTTATACCTTCATAAAATATTGCTTTAATTTTAGATAGTAAATAAGAGTTATTTAGAGACATTTTTCAAATCGTTTCTAAAACTTTGTCATATTTATTAACCACAAATAATAATCGTCAAATTTGAATGAAACTTATGAAGACGATATATTTAAGTAGTGAGTCAAAATAGTCATATCGAGACTGTTTTCAAACTATTTCTAAAACTGTCTTATTTACTGACCATAAAAGATAAGTGCCTGAATTGAACATAGCTTTTAAAGACTTTATAATATATGAGTTAGCATAAATATAGAATTTATGCAGACGGTATGGTTAGGTAGACAGTAAAAACGATCATATACTGAATATTTTCAAATTGTCTCTAAAAGTTTTATATTTACTGACCACAAATAATAACAGTAAAAATTCAACATCATTTTTTACAAACGGCTGTCTAACATTTACTAACGATTGCTAAACTTTTCCTAACGAATAATATTATACTATCGCAAAATATATACATTTTCTAACGGTTTCAACACAAGTGTTGTTATATGCCATAAAAAACGGTCACTACATATCACTGCCTATAAATGTTACCGTTATCCGAGCGCATTAATTTTGTAGTGCATTTAGGTGTAGGAAAATTTGATAGGGCATAAATTGGTATAATAATTACAGTTTATTTTATTCTATTTTTGAATGAATATTATACTAATTATTGTGTTTTGTGGTAATTGATATAATAGGAATGATGGAGGAGGTTTTTGAAGAAAAATGAAGGAAAAGAAAACAAATTTAGAAGCATAGAAGATTTGCAAATATTTAAATATTCCTAAATATTTGAG
The DNA here is from genome assembly GCA_037126225.1 of Dillenia turbinata. Lineage (NCBI taxonomy): Eukaryota > Viridiplantae > Streptophyta > Magnoliopsida > Dilleniales > Dilleniaceae > Dillenia > Dillenia turbinata. Next base: position 11,076,231 of record JBAMMX010000015.1, read on the forward strand.
AATAAGAATTTTAGAAATTTCAAACCTCTTGTAATTTGTTATTTAGTAGTTGCCTAAAATTTATGAGAGTTTTCTTTTTAAAAATTAGGTTAACTCACTCCTACATATAAAGGGTTACATTGTATAATTAAAAAGAGAGAGAGAGGAGAGCCACAAAAAGGGGGCAGCTGCCCCCCATCTTCCCAGCAATCCCCTTTTCCCACGTCCAGCAAGCACAATATTCAAGAGGTTTTTTTTTAGGTTTTATTATTTTTTCTTCTCTTGGCTCTTGCTGGCAGCCATTCTTTGAAAACACAAAAGGAATGACTGTCATTTTATTTTCATCTTCATTGTTCAATGACTCAAACATTGAATAAAACTTCTGTGAGTTTTCTTTTACTAATGTTTTCATTCTAATTTTATTTTCTAGTTGAAGGGTATTGAAACCTTGATGATTGATGATTATGAGATTTAGTTGGATTTATTAAATCAATATCTCAAAGATATTTATTTGATTCATGCACTTCATGGATCATGATTTTCCAGAGTTTGTTAAATAGTGGCCAATGTTTAATAGTTTTAGAATAATCTACAACTAATTAAAATGACAGATCCGTAATTGTTTGTTAGTTTTAATAAAGTGGTAACGACATTCGTGTCATCAGATTAAATAATCTATTTAAATGAATCCGCTGTGTGTTTGTTAATTATAATTGGATCTCTCTAAATCTTAATGCTATTGAGACTTTCAATCCTAAAAGTTTCTTTAGAGTTGACTCTTGATTAGGGAAATAATTAACGAGTTTCTCTTAATTATCGACAAAGTAATAAGAGATTGGTCGTTGGGCGTTTGTCGACGGCTATAACCAATTTATTTATGGGTGTTGAAATCTTTAAATAGATCGATGATCAATCACATGAAATCAAGGTGAATATAATTCTTTTGACTAGAAAATTTTATTTTCTATTAGTTTTTATTTTTATTTTTTGAGTTCTTGATTTTTATTTTAATTAGTTTAGTTAATTCTCCGACCTCATATTTTTATTTTATTTTATTTTTTTAAAAGAAGTAAATATAAAAATTCCCTATGGAGATCACCATATTCACTCTATACTAGTATTTTGTGAAATATGTATTTTATTTTTTGTTGTTTGACGACACACCACCCATCCTATTGTCTGTTTTCTACCAAACATAGTGTATCGTTAAGAAGGGATGTAACTCTCAGCTAGGTAGATACGATTCATCCTATCAGTTGATTCCTATCTAGCGTAATGAAAGGGACAAGACTCCCAGTCGGGTAGACACTACCCCTCCTATCGCTTAGTTCTTGATAAGTGCCAGATAGTTGAATCTTCTATCAGATTCCTATAGGTCAGAGCATAATCAATGACGAAGGGATGTACCCCCTAGTTAAGTGCACTCTATCCTACCGATTAGATAAATGCGGTTAATACTCTTTTAGACATTCATGTTCGTGAATAACTCCTACCATGTTCGATGAGTCTATCACACGATCGCTCTGACAATTATATCACTCAGTCGTATACACAAACGCTATCGGTAGAAATATGATCAAAGCTAGTGATCAACAAGTAAAACAAAATTCCTCTTTTATTTTCATATGATGAATACATATCAAATTACATGAACAGACATGGTTTATAAGTCCCTGAGTCAGACTAATTACATCGATAGAAATACATAGAAAATCTACGGTATTGTTTCCAGACAGAGAGGCTATAGCGCCACGGTTACTAACAACACAGGAGAGTACAAAAACAATACAAAGAGAAAACGGAAGAAAAAAATTAAAAAATTTATGTAGCCTACAAGGAATAAGAAAACTACAGAAAAACGAGTAGAGGAGGGTATGAAATGGCCATGTGGAAACTGTGAGAAGGTATTAGAATTCAAATTTTTTGCCAGCCACAGCTCCTTACACTCAACCAACTCCTCCAGTTGTTTGACCTGAGAAAACACGAGCCAGACGATGAATTCAACCCAGAGTGGGAGCATATTTGAAACTCCCCTCTAAAGTTGAGAACCCCGATGGGAATCTCGACAGAGCCCATCATGGCATCCGAACATCGAACGATATGATGAGACCTTGCATCAATGGTCCCATTCTTGACAAGGCCTCACATCGACAGAAGCATTCTATACTACCAAGCCTTGCAATCTAGGGCCCCCTATCGAAAGAACTCTCAAAGAAGCTAACTCTCATAAGAAAAAAACTTGTAGACAAGAAGAATACACTCGTTCTCTCTGAGGCAACACGGGGTCAGGCAACCTCTACTTATAGCCACAAGGGAAGAATGAGATCTTCACGAATCACTGTACAAACGAAATGGTTTGACAAAAATCATGTGCAATAAATGATACACTTAAACCCCTTCAACTTCCCACGAGGCATTTATTCCAAGATTACTCATTCAGAAGGTGGAATACGTCACAATCCTTGGAAAACCAGAACAATTAAGGAAGAAAGGCATTCACCTACAGCCTGTTTCAATTCCACACTATACGAAGCGTACAGAGGATGATTCACATAATTTGAAACAAAGCGTATTGTATTAAAGGCTTGGCGGCTTTCTAATTCCTGATAAACAGTCATCACTCATAATGGTTTTCTCACAAAACGATATCATGAGTCGAAAACAAATGATGGGACATGGCCTATAGGCCTATCGGGGTAGCGCCCAAAGACCTAAAGGCCCATAGCAAAACTCACATTCTAGCATTGAAAAGGGATTTATCTACCCAAAGGACAAGCACAAGCTAACCTCTTGGTTAATTCTTAACGATGGCACCTTAATCGATCCGTAGGAATATCAGCACCCTCAAACCAATGCTCTTCTTTTCTTGATCGATGACTAGTAACTCGCTAAGAAACCGATTGCTCTATTCTTATCGACTAAAGGTAATGTTTAACTAAGTCTCTATCAATCTTTGCCTCCTAACTCACCATGAAGCACATCTCCTAGATAAAAAAACAAATTTCTAGAATATAATCGATAAGGGAAGAAATCTCCCAGCATTGTCAAATTTCCTTAGTAATAAAGATTACAAATCTTCTATGAATATTTGACCAAGAAAACCCTAAGATTCATGGGCATTCTTACAAGGAAACTAGAGTTTGTAGCACCCCAGGTACACATAATTCCTAAGGCACGAATGTATATAAACATTTGATACACTGAAATCCAGGTACACTCTCTAAAACTAAACACATAACATAAGTCATAGGGCTATCATCTGTCTCTCTCTCTGTCAGATTGTTTTATCCCAATCGAAAACTACTCTTTCTGATTTGAGCATCGGAGTCTCCTCTGTTGGAACATCCTCCAGCAGTCTTTTGTAGGTGTCCATTTCTCTTTCTAGAGCAACCATTTAAGTCAAAGGAGCAAGAATGTGTGGAGCCGAAACCCACCTCCAATACTTACAAATGACAACTTGCGAGTTAATAACAAATAAACATATAACTATCTTGTAGATGCATTAATTAACACCATAAAATATTTACAAGATCCATATGGTGGATGAATTAGTCCACATATATCATCATGAACTCTTTCCAAAAATCTAGGAATTCAATTCCTACTTTTATTGGTGAAGATCTTATAATAAATTTTTCTTGAGAACAAATAGTACATGAAAATTTATTTGATTTTAGCACTTTTTGATTTTCAACATATGAACATGTGAATTTTTAATTATTCTTCTCATCATTACTAACTCAGAATGGTCTAATTGATCATACCAAATAAGAAATTCGTTAGGATCAGTAAACATTTTGTTTACTAAATGGTGCATTTCAATTGTACTGATTTTGGTATGGTATAAGACAGATGAAAGATAAGATAATTTTTTAACAACACATTTCTTTCCAGCAATGATATATACAAATATTTTATATTGCACACTTATTGTCTCAATATGATATCCATTTCGGCAGATATTTTTAAAACTTAGCAAAGTCCTTTGAAACTTGGAAAAATATAGTGCATTATATATATAACTAATTTTGTTCCTTCAGCGAAACATATATTTGCTCTATCAAAACTTTCTATTAATTTTGTAGTACCACTTATGGTATTAACATTTATTTCTCCCAACTTTAGATTAGAAAAATAATTCTTATTCTTAAGTATGGTATGTGTTGCAATACTATCAATGAGGCATATATCTTCTTCATTTCTCATGGATCCAAATTATTGACAATATCCATATCTTATTTAAGAAAAAATAAAAAAGAGAGTTAATCCTTTTGTACACAATTATAAACAAGTAAAATCAATTAGAAAATAAATAATAAAATACATCATTTAACAAAAACATTAAAATTAAATTCATTTATTCATAATATAGATCTAGATATTTCCATCATAATCAAATGATCTATTTTTCCTTCAGGATTTTTAAAGAAATCAACTATATCAAGATAAGCTATATCGATATCATTATCACTATATGATTTGACGAAATTCGTTTCCATATCTTTGTCTTTCTTCCCTAAGGAGGCTTAGTAAAGTTCGACAAGATATTTTGAAGTTTGGTATAAATGTGACCAATGTCCCTTGGCACTGCACTAATAGTAAATATCATCAAAATCTCTTAAGGATTTCTCTTTTCCTTTTCCATTATTATTGACCCATTTCTAATGGTGATATTTGTCCTTTTGATTCAATGGGCCATGATTCTGAGTACCATTGTTGTAACGGTTATTTCGTCCTCGTGCTTGTTCACAACCATGACCATAGCCACGATTACGACCCCAGCCTCTTCCATATTCATATCTAATTGCCTTCACTTCAGAGAATGGACTGCAACCAATTAGTCAGGTTTCGTGATTTTTCATTAATAGTTTATTATTCTGCTCGGTGACACGAAGGCACGAAATTAATTCAAAATACTTTTTGAATCTCTTTTCTTGACATTGCTATTGCAGGAGCCAATTCGAGACAAGAAAAGTAGAAAATGTTTTTTCTAACATATCTTTTTCAGTAATATTTTTTTCATATAATTTCAATTGAAATGTGATTTTAAATATTATAGAATTATAATCACTAATAGACTTGAAATTTTGCAGTCTCAGATATATCCAATCACATCAAGCTTTAAGAAGAACAACCATTTTCATGTGGTCATTCTTTCCTTTAAGTTCTTTTACAACTCAAAAGGATTGTGACAATAAGAAATTCTATCATCAAATTTTCACCAAGATTATACTGAATGAAAATCATTACTTTTATACAATCTTGTATAGTAGCATTATTTGTTTTAACGGTATCTGTAACGTCGACTCCGCGGTGCCGAAATTTTGTACTATCGTTCCTAAATTAAATAAAATATTCCTCAATTTATATATATGAGAAATTTTTAATTTTATTGATTTTCGATTTTGGGATTTTTAAATTTATTTTTTGGTATATTTTAAATACCGTTTCTGGGATTTGTAAAATAAAGTTAGTATGCAAATATATATATGTAAATAATTATTTATTCATTAATTTATTTATTTACTCAATTAGCTATTTAAAAAATCTATTTATATAAAAAATATATATATAAATAATAACAATAATAATAATAATAATATTTAAAAAAAAAGAAAAAAAAAAGAAAAGAGGACGGGTTAGGGTTAGAAAACCCTAACCCTTTTCCCACTCTCGCTCTTCATCTCTCTCCCGCGACCTTTCCTTTTCCCCTACCCGTGACATCGCCGCCGCCGCACCGCTGCGACCGTCCACCGCCACCGCCACTGCCACCTCCCTATCCTCTCTCTTTCCCTTCGGTTCCCTCTCCTTTTCTCTATTCTCTCTCTCTCGCTCTCTTTCTCTCTCGACTCTCGCTCTTCCTCCGCCGTGTTCCGCCGCTCCTCTTCGCGATCCAGCGGTGGTCCGACCACCGTCAAGTCGTCCCGCCCTCTCAGTCCCTCTCTATCTCTCACTGTCGTTCTCTCTCTCTACCCCCAGTTTTTTTCTCTCTCTCTTTTCCCTTCCTCTACCAGCGCAGCAGCGCGCGACCTGCGCCCCTGCACATCGCTGCCCAGCGCACGACCTTCCCTTCCCGCGTGCGACTGCTCTCCCTCTGCCCAGCTCTCGCGCGGGATCGCCCTCTACCCAGCGCGCGTGACTGCGTGCGAGACTGCCTGCCCAGCCCAGCGCGCGCGACTGCCCGCCTGCGCGTGCGCGACAACTCCTAGCGTCCCCTTTCTTCTGCGCGCGACTGCAGCGAACGACAGTCCCTGCACGCCCGACTGCAGCGTGCACTTCACTCCCTCTGCTGCGAGCAGGTTCTACCACCTGCGGAAGCCCCAACCGAAAACCCTAGGTTGCGACTTCTTCACTGCAGGTTAGGGCCGAGTTGGTTGTAGTTCTAGGGTTTTATAATTAGAATTAGAATTAAATTGCTAATATCTTTTCAACTTAGAAACATTACAGGTTTTAGACAAATTCGACTGGCGAACGAAAGCTACGTTTGCGATCCGAGAAACCCTAGGTGAGGTAAAATACTACTTATGTCGACACATTTGGATGAATTTAGAGTAAATTAGAGTATGAGTGTATTGCATATGTTAGGATGAATGCTAGAATAGAATTGAAATGCGTGTTTGACGTTATATGTAATTGATTAGGTTAAATATAGGATTTTATACAAATTGGGTTGTTCCGAATGATAGAATTATGTTAAATTGATTTGAATGATTTCTCTTAGAGTTTAATTCGACGTACGCGTGAAAACAGTTAGAAATTGGGATTTAAGTTTAAGGACATATGTAGTCTTTTCCATTATAAGTTGTCTTGCATATAGGAAATCAAGATACAATTTATGCATTATGAAAATAGGCTTCAATACTTTTAAAATGACATATGGTTTGAAGAAATCGGATGAAAAATGAAAAGTGTATGATTTTTCAAAGATTTTTTCAATTTGTAGGAAATTTATTTATTTTAGTTTGGTTTTCGATTTTGAACGGTTTTAGGTTTGAATTTAGATTTGGTTTTGATTTCATTATTTATTTATAAATGGAATTAAATTGATTACATTGGAGTACATTTATAAATTGAAGAATTTAGGGTTTGTACGAATTTAAGGAAAATGATAAATCCTGAAATACAGTCGGAAAATTGATGAAATTCGTGATTTGATTAGGTTGACTTTCTTGGAGACTCGAGGAGTCGAGTTTGGTTCGATTTGTGGTATTATTGGGGAGTGCACTACCCTCCTCCATACTGTGAGTGGGACTACGACATCTACTATTGATTGATAAACCATGTTTTACCGATTTTCAAATGACATGATTTCTATACGTGTGAAAATTAAACTTTAGGATTTTGATAAGTATTTATATACGTATTTTTGTGACCATTGGAGTGTCCCAAAAACTGTGATTTCATTGATATGCATCCATGATTTTGATGACTGAATATTGTGCCACCTTTTTAAGATATTGACGTGTTTTAATGCTTCCACTTGCATTGGCACATGGTTTTGAATGGATTTATACGTACATTGGGTTGTATGCCCGTTTGATATTATTATACGATGCATGGGGCTATATGCCCGGCTGATATGGTGTTGGGATGCATGGGGCCACGTGCCCGGCTGATTTGATATTGTTCCGTAGCTACGAAGGACGTCTGGTAGCGGCACCCCTTGTGTCCGGATACGCTTCGGCCGAAGGTATCCGCCAGATTGTCGTGTGTATGGTTGTCCCAGGTTAAACCCTCATCGGGGGAGGACGTGAGTTGTATCCGTCTAGCACTGGGCGGGGGCATCATACACGGCTGACTATTTATACGTATATGATTATTATTATTATTATTATCTACAGGCTAGTTGGAGTAGCCTGTGGCCAACATTGGGGTAGAGAGCCATTTTTGATAATTGCATTGTGAAAACCCCCAATGCGCCCGTTCTTGGTCGAGGTAGACCATTGCCGGGGTTGTTTATTCGGCCGCTCTTCTCATGTGATTTGATACATAGATGGATGCATTTGTTATTTTGTGATGTGTGCTTTGAGATTTGTTAAAACTGCACGCTGTTTTTATATACCCGATATTGTATTACATGCTTTGACACTCCAAGTTCACACTTGATATTGATAGCACGATGTCTTTCCCCTCACTCACTGAGTATCCTCCCATAGATACTCACCTCTCTTCTTTCCTCCCCCAGACTGGATCGCTGTGCTAGAGCGACGTTTCAGAGTACAGAGATTTCAGTTGATCCTAGGTGGGTTTGGTTCTTCTCGACGGTAAGGTTTAAGTTTAAATTTGAAAGATGAATTACGTATTTTATTTTCGACCCTGCGAGGTCTTGTTGAGGTCCGTAGATGACCGTGTACATTTTTATGGGATGACTGTAATATTTATGGACATTGTTGTGAAACTCTCATATTATGCTTGCATTGAGGCATTTGTAAACTTTTAAACTCTTTACTTGGGAAATTATTGTATATTGTATAAATTTAGGCCCGCTCGGTGTAGCGGCTGCTCATACTCTAGTTAGGCATGACAGTAGAGGTCTGTGGTTAGGACTGTTGGGGATTTATTTAGCCTTGCGTTGTCTGGATGTCGGTTGTGGAATTTGGTGGATGGTTTTGAGGCCGGGATGGCCATTTTATTTTATTTACAGGATCATGTAAATGTACAGGTTTATACAAGTATAAATTGTACATGGGAGACCTCCGATTTATGGGGAGGTTTTACCCGATTTTCTGTAGAAATGCAGCCGGCATCCAGGGCAACGGACGGCTGTTCACGATCCTGGTTCTGGGCGTGACAGTTCGGTTGGTATCAGAGCTCTAGGTTGAGAGTTGTGTTTTAGAGAAGAGTTTTGAAAATATTCCCAAGTATGATTTAAAAGTCCTCAATGCATATGAGAGTTTCATGACAGTCATGAGATCCCAATACATGGTCTTAGGCGTATGAGTTATTCTTTTTAGGGGGTTAGATACGGTGCGTATCTAACCTAGTATACTAGTTTTATCGGTTCTTAAACTTATAAGCTCATCCATTATAGGGCGATTTGATGCGGGTTGTAACTAGCCTAGCATATCTTTTTCATGGGTTCTTAAACCAGTTAGTTCATTTATTTTAGGGGGTTAGTTATGTCATAACTAACCCTAATCTTAACATTTCTGCTTAACTAGTACCTATTTTCTCGACGTAGTATGACGACTAGGCGAGGTACCAATTTCGCTCCTACTGAACCCACTGGAGCACCAGAGGACGTGTCTTCTTCGCACGCACCTTCTCCGGTACCTATTCCACCACTAGACGCCTATAGACAGGTGTTCGAGTGGTATAGTTCACATGGCATACAGATGCCACCTCCACCAGTACCGATGGCCGCGCCGATTCCTACGGCCGTGCCACCTCCAGTTGTATCAGCTCAGCCACCAGTTGTTGGTCCTTCCACTGTTTCAGGACTTAGTGACACTACCTCCTCCACCTTGAGACGTATTCACGAGCTCACCCAGTTGGTGAAGGAGGCGAGATAGTTAGGTTGCACGGATTTCGCGGGGACGGGTGATTCCACCGCAGCGAAGTACTGGATCAGCCGCACCCGCAGAATTTTCACTGATCTGGGGTTGAGCGAGGACTATCGGTTACGGGTAGCAGAGAGACTCTTAGATGGTGACGCCCTCACTTGGTGGGAGGTGATTCGTGACGATGCTATCGGGCCTCTGTGATGGGAGGACTTCCTACGGGAGTTCGATCGCAGGTATTTCTCTAAGTTCCAGCAGGACCGCAAGAGAGCAGAGTTTTTGCACTTGCGGCAGGGAACCAGGACGGTGACAGAGTACGAGGCGGAGTTGAGGAGACTAGCTGCTTTTGTTCCAGACTTGGCGACGCCAAGGCAGCTACGGTTCAAGTTTGAGGATCGCCTCAACTTGAACATCAGGAGATATATGACGGTGATTCCTAGTCTCTCCTTTGCGGAGATTGTAGACTCAGCACTTAGGGCGGAGGAGATCGTCCGTGCTGAAGGCAGACAGTGGGAAAACAGGGAGCAAAGGAAGAGATCTGAGGCTACTTCGAGCCAGGGCTCAAAGAGAGGCAGGACTTCAGGATATCAGGGAGACCCTTCTCAGCTGAGATGGGCACATTCTGGGCAGGGATCACGATCCCAGGGGTTCAGAGTACCGGCCCCTAGTGCCACTACTCAGACTTCAGCTCAGTGGTACCCCTCTTGCCGCCGATGTGGTAGACACCACCCTCTTGGAGAATGTAGGGCGCCTGTTACATGCTTCCGGTGTGGGAAGCCAGGGCACATCAGAAGTACTTGCCCTGAGTGGGGATTTGGGGGTCAGACAGCTAAGGACCACTCGAGTGTTCCACGAGGAGGACAGCAGGGAGCACCTGCGCACTCGAGTCACACCGCTCCATGGACAGCAGTTGGGAGCAACACCGTGCCAGGATCGTCCCGACAGCAGCAGAGAACACAGACCCGTGTGTACGCCATGACGCAGGAGGACGATCAGGCGGATCTTGACGTAGTTATTGGTACTCCTCCCACTGGTCTCCATACTTAGAGAGCTTCCATGTACTTTCTTTTGGATTCCATGTACTTTCTTTGAGAACCATCACTAGTTAAAGTCTTAGAGGCTTAGCTATGTTGGTTTGTACATACATTTTGATATATATATATATATATATATGTAAATATATGTATGTGAGTATATGTTTTCTTCCATGTTTATTAACTAATCTCTTTATTTTCTCACATTGGGAGTTATGAAAATATCGAGGGTTGACGCCCGTGTCTTTGTTGACATCGGGTCGAACTATTCTTGTGCGAGAGGCGAGTGTTACCTCGCTGCGTTGTATTGGTGATGGAGGTCAGGCAATAGATACGCTAAAGGTGCACGATGTACCTAACCATCCTAGATAGTTATTAGTGATCTCGTGTAAAAGAGAGAATTCGTTGCTTGATGCCTAGTTTGTCAGTAGATGACGGCCAAGCATCAGTGACCCATAGGCGCTTCGCAGTGTTTTCCCATTTGTTTAGGTAAGGCTTTCTTTTAGTTTCGAGGACGAAACTTATTTTTAGGGGGCTAGAAAATGTAACGTCGACTCCGCGGTGCCGAAATTTTGTACTATCGTTCCTAAATTAAATAAAATATTCCTCAATTTATATATATGAGAAATTTTTAATTTTATTGATTTTCGATTTTGGGATTTTTAAATTTAATTTTTGGTATATTTTAAATACCGTTTCTGGGATTTGTAAAATAAAGTTAGTATGCAAATATATATATGTAAATAATTATTTATTCATTAATTTATTTATTTACTCAATTAGCTATTTATAAAATCTATTTATATAAAAAATATATATATAAATAATAACAATAATAATAATAATAATAATATTTAAAAAAAAAAGAAAAACAAACAAAAGAAAAGAGGACGGGTTAGGGTTAGAAAACCCTAACCCTTTTCCCACTCTCCCTCTTCATCTCTCTCCCGCGACTTTTCTTTTTCCCCCACCCACGCCATCGCCGCCGCCGCACCGCTGCGACCGTCCACCGCGCCACCGCCACTGCCACCTCCCTATCCTCTCTCATTCCCTTCGGTACCCCCTCCTTTTCTCTATTCTCTCTCTCTCGCTCTCTTTCTCTCTCGACTCTCGCTCTTCCTCCGCCGTGTTCCGCCGCTCCACTTCGCGATCCAGCGGTGGTCCGACCACCGTCAAGTCGTCCCGCCCTCTCAGTCCCTCTCTATCTCTCACTGTCGTTCTCTCTCTCTACCCCCAGTTTTTTTCTCTCTCTCTTTTCCCTTTCTCTACCAGCGCAGCAGCGCGCGACCTGTGCCCCTGCCCATCGCTGCCCAGCGCACGACCTTCCCTTCCCGCGTGCGACTGCTCTCCCTCTGCCCAGCTCTCGCGCGGGATCGCCCTCTACCCAGCGCGCGTGACTGCGTGCGAGCGCCCGGGCCCGGCCCAGGCGCGCGCGCCCGCACAGCGCGTGCGCGACAACTCCTAGCGTCCCCTTTCTTCTGCGCGCGACTGCAGCGAACGACAGTCCCTGCACGCCCGACTGCAGCGTGCACTTCACTCCCTCTGCTGCGAGCAGGTTCTGCCACCTGCGGAAGCCCCAACCGAAAACCCTAGGTTACGACTTCTTCACTGCAGGTAAGGGCCGAGTTGGTTGTAGTTCTAGGGTTTTATAATTAGAATTAGAATTAAATTGCTAATATCTTTTCAACTTAGAAACATTACAGGTTTTAGACAAATTCGACTGGCGAACGAAAGCTACGTTTGCGATCCGAGAAACCCTAGGTGAGGTAAAATACTACTTATGTCGACACATTTGGATGAATTTAGAGTAAATTAGAGTATGAGTGTATTGCATATGTTAGGATGAATGTTAGAATAGAATTGAAATGCGTGTTTGACGTTATATGTAATTGATTAGGTTAAATATAGGATTTTATACAAATTGGGTTGTTCCGAATGATAGAATTATGTTAAATTGATTTGAATGATTTCTCTTAGAGTTTAATTCGACGTACGCATGAAAACAGTTAGAAATTGGGATTTAAGTTTAAGGACATATGTAGTCTTTTCCATTATAAGTTGTCTTGCATATAGGAAATCAAGATACAATTTATGCATTATGAAAATAGGCTTCAATACTTTTAAAATGACATATGGTTTGAAGAAATCGGATGAAAAATGAAAAGTGTATGATTTTTCAAAGATTTTTTCAATTTGTAGGAAATTTATTTATTTTAGTTTGGTTTTCGATTTTGAACGGTTTTAGGTTTGAATTTAGATTTGGTTTTGATTTCATTATTTATTTATAAATGGAATTAAATTGATTACATTGGAGTACATTTATAAATTGAAGAATTTAGGGTTTGTACGAATTTAAGGAAAATGATAAATCCTGAAATACAGTCGGAAAATTGATGAAATTCGTGATTTGATTAGGTTGACTTTCTTGGAGACTCGAGGAGTCGAGTTTGGTTCGATTTGTGGTATTATTGGGGAGTGCACTACCCTCCTCCATACTGTGAGTGGGACTACGACATCTACTATTGATTGATAAACCATGTTTTACCGATTTTCAAATGACATGATTTCTATACGTGTGAAAATTAAACTTTAGGATTTTGATAAGTATTTATATACGTATTTTTGTGACCATTGGAGTGTCCCAAAAACTGTGATTTCATTGATATGCATCCATGAGTTTGATGACTGAATATTGTGCCACCTTTTTAAGATATTGACGTGTTTTAATGCTTCCACTTGCATTGGCACATGGTTTTGAATGGATTTATACGTACATTGGGTTGTATGCCCGTTTGATATTATTATACGATGCATGGGGCTATATGCCCGGCTGATATGGTGTTGGGATGCATGGGGCCACGTGCCCGGCTGATTTGATATTGTTCCGTAGCTACGAAGGACGTCTGGTAGCGGCACCCCTTGTGTCCGGATACGCTTCGGCCGAAGGTATCCGCCAGATTGTCGTGTGTATGGTTGTCCCAGGTTAAACCCTCATCGGGGGAGGACGTGAGTTGTATCCGTCTAGCACTGGGCGGGGGCATCATACACGGCTGACTATTTATACGTATATGATTATTATTATTATTATTATCTACAGGCTAGTTGGAGTAGCCTGTGGCCAACATTGGGGTAGAGAGTCATTTTTAATAATTGCATTGTGAAAACCCCCAATACGCCCGTTCTTGGTCCAGGTAGACCATTGCCGGGGTTGTTTATTCGGCCGCTCTTCTCATGTGATTTGATACATAGATGGATGCATTTGTTATTTTGTGATGTGTGCTTTGAGATTTGTTAAAACTGCACGCTGTTTTTATATACCCGATATTGTATTACATGCTTTGACACTCCAAGTTCACACTTGATATTGATAGCACGATGTCCTTCCCCTCACTCACTGAGTATCCTCCCATAGATACTCACCCCTCTTCTTTCCTCCCCCAGACAGGATCGCTGTGCTAGAGCGACGTTTCAGAGTACAGAGATTTCAGTTGATCCTAGGTGGGTTTGGTTCTTCTCGACGGTAAGGTTTAAGTTTAAATTTGAAAGATGAATTACGTATTTTATTTTCGACCCTACGAGGTCTTGTTGAGGTCCGTAGCTGACCGTGTACATTTTTATGGGATGACTGTAATATTTATGGACATTGTTGTGAAACTCTCATATTATGCTTGCATTGAGGCATTTGTAAACTTTTAAACTCTTTACTTGGGAAACTATTGTATATTGTATAAATTTAGGCCCGCTCGGTGTAGCGACTGCTCATGCTCTAGTTGGGCATGACAGTAGAGGTCTGTGGTTAGGACTGTTGGGGATTTATTTAGCCTTGCGTTGTCTGGATGTCGGTTGTGGAATTTGGTGGATGGTTTTGAGGCCGGGATGACCATTTTATTTTATTTACAGGATCATGTAAATGTACAGGTTTATACAGGTTTAAATTGTACATGGGAGACCTCCGATTTATGGGGAGGTTTTACCCGATTTTCTGTAGAAATACAGCCGGCATCCAGAGTAACGGGCGGCTGTTCACGATCCTGGTTCGGGGCGTGACAGTATCTCCAAAACCCATTGCATCAAGATGTATTTCAACACCAAAAACTCATGATAAATATATCTTTTCAGAAATATCAAGAGACAGGAATTCAAATTTAACAAGATTGGCTATTAGAAAGGAATTAATAAAAATGTACCTAATTGTTTTTTAACGATGAGACTTCTTTCTCAAGTACGTTTCTCGAAAGTAGAGTTTCGTGCTAATAACCAGATATAAAATACTCTAAGAAGAAATCACGTAAAAAGATCTAACTTAATGAAGAAGTTTAAATATTATAAAAAAATTGAGAGAATAAGATTTCATTTTATTTTTTAGAGAATGATATACAAAAAAAGTTTAAGAAATGCTATTTATAGGTGTTGAAGGAGATGGTAAGTCAATACTCAAAATTATGACATATTGACACGTGGTACGAGTTTCGGGTGAATTAACACTTAAAGTTGTGATGTGTTGACAAATGGCAGGAGTTTTAGATGAGTCAGCAACAAGTTGAGCTGAACGATAATATGTATCTTGCAAGTTGTCACACGTGATACAAAGAAAACAAGTATATAAATACATATCAGCACGTGATGACATGTGTTTAAGACATATGTCTCATAATAGATATCTACCAGATTCTTTGACATTCATAACACATGAGATATTTTTACACTTTTTTATCTCAACGCTCCCTTTCTTTCTGTTTCTTATTCTAGATTTAAAACTTGGGGAATAATTTACCGAAAACCCTAATTCAAAATCCAAATATCTTATCTTGGATGCTTGGACGCTTGATGAGACTCTTACGAATTACCATATTCAAGAATGGACAATTGATCAAAATATTGGTTTCTCCTTGAAGTGGGGTGTTAAGGAAAAGATGCAAAATTCACAACAAGAAATTTTAGAGTTATGAATAATTAAGATGTGTGTGTCAACTTTGCTGTAAATTCATGTAAAAGGAGAAAAGTTCCTTTTTTCCAATTTTTTATTTTTTTATTGTTATTTTTGTTATTATTTACTCAGTATATCAAGCTATGCCAGCCTTTGGCCCAGTACCCCTTTGTTTTGTTTTGTTTTGGTAGCCACGTGTGCACTTTCACACATTGTTTAAGTGATTTTGGGCCAAATCCATCAACTTTCCATTTTTATCATCATAGTTCCTATTAAAATGATCTGGTGGAGCCTCGAATGCTACGCTACCAAGTTATCCTTTGTCAGATGAGCTCTAAACTTGTTTCTTGAGGCGGATTTCTTATAAACACACACACACACAATATTGATCATCTTGTACTAGATTTGCCAATCCAGTGTAGAAAATAGACACTAGAAATGTTAGAAACCTAGGATGAAGTATGTCGCGATGAGCAAACATACGAGAAACCTCTCTGTTCAAGAGGAAGAAGAGGTTTTAGGAAAGAGCTTTACTTAAAATAAATACCAGTAAGACTGGTAGGTAGGGGTGATCATGATTTGATTTGAATCGTGAATCGATCAAAACTGTTAATTTAAAAATTGAACCGAAACCGTCTTTTTGATTTCAGTTCAAAAATCGAAATCAGAACCGTAGAATTATGGTTCGGTCCTGCTGCCCAATTTTTAAAAACCAAAATGGGAATCGAACTGGAACTATAGGCAACTTAATTTGTGTATAAATTAAGTTTAAATCTTTTTCTTTATTTTTTTTCTTTTTTAATTATAAAAATAAAGAATTAAAAATGTAATTATTGTAATTATAAGATAATATTTTTTTGTTTGGTGATATGAAATTGTTGATCAAATATGTGTTGATAAAAATATATTTATGATAAATGTTTGATTTGAAAAATTATATAAAACAAATAAATCGATCTAAATAAAAAATAAACCTACATAAGTTGAGTTAAAACAAAACTTAAGTATAACTCAATCTAAATTAACACAAATCGACCTGAATAATGAATGAATTTAAATTTTAAATATTCGAATTGGAATCAAACTGTTAAGAAATTGAAGTTGGAATTAAAATTGTTTATAAGTGATTCGGTTTCCATTAGATGATGAAGCGAAACCGATAATTTCAAAAATGGAAATCCATGATTCCGAACCTGTGGTTACCCCTATGAGTTGTAGGGGTTTGGATGAATTGTATCTGCGAGTTGTAGGGGGTGAACAATATATTTTAAAAAGATCTTTGGAGAAAAATCATTAAAGAAATATAATTAGAAAGAATAATAATATATGTCCTCAAGGGTAATTTAGTAGTCATTATCTCACTCCCCAATCCGCTTATCCTGAATTTAAACCTTAGTAAGCAAAAAAAATAAAATATATCCTTAAAGTGCTTTGACCAAACCAGAAGTTCTCTCCTTCTCTCCTGTCCCGACAGTCCACATGGTCGTGAAACGCGGTTACACACGGGCAGTGGACCCTTCAACAAGCAGTATAATTAAGAAAAGGGCAAGTCTTTCTTCTTAGTATGAGATTCGGAAATTGGAGACCCGGTCCATGGTTCGAGAAGCCTTCCACAGACCCATTTGCGAATGTCTTCCCTTTCGAGGCTCCCCTTGTACAGAATTTTACTTTACTTAAATTTTCAATCAGAAAAATTAATAATTTGTAGAACAACAGTTAACGCATGGTTTTGGACTGTTATAAATTCTTTTTACATGGTTGAATGTTTCAAAAGTAAAATCAAATAAAAAAGAAAAAATTCAGATAAGTTAAAAGAAATTAGGGGAAATTCAGATTTTCCAAACACTTTCTAGTAATGTTAGAAATACCTAATCTTTATTGCTGAATTTTTAAGTTTGCTACTTTATGAATCTAATGTTACTCATAATAAAATATTTTGTAAATAGAAATTAAGTTTCTAATATTTTTAATAAAATTGTGATAATAAATTTATAAATATATTGTAGTAAATGAAAATTTATAACGATTTGTGCGTAAAAATAGCTTTGCCAATATTCTAACGTTTTGATATTGACCAAAGACCCTGTCGAACGCATTGACGGGTCATTGACTTGAGATCCATAAATTAGTCCTCTCGCACCTCTCCCTTCACCCCAAAACTCACACTGCCCATCTCTCTCTCTCTCTGAGAACTCGTTTCAATTTAATAAATTTGATCATCAATTCATTTTTATATAGCTATTCGTTCTTAAGCTCATCGAGACAAATATGAGCGTGAGTGTTTTCTTCAATTGAGTAGCATCTCGTTTCCGTTTCTTCATTCAAACCATTAATGGATTCTTATCACTAATGCAGTTGAAGCTCATTAATGATTTGGATACTTCTCTAATCATTGATGGGTCCATAAAACAATCCAACCCCAACTTCATTTTATTTATTCTACACCTAATTCAAGTCTCTTTGTTCTGGTTTTTGAATATTTTTGCAGAAAGTAGTGGTTAGGGTGGATTTACATGATGAGAAGGGCAAGAAGAAAGCCATGAAGGCAGTCTCTCGTCTCTCAGGTACTCAAGTACTCTAGTAGTTATTTTTACCGTTCGAAGTTATTTATTAAAAGTCAAACGATTACTAGTCTGGTACGGAGTTTTAACTTTTTCAGGTGATTAAATGTTGTAGGTTTGCAGTCACTCTCAGTGGAGTTGAAGGACAGTAAACTTACTGCAACAGGAGACATTGATCCAGTAGATGTTGTGAGCAAACTGAGAAAACATTTTCACACAGATATATTGCTGGTTGAAGCTCTAAAATCTGACAAGAAAGATGATGGAGGAAAAAAAGATGACAAGGACAAAAAGGATCCAATTGCTGAGTATTGGAAGCAATTTTTTCAGCAATCTTATTATCCTCCTCAAATCTATCAAACTTATTATCGTCCACCCCCACACTACTATGTTTCAGAGGAAGACCAAAATCCTTGTGTAATTTTCTAAGGAAAATAGTAAGTGATTAGTATTTGGCTTTTTGGTAATAAGTTGTTGGTGCAATTGTGTATGGTGGGATTTGGGGAAGTAATAAGTACAATTTTGGAGGGTGTAACAGTTTTGTTTGGAATTAATGGAATGTTTTTCTTTTCTTCCTAAGGATCCAAATTTGTTGGTCCAAATCTTAAAAATGGGGAATATGTGATTGAACTTGTCTTCGATGACCCCATTTGGATTAACGAATGAGGGGTGTCAGCTTCGCCGGACTGTTCTATTGATTTTTGAGAAATTTTTATTATTAATTTTTAATTTTTTAACTCACTTTTAAAAAGTTAAGTAAATATAAGACTCGAAATTACAAGGACACTTGGATTCTTATATAATTCCTTTGACAACTCAAAATATAGATTAATAATTAATTTATCATGTAAAACCCATATAGAAAGGCTTCATCGTAGTCTTTGAATTATTTATTTATTTATTTATTCATATCTATTATTTCATTCTCTAAAATGAATCATTCAAAAACATTTGTTATTAAAATATTCCTAGTGCGATTGGATCTTAGATTTCTGTTTGTCATTCTTTAATATAAAAAAATGCAATCTAGTGTGATCAAATTAAGAAAGAGGGATGAAAGTGAGCTGGCTTACCACTTGAACTGTATCTGAGAGATCCCACCTACTAGTTAATTAAGTTGGAATTTGGATGCAAAATAAATTAGCAGTTAATTTATTAACGTTTCTTCTTGATTTTTTTTTTTTTTTTGTGGGCCCATAACTAATTGGATAGACGATCTCTTTCGGTAAATGCCAATTTAATTCACAGGATTGAAAGTACACATGGCGGGAGAATTGCCACAAAAATTCTCTTAGTTGAAGATCAAATTCCCCGCAATTCGTTGTGTTATTTGTTGAATTAGATTTCAAATTGAGGGAAAAAAAAAAAAAGAAAGAAAATTGTTTTTGGGGGGGGGGGGAATGTTGGTGATGAGTTCATATTTGCTTTTACTCGTAAAGGTTGTCCATTAAGGTCATGTTGCCCTGAGTTTGCACCAGGTACTATCATAATTTTTTGGTATAATTATCACTTTGTATTAGATTGTAAAGAAATTTTATGATTTTTAAAAAAAAAAAAATCTTAGGACTATATATAAATTGAAATTATTTTTTACCAATGATCAATTTAATGTTGGTCAATAATACTATTATAAAATGAATGAGTTATAAGTGAACTGATACTATCCTCTTCTATTTAGAAACTCTAAATTCGAATTTTTTTGATATATTAAAAAATAATATTACTATAAATTTTTTATTTGTTCTAAATAAAATAAAACAACAACAACAATTAGAGATTTAATCTTAATAATTAGGGTCGATTTTGGAATAGATATATATATAGATAATTTTCTTCTTATACTTTTATAAAAATACTATTTTCACGTCTGGTTCCAAATAAAATAAAACAAATCTAATATTTGTGGAGGTGAGAAGAGGGCAATTCTCAATTGAGAGTACATAAGGGAGTGGTTATATGTTGAGCTCATGATTTAAAAGGAGGAAAAAAAATAAGTGGGGCCTAATAAATAGATCTTTTCGTGGTCCTTAATGACTGTCTAGGGTAATTTTCCACGACTATTAAATTATTTATTTTACAATTAAATTAATGGTAATTAATTAATGCTACATAATACTGCAAGAACAACTCTGAAACGAACCCCACCCCAAATAAAAGAAAAAAAAGGATTTTTGATGTTTTTTTATTATAATAGGGCTCAAACTTGAATTAAGAAATTTTAAAAAAAAAGAATTATTATCACTAAACTGTATTTTTAGCATGGGGGATAACTTGTAATCAAACATTTAGTGCCTATTTCATGTTGGGTACCCAAAGGACAACTCTCTCTCTTTTCTCTCTCTCTCTCTCTCTCTCACATTAGAAAATACAACAGAAACTGGACAACTGGTGGGTTATTAAATTTGACAAGTCTAACTTAAGAAAAGTATAACTCTGTGTTCGAGATGGACATGCAACAAGCAAACAGATTTATACCCATGGTCGTGGTAGTGACAAGCATGGTTGTCCAATTATCACTCTGTGGCATTGTACATGTGTTGCGCTAAATAGCAACCGAGGGAGGTAGATATTATATCACTTAATGCGTCTTTTTATAATTTATCTCCAATTATCCCTATTTTAGCATATTTTATTTATAAACTTATATAATTAAAGCAAATAAATGTATAATATTTTACAAATTTGAATCGAATTTTCATATCAAAAAATATAAATAATTATTATTATATTAATAATTTTTCTATTAAAAAAATCTGCCTAATTATAATTCATCTTTTTTGGGGGGCGGCGGAATGGGCCTGCCAACTCCTGATCATTTGATTTCTAGTTCTATTTCATGGCCCCACTTCCAATTAAAAATTATTGACGTCTAAAATCCGGCCAATGAATGACGTATGGAAGATATTTTTGCCCCCAAATTTGAAGCTCACGTTTGATTGAGATCCGGAGATATTCGTTTTAAAATTTCAAGTTTAGTGGAAATTAAAGGATATTATTAGTCTAATTAATTTTAAAAAAATAGTTAGAACATTAAAAAAAAAAGAAAAAATAAGAAAAAAGTAAAAGAAAAAGGATGGGGATTCGTCTGTAGAATTATTGACAATCTAGGCAGTGAGTGACATTTAAGTTACAGAAAAATAGGAGAATTTGAGTCATCATGTGGACAAGACAATTCTTTGATAACGATCACTTTTGTTCTTGGGAGTTCCGTGTGTAAAATGAATCCCGAATCACAACCACCCAAGCTGACCACGATGCAGTCGGTTTGATTTTCCTAAGTTTTTCTATTAGACTTGCAAGACTTGATTGTTTTCCCTGGCTGGCTGGGGACATACGATATGGTGTACCAAGTGAATACCGTATATATTAAGTTGTAATTAATTCCACATTGAATATTAATATTATTTAAATAAAATTTTAGATTCAAATGTCTTCTATACTAAAAATAGAAGTTAAAAGAATTTTATTTTTTAAAAGTATAATCTGATTTAAATCAAATTTAATCATATTTAATATAATTTATAACAAAAAATGGGTGGAGCGATGTCTACCAATAGTTTGTCTCTACTTGAATTGCACATAAGGGCACAATCAAAACCATAAAAATTGGTTAGTTTTCTACCTGGCCAATACTGTTTCTTTTTTCTTTTTCAATCTTTTTTCCTTTTAAAGCAAAAGTCAGGTAATAAGAATAAGCACGACTTATTAAGGTTTTCGGTAATATAAAAGTATATTAAAAAAAAGAAAAGATCTAATTTGTGTTTTCTACGGGGTGCAATTTTTTATGTAAATTTCACAAATTTTTCATCCTCAACAAATATCTTATGCGACAATCATGTAATTAAGTCTTTCAGAGACAACTCAGACAGCAGAACTCACCATTTTCATCTCTCTTTCTGTTATTCGATTTCATTTGGTTATATCTTTTTATATAAAAAAAAATCATATAATTGACTTTGAAATTTATACGGTAAGCATACGATTTGTTTTTAAAATCAATCGCTTGATTTGATTTTAAAAAGTTGGAAAATGCAAGGATATTTAGTAACATCATTTCACCATTTCTAATTTGACATTGGTCACCTTTGAAAATTGAAAATTGAAAATTGGAGATTAGTATCAATTGAGATTAGATAAATTTTTAAATATAAAAAATTTATCAATATAATAATAATTTAAATCATTTTTTAAAAAAAAAAAAATTGATAGTACTTGTAAAACCCTGTAAATTGAAAGTTTTTCAAATGCTACAACCATGACTTGTTGTTGATGGGTCATCCATTTGATGGGTGGTTGAGTTGGTGTTAACGGACGGGAACGATGCATTGAAATTTATGATTAAGTAGGATCCGTTCTTGACCATCCTTCCTACTTATTCGCTTGATTAATATTCCCAATTTTAAAAAATGAATCTATCTTTTAGATTAAGTGTTTGTTTGATTTAATTCTTTTTTTTTTACTTCAAATTTAAAGATAGATCAAACAATTTTTAAGAAAGTGAATTAAAAAATTAGTTTTTTTAATGAACAATATAAAAAAAAGAGAATCTCTACGAGTAGTTTTTGCTTATATACTCTCTGGTTTTTTAAAGAAAATATGAGTTTATAAAATTATTTTTAACTATTTCAAATATTACAATTTTTTTATATATATAAACCCAAAAAAAAATATTTAAATATTTATATAAACCCAAAAATATTTTATCACATATATGTTTAAAAAATATTTTATTTTATTTTTTATTTCTATTTATTTATTTATCTCTCATCTCTTATATTGATCTCTCAAATGACTAACTTCAAAATTTTGAATTAAGATTCAATTAACTTAAAATATTTATCTTTAATTTATGAATATTTTAGAATTATTTATGAAACTATTTATTTTATATATTATTTATGATGCTTTAATATCAATTGTCATTTATTGTAACTTTATTAAATATTAAAACTTATATAAGATGTTTTGCCACATGATTTAAATAACTTGTTAACACAAAATAAAAGAAAAAAAATAGTTAGTGCAAATATGTTCTAGATGTCAGATTCGAGTCTCTTTTGTATATAAAAAAATATATTACTATAAAATTTACATATTAATGAATATTATAAATAAAATAAAACAAATCTAATATTTGTAAAGGTGAGAAGAGAGCAATTCTTAATTGAGAGTACACCAGGGAGTGCTTATATGTTGAGTTAGGGATATATTCGAGTCAAGTCGAGTCAATTCCAAATATCCTGTGGTTGAACTTCAACTCGAGTTTTTTAATTCGATTCGAACTCAAACTCGAACTCGACAAATAATAATAATAGGATTCGAAACTCGACTCGATTGTATAATAAACTGTTCGAACTCTACTCAAAAACTCGATTTTTATATAATATATTAATATATTTTATTTTATTTTTTATATTATAATAATATATATTAATATAGTTTATCGAATTAATAGACGAGTTTTCGAGTATAAAATTCTATTACTCGAATTCGATTCGATTATATAATGAACTTGAATCAAATCCGATAAAATTCGAGTCAACGAATCGACTCGAGCCATTGACCGAATGACTAAAATTCGATTCGATTCGTATAATAGCCCTTATAGAAGGGAAAAAAAAGAACGTGGGGCCCAATAAATAGAATTTTTTTTTGTACTTATTCAATGAATTTGTGCCGTCTAAGGTCATTTTCCACAACTATAAAATTATTTCTTTTACAATTAAATTAATGGTAATTAATTAATGCTACATAATACTGCAAGAACAACTTTGAAATAAACCCTTTCCCAAATTGTTGGAGGTGGATTATAACTTCATAAATATTGGCTCTTTGTTAACTTGAGTAATTACCGTCAAAGAGATGTAATACTTACAAAAAAGAGCGGGAGGGTGCTCCGATTAAGAGACTCCGACGCTCAAATCAGAAAGAGTGGTTTTCGTATAAAAGAAAAACAGACTGAGAGTTCAAGGGAGTAATTCCCTGTGATTAGAGTGCCTAATGTGTAAAGCCGAGAGAGCGTACCTGTCTTTGAGGGTTTTGAGATGTTTTATACCTGTGAGAGTTGTACGTCATTGCAGTGCTTCAACCCTATTTTCCTTATCAAGCCGATCCGAAAATCTCGAGAATTTAATATTTTGAATCAACTATGATCCTAATTTTTTGTAAACTTTTGTATTCTAGAGGGAACCTTTCCATAACTGAAAGATCCTCAGGATGCTGTTCGCTGTGAGGGATGGAAGTTAATATGATATTTATATTTTTCTTTAGAATCGTTGGAATCGTTAGCTATCGATTGATCGTTCGACCGATGAAGGGTCTTCAGGGCTCTTTTGGTTAAGAATCCGACCATTGGATATCCGATCAGGGTGATTAGCTTCACTTGATGAATCACATTCGGTTGGCAGGGCGACTGAGCCCCTTTGGTAAGTAATCATATTTGAACTTCGATCAGTAGCTGTCCTTCGTGGGCTTTCCGTGGGGGCCTTTCCAAAGTTGACTCATCGGATCGGGTTTAGGATTACGTTCCATCATTTGCCCCTGACTCATGGCTTTCTTGGTAAATAAAAGTCATGAGTAGAGACCTACAAGGAGCGCTTGATACGTTACAGGAGCATGGGGATGCTTGGCTCATCCTAAACCATCCTACTTTCTTGCCACGAATACAATTGTGTCTCAATGGAAGTGACTTCTTTCTGGGGAATCGGAGATGATTTATTTCCCCTTTTATGACAGAATATTTTTTCCGATTCGTTTCACCTGTCTCGAATTAATTAGGGTTTGCTCTTCTACCGCTATAAGTAACTACTACAAGCATTTATTTTCCTTCGTAAAGAGTTGAGACTTTTCTTCCTCTCTTAGAGTTTGGTTGAGAGTTGTCTCGTGAGACATCTTGGCATACAAAGGTTCACAGTTGGGGTAACTTCTACTAGAATGAGAGCTCATGACTGTTATTCGGTTGACATCGTGAGGTTGTCCATTGCCAGTGGGGGTATGTTTTTGTACTGCCTTGGATGATCCATCCAGGTCTGTCCCCGTCGTCCAACTATGGTGGGGATATCTCCTGACCATTTTAGATGGGTAAGTCTGGCTTGGGTTGCATTGGGGGTGGCAAAACCTGAGCTCACTTCCTCTTGTCCCTAACACTACATTTTTATACTCTCCAGTGTAGAGATTATGGTTTTTGGTCCTTTGGGTGCCCCCGTTATGTACTTCTTGATGTAGTCGGTCCAACCCAGGGACTTGCATATATACTCGTGTAATCAAATGTACTCTTTGCATGAACATAAATGAAAGATTATACTTGACTTACTTGAGTTTCGTCTTCGTTCCTTTTTGGTCCTTTATGTGGTTACATGCCCCCTTTTTTGACTTCCATTAGGGGGGGCCTGCTTTCAAGCTCCCTACTACAGTGTTGATTAATACCATACTTCAAAAACTGTTGGTAACGCTCGTTCGTCCGCTCGGGAGACTCCATGTGACTCGTATGGATGATAGGAGCGAGATGACTTAGACCCTCTGAATGATGGGAAGTCTTTTAAGTAATGGGGTCGCGTCCACCCATTCAGAGAGTTACATCCCCTATTGATGACACATACGAACGATAGAGACTGGGCGGCTGAGACCTTCCAAACGATAGGAAATTTTTAAGTAGTAGGCTGCGTCCACCCGTCCGGGGAGTTATATCCCCTATTGACGACGCGTACAAACGATAGAGGTTGAGCGGTTGAAACCCTTCGAACGATTGGAAATTTTTAAGTAGTGGGTCGCATCCACCCTTCCGAGAAGTTTTATCTCCTATCGACGACACGTACGAATGATAGAGGCTGAGCGCTGAGACCCTCCGAATGATAGGAAATTTTTAAGTAGTGGGTCGCGTCCACCCATCCGGGGAGTTACATCCCCTATTGATGATGCGTACAAACGATAAAGGCTGGGCAGCTGAGACCCTTAGAACGATAGGAAATCTCCATATTCTTCTCTGGGCTGAATCTTCTAATTGTTTGATAGCGCTGAAACTCATTGATAGTATATGCGTAGATTTTCTGAGTTCCAGATCCTAGGTACTGCTGATCCATCTAGATTGTTGAAGCGTTAAGTTTCTGGTTGAACCACAGAACGCACTCGATACGGTCCTTCCCATTTAAGAGCGAGCTAGCCCCCGGGTTGGGGCTGATCGGTAGCTTCCACATTCCTTAGCACTAATTCTCCGGATCTAAACGTTCGGTTTCGGACCTTGCGATTATGATATCATGTCATCTGTTGCTGATGGGCCATCATTTGTGTGGATGCGGATTCTCGCAACTCTAAGAGCAAGTCCAATCTTTCTCACAGGTTGCATTCATTTTGTCTGGCGCCGTACCGAGTCATTCGCAGTAACTGAATACCTATCTCTATGGGTATGACTGCTTTACTTCCATAAGTTAGACTGAAAGGTGTTTCTCCCGTTGCTCTTCGGGGGGTAGTGCGATATAACCAGAGGACACCGTAAAACTTTTCAGCCCACTATCTCTTGGCGTCATTTAGTGTTGTCTTTAGCCCTTGTAGGATAGTTGAGTTGGTTATTTTAGCGAACCCTTTGATTTGTGGGTGAGTGACCGATGAAAATCGATGTTGAATCTCGAGCTTCTCACAAAACTCTCAGAAGCGCTAGTTGTCAAATTGCTTTCCGTTGTCCGTGATAAGGATGCACAGTATACCAAATCGGGTGACAATATGGGTCCACACGAAAGACTGGACTTTGGCCGCCGTGATCTGAGCTAAAGGCTCAGCTTCCACCCACTTAGTGAAGTAGTCGATCGCTACTATCAAGAACTTTCGCTATTCTGTGACTGGAGGAAATGGTCCGAGGATATCCATCCCCCATTGAGCAAAGGGTCAAGGGTTGGATATAGGGTTGAGCTCGGTGGAGGGCAATCGTGCAACAAGGAAAAACGCTGGCACTTGTCGCACCGCTTAACGTAGTTGTCGAAATCGCCTTTCATGGTTGGCCAGTAGTACCCCTGATGAAGGGCTTTATAGACTAGATTTTGAGTACCCAGGTAATTACCACAGATTCCTTCATGAATCTCTCGGAGGACATAATCCCCCTCTTCGGGAGTTAAGCACCGCAAGTACGGGTGAGTGAATGACTTGCAGTAAAGGATCCTATCGATTATGGTGTAGTCCGCTGCCTTTCACTTCAATTTCACCGCTTCCTTCGGGGATTCTGGCAGACGATCATGCCTCAAGTATTTTTCTATGGGGTCCTTCCAACTTGGAGACCAATCGACAAAGAGGGCCTCCTTGGGTTCGTCGATACTGGGATACGGCAGACTCTCAATTTATATCGTTCGGCTAGAAGCAACCGAATCAAAACTAGCCAACTTCAACAAAGTGTCAGCCCGTGCATTCTATGACCGAGGGATTTGTTGGATGTCAATCTTACCCAATTGTTATATCGTCTCACATAGCTTGCTCAAGTATTTAGCCATGACTGAGTCTTTGGTTTCGTAAACCCCTTCAATTTGTTTCACGACCAACTGGCTGTTCGTGAATACCCTAACATTCTGTGCTCCCATGTCAATGGCGATTCTGAGTCCCGTTAGCAAGGTCTCGTACTCTGATTAGTTGTTTATGGCTTGGAAATCGAAACAAGTGGTGTATTCCACCTTAAAATCATTCGGTCCCACTAGTATAAGTCCGGCACTACTTCCTGAGGAATTTGATGATCCATCGACATGGATGGTCTACTCCGGGATCGACCATTCTTCTTGATAGTTGAGAGGCTGTCCTTCGGGTGTTGTTAGGAGAGTACATTTGAAGATGAAATCGGCCAATGCTTGGCCCTTAATCATTGGTCATGGTCAATACTGGATATCGAATTCTACCAATTCTATACTCCACTTGATAAGTCGACCAGAGGTATCTCTCTTTAGGAGGATTTGCTTCAGCGGTTGGTTTGTAAGTACCACAATAGTATGGGCCTAGAAATATGGTTGAAGGCATCTTACTGAAATTACTAAAGCGTAGGCTATCTTTTCGATCGATCAGTAGTTAATCTTGGATTCTTTCAGTATCCTACTAATGTAGTAAATTGGCTTCTGAGCTGTGACTTCCTGTCTTACCATCACAGAGTAAAGTGCTCGCTCGGAGACAGCTAGATACAAGTAAAGCTCTTCCCCAAGGACGGGCCGCGAAAGTAGTGGTGGCTGCATCAAGTATTCTTTCAGTCGTTCGAATGCTATTTGGTATTCAGGTGTCCATTCGAACTGTCGAGATCTCTTTAGTGCATCGAATATGGGCTTGTACTTCTCATCGACCCTGGACATGAATCGGCTTAGAACCGCTATCCGACCGGTCAGGCGTTGCACATCCTTTAGTGTCTGGGGAGGTGTCATGTCCAATATTTCCTGTATCTTTTTGGGGTTAGCTTCTATCCCTTGATCAGTAAGTATGAAGTTCAGGAATTTTTTGGAGACAATCCCAAAGGTATATTTCGCCAGATTCAGCCGCATATTGTATCGTTCCAAGGTCTGAAAGGTCTCATCGTGGTTTGCGACATGAGCTTCTGTGGTAACGCTCTTGACGAGCATGTCGCCGACACAGGTTTCGACATTCTGACCTAGTTGATCTTTGAAGACAGTATTGACCAGTCGTTGAAAAATTGATCCAGCTTTTTTTAGGCCAAAAGACATGACCCGATAGCAGTACGTACCGAACTCAGTGATGAAGCTGGTCTTTTCTTCATCTTTGGGTGCCATTTTAATCTGATTGTAGTCAGAATAGACATCCATGAAACTCAAGAGTTGGTGTCCGGAGGAGTTGTCTACAGTTTATTGATATTAGGAAGCGGATAACTATCATTTGGACATGTTTTATTGAGATTGAGATCAGTGAAATCCGCACACATCCTTCACTTGCCATTGGCTTTTTTCACCAAGATCACATTAGCCAACCACTTAGGATACTTGACTTCTTGGATGAATCCAGCCGTTAACAGCTTCTATACTTCCTCCTGAATGGCACGTTGTCGTTCGAGGGTAAATACCCTCTTCGTTTACCTTACTGGTTTGAAATTGGGATTGACCATTAGCCTATGGGCTATAACTGATGGATCTATACCTGACATGTCTTTCGGAGCCCAGACGATAACTTTTGAGTGTCACAGGCAACTAAGCCCTCTCGCAAGAAAGGTAATAGATTGGCCACTATCCGAACGGTTTGACTGGATTGCCCGTTAAAGGGATCTCAATAGTGTCTTTGCCTGGTTCGGGCTTCACTTTCGGCTCAATGCCTTCTCTAGGCTCTAAAGTATCGATCGGAAAAGCCTCTTGTGTGTTTTGAACTGCAAAGAGGATATAGGGATCAGGATCACTTCGTATGGCAACGACTCCCTGTGACGTTGTGAACTTCACCTTCATGTGCCTTGTATTTGGTAATGCTTATAGTTTATCTAAACTAGGCATTCCGAGAATGGTTTTGTAAGGACAGTAGAGCTTCACCACATGGAACGAAACCTGGGTGGTCGCATGATTAGGGGGCTTTCTGAGGGTCACAGGAGAGCATATGATGCCTTCGGGGTAAGTAGGCTCATCCGAAAGTTCTCTAAGGGACCCGGTAAGCGACAAGAGTCGGGACGAGTTGAGGCCCATTTTTGCAGAAGGCGTCCTAAATGAGAAGATCACAGTTAGCCCCTTGATCAACCAGAACCCTCTTCACAGTGTGAGATTCTATCTTCAAGGTTACGATTACAGAGTCCTCGCGACGGGGGTCTACCCCTATCAAATCGTCATCATCAAAGCCTATGATTGACATTTTTCTCTTGGTCGGTGCTATGCTAGGTATGATTGTAGTAGACATCATCATGAGTTTTCAGGGAATCAGTCCGTTTTTCCCATAGACGGCGCCAATCTATTGGAGGTGGGTTATAGTTCCACAAAGATCGGTTCTTCGTTAACCCGAGCAATTGCCATCGAATGGATGTGATACCTGCAAAAATCGTCGGAGGGAGTTCCAGCAAGAAGATTCTGACGCTTAAATCAGAAAAAGCGGTTTTCATATGAAAAGAAAACAAACTAAGAGTTTAAGAGAGTAATTTCCTGTGATTAGAGCGCCTAATGTGTAAGATCAAGAGAGCATACCTGTCTTGGAGGGTTTTGAGATATTTTATATCTATGAGAGTCATACGCCATTGCAGTGTTTCAACCCTACCTTCCTTATCGAGCCGATCCGAAAATCTTGGGGATTCAATATTTCAAATCAACTGTGATCCTCATCTTTTGAAAAATTTCGTATTCTGAAGCGAATCTTTTCTTAACTGAAAGATTCTCAAGATGCTATTCGCCGTAAGGGACGGAAGTTAATAGGATATTTTGGTTTTCCTTTAAGATCGTTGGAATTATTAGCTATTGATTGGTCGTTCGATCGATGAAATATATTCAGGGCTCTTTTGGTTGAGGAGCCAACCATTGGATACCCGATCAGGGTGGTTACCTTTACTTGATGAATCACGTTTGGTTGGCGGGGTAACTGAGACATTTCGGTAGGTAATCATATTTGAATCTCGATTGGTAGTTATCTTTTGTAGACTTTCTGTAAGGATCTTTTCAAAGTTGATTTATTGAATCGGGTTTAAGATTATGCCCAATCAAAAATTAAGAAAGAAAAAAAAAAGCACTTTAATTTTTTAACCATGTGATGGTCGCGTCGGGCATAACATGTAATCAAATATTTAGTGCCTATTTCATGTTGGGTACTTGCGCATAAAGTCCAAGAGACAATTCAATCTCTCTCTCTCTCTCTCTCTCTCTCTCTCTCTCTCTCTCTCTCTCTCTCTAAACCAATGGTTACTCGGAGTCAAATTCAAATAATTCGTTTTTAATGTTGTCATGTCTAATTAGTTTTTCTTTAATTTTAATTTTATATTCAAAACCTAATTATAATATTCAATATTTTTTTTATTCTCTTTCACACATCAGAAAACCCCCCTCTCTCTCTCTCGCGCGCGCGCGCTCACACACACTAGAAAATAACACAGATACTGAAAGCTGGTGGGTTGTTAAATTTGGCAAAGAAAAGTACAGCTGTGGGTTTGGAGATGGACTCGCAAAAGGCAAACAGATTTACACCCATGGTCGTCGTCGTGAAAAGCGTGGGTAGCCCGGTCTGGCTGTGGTACAGTACATGTGTTGAACTTAAATAGCAACCGAGGTAGATAGATCTTATCTCACCTAACGCCTTTTTTCATAATTTGTCTCCAATTATCCCAATCTTAGCTTATTTTATTTTATTTATAAACTCATATAATTAAAGCAAAAACTCAAAATATATATATATATATAATATTTTACAAAAGCGAATCGAATTTTCATATCAAAAACTATAAATAATTATTATTATATTAATAATATTTCTATTAAAAAGTCAACCTAATTATAATTAATCTTAATTTTTATTTTTTTGGATGGGCTGGCCAAGTCCTAATCATTTGACTGCTAGTTCTATTTCATGGCCCCACTTGTAATTAAAATATATATATATATATTGTGATCTAAAATCCGGCCAATATGGAAGATATTTTTGCTCCCAAATTTATAGCTCACGTTTGATTGAGATCCGGAGATATTTGTTTTAAAATTTCAAGTTTAGTTGAAATTAAAGGATATTATCAGTCAAATTAATTTTATTATAAAAACAATAGTTAGAACATAAAAAAAAAAAAAGAAAAATAAAGAACCGTAGAGTTAGTGACAATCTATGCCGGACAATCTAGGCCGTGACATTGACTTTACGTTACAGAAAAATAGAAGAATCATGTGTACCCCACAATTCTTAGAAAATGATTGCTTCGAGTTCCGTGTGTAAAATGAATCCCAAATCACAACAACCAAGCTGACCACACTATACTCGGTTTGATTTTCCTAAGTTTTTCTATTAGACTTGCAAGAGTTAAGATTGTCTTTCTTGGCTACGGACACATGCTAAAGTGTACCAAGTGAAACCATATCTACTTGTTCTAATAATTGTATACTGTCCCAAGCGACAGTTTAATTACAATCCCTTTTTTAGATTTAATAATTTAAAATTTAAATATCGATATAATAAAAAAATAATTATATATTAATATTTCTCAAATAAAATTTATGTTATGTATAATAAAAATAGAGGTTTATAGAGTTTTACTTTTAAAAATCTAATTCAATTTAAATTAAATTTAATCAAATTTAATATAATTATCGATTTAATAATTTATATTAAAAAAAAAGGTGGAGCCAGATAGGAGAAAGGGAGTACCCCCAATAGTTTGTTTCGACATGAATTGCTCGAAAGGACACAATCAAAACCACAAAAAATTGGCTAGTTTTCTAGCTAGTCAATTCTTTTTTCTTTTTCATTTTTCAATTTTATTATTATTATTATTATTATTTTGTAATCAAAAAGTCAAGTAATAAGAATAAGCATGACGTATTGAGGTTTTCGGTAATATAAAAGTGTATTAAAAAAAAGATCTAATTTGTGTTTTCTACGGGGTGCAATTTTTTTATATAAATTACTCAAATTTTCAACCACAACAAATATCTTATACCACAATTATGAAATTGACTTTGAAATTTATATGGTAAGCGTATGATTTGTTTTGGTACTGAGAAAGTTTAATGTGTTGGTTTAGTAGGTAAATTATTAGATTTTATTTAGAGAATTCGAGTTCGAGTCTCGGATGAAGCAAATCATGTTGGGGAGAGTTCTATCCCCTAGAGGGACTTCCGTGACTTGATCCGGAATAAT
The DNA here is from genome assembly GCA_037126225.1 of Dillenia turbinata. Lineage (NCBI taxonomy): Eukaryota > Viridiplantae > Streptophyta > Magnoliopsida > Dilleniales > Dilleniaceae > Dillenia > Dillenia turbinata. The sequence continues at coordinate 11,108,998 of JBAMMX010000015.1, forward strand.
CAGAATAAAGTTCTGAAAACTGGATAGTGAACCAAGTCTAGGACACCAAAAATAAATAAAAAAAAAAGTTGAACGTTAGCATAACATTAAAAATCAAAACTCGCTTGATTTGATTTTAAAAAGTTTGGAAATGCAAGGATACTTGGTAACATCATTACATTATTTCTGTTTTGACATTGGTCTCCTTTGAAAATTGGAGATCAGTATCAACCGACATTAGATAAATTTTTAAATATAACAAATTTATTAATATAATAATAATTCAGATCATTTTTATAAAAAATATATATATATATTCTGTATTCCGTACCAAAAAAAATTATTTTAATTAAACAATATTTCAAATAAAATTGAAAGTAGAAATAAATTCGAAATTGAAAGTTTTTATCCTGCTACAACCATGACTCATTGTTGATGGGCCATCCATTTGATAGGTGCTTGAGTTGGTGTTAACGGACAGGGACCATGCATTTAAATTGATAATTAGGTTCCGTTCTTGACCATCCTTCCGACTTATTCTCCTGATTAATACTCCCAATTTTAAAAATGAATCTATCTTTTAGATTAAGTGTTTGTTTGATTTAACTTTTTTACTTAAAATTAAAAGATAGATCAAACAAGATTAGCTTTTTTAATGAAAAATATAAAAAAGAGAATCTCTAAGAGTAGTTTTTGCTTATATGTGCTCTGGTTTTTTAATGAAAGTATGAGTTGATAAAATTATTTTTAACTATTTCAAATCTTACAATTTTGTTATATATATAAACCCCAAAAAATATTTGAATATTTATATAAACCCAAAAATAATTTATCACTTATATGTTTAAAAAAACATTTTATATTTTATATTTTATATATATTTTATTTCTATTTATTTATTTATTTTCCCTCTCCTGTATTGATCGACCAACTTCAAAATTTGAGGCTAAGATTCAGTTAACATAAAATTTTTATTTTTAATTTATGAATATTTTATAATTATTTATAAAACTATTTATTTTATATATAATTTATGAAACTTTAATATTAATTGTCATTTATTACAATTTTATTAAATATTAAAACTTATATAAGAAGTTTTGCCAATAATTTATTTTTTTTAAAAAGAGTTGTTTTAATAAAATTGATAATCAGCTTCTCAGTTAAATTTTAAATATCTTATTTCTTACTTTAACTTATAAACAAAAAAATAATAATAAAAACTTGTTAACACAAAAAAAAAGAAAAATTTTAGTTAGTGCAAACATGTTCCAGATGTCAGAATACCTGATTCGGAAGCTCATTGTGTTATTTCTTTTGCTTTCTTTCTCCGAGGGTCCTATGTATCATGGCATGTTTCCTTTTTAGTTTACTTATTTTAACACTTCTTGTATTTTCAAATAGAATTGTATAAATTCTTAATATATTATATATTTTAAATTATATTTATTACAATCTATCTTATGGCCCCTAAAATGAATTTCTTAGCCCTGCCCTTAATTGTAAAATTACCTTTTTACTACTTTAAGTGGTAGTTTTCTAGTTTTAAAAGGATGGTATTAGGGTTTTAATGGTTGTTGTTTAGGCTATTTAATCTCGTAATCTATGAAGAGATTTATAGGAAACTGAGGAATCAATTTCGTGCACAGCTCCGACCATGATTTCTAATTTCCGGCGGTGCAACAACTATTGGAAAATTAGAGCCGATCTAGATCAACGAATCAGAGAAGGGACTTGAAAGGCTCATCAAAATTTTTTAAATTGAATGATCAAATATTTTATTTTTTTAATCGGAGATCTTGAATTTAACTTTTAAAAATAGAAAAAAAGAATTTAAAAGAATTAATTTCTTAATAAACTTTATAATATTCGAATCGATTTAATCGAATAAAATCTAAATCGATATAAAAAAAAATTGAAAAGCCCGTATGATAAAAATAAAAAAAAAAACAAGAGAACAAATTTTGCGATGACCTCAGCATAATAGAGAAATTATGAGTGGAGACAGGACGAACGAACCATGTCTCTAAAAGCGTGAAATCATCCAATCACAGAGAGAAGGATGCGTCCTTCGGGAGAGCTCAATCATAGAGCTTTTTTATTTTTATTTTTTTATTTAATTATATTTGCTTATTAAAAAAAAAAATAGAGAGATGGATGCTCTATCCTATCCAAGCTCCCCTAGTTGTGTAAATCAATTTGAAACTATAATTAATCCAGTCGGAGACTCTATTTTGGAAAAACTATAATTTTCTTTTATTTATAAATTTTAAATCTAAAATTTTATTAAAAAATCTAAATATTTTTACCCATTAAATAAACTCTCTATTAGTATTTTCCTATCTTCACAACTACCAAGAGAAAAAAAAAAAAAAAAAAAAAGGTTTGGAGGCGACATGCTTTGAGAGGAGAGGGGAGGTTCCACGCGATTTGGAGTATCTCGTCAAATTGGTGTATGTGTGGTGGATTTCTTGGTTGTTTAGACTATAGCTCAGATTTTGGTATTATTCTATTCAAAAATTTGTTTTCTCTTTATTTTGGGGGTGAATTTTTATTATTTTATTTGAAGTATATTATATGGATGAGATAAATTTTAAACTAAATAATTTAAATATCCAAACATAAATCCATGTAGATATATTTTAACATATACCTAAGTATATTTTAATGTATTCTTAAAATCAATAATAAGAAAGAATTTGAATTTTCTTTTTCTATCTCTAAACCCACTGTTTTCCCTTTTTAGTTTTTGCTTTTCTCACTCTCACGAAATTGATCACTCGATCCTAAAATTGTTTTTGAAAATTTTAAAAGGAAATACTGAAATTGAAATTACTTTCCGCAAAGTTTGCTTAGTGGTTATCTTTTTTTTTTATTTTAATTACACGATATTTAAATTTAAAATCACAAGATTAAGGAAGGAGATTGTGACCACCAGGTTATTCCTTTGAAACCTTGTTTAGTGGTTATCGATGCTTCCGCGTTATTGTCATCCTCTTTAATCAGACATTGGCTTCCAAGAGTCAAATTTTTTGCTTTACAGGGCGAAAGCCAAAGGCAGTGTTTGAATCAAGAGGGGCCCTAACACTTGAGGGAAATAAAATAACTAAATAAATAAGCAGACCTACTAGTGTTGTTTGAAAGATAAAACACCCTTTTGATAATTCCTATTCTCAAGTACTCTCTGAAATCGATCTACCTAGAACTGTTTTCATGTTCCATGTCAAATTGAAATCCACATTTCATATTTTAAGAATTGGGGGGGGGGGGAGTCTAAAAGGAAAGGGGGGGAAAATCAGTATAAGAAAGGAACTAATTTCAGGGTTTTGGGTTTCGTAAAGGTAAAAAATGAAAATTTTAGGGATTAGTGAAAAGTAATTACAAAGGATATTAGGTTTAGAGTGAGAAAAATAAAAAATAAAAAATAAAAAATAAAAAAATGGTTTAGAAATGGAAAAAAGAAAATTGATTCTCTCTTTCATTGATTTTAAGGCTGTCTATGTCTATATAGATTGTTGCGTAAATATGTTATCTATTTTATTTAAAAATTATTCAATTCATATAATATAATCTTTTGATTTGTATTAAATAAATCCACCACCGGTTCCAAAACATCACTCTCTTCTTTGATTTGTCTCAGTTTTACTCCATCTTCTTCTCTCTCCTGTGGTTTCTTTCTCTACCCCATGTCTCTTTTCCACCTCGTCTACCTCTTATTTCTGTCTTTCATGTCTCACTCAATTCTTCTTCTCTCTTTCATTACCTTTCCAACCTTCTCTGGGCAATCCACTCCTTATCAATTCTTGTATCCCTCCCAATTTTTTTTTTGTTATACAAAAATTTGAACCGATTACAGGTTAAAAAATAAAAAATTGTGATCACTAAACTTTCTCTTATAACGCATCCCACTCAATTTCACAATTAACTCCAAACATATTCTCCATCATCATTGATGATAGGTAATTCAAACTTCATTTAATTAAATTTTACTAAACTCATAACTTCACTTTATCTTTTAGAATACTAATTTTTTTACTCAAATTTGACTCACCAATTTCACAAATAGCTCGAATCATACTGAACAAGTGGCTTAACTCACAATTGGCAATAGAAATTCTTAAGTTCATGTGTATCAGTCTAATTAAATCTATTAAACTAGATATCAAGATTGTTGAACTAATAAATAGATAATTATAACTACAAATTCACAATATAATTTTTTCTTTTTCTTTTTTTTCTTTTTTCAAATTCAAGTCGCGGCTTTCAACATTCATGTTAGGAACTTTTCCGTCTTTTCCTTTTGGGTTTTGAAAAGTGGACTAGTTTTGAATGATAAATCTTTATGTAGTTTTTAAAGTTCTTCTTTTTAGATGTATGGTCATCAATAAATTTCAAAATATGTGTAATCAATTTTAAGGAATTTGAGATTTCTAAAAAATCATAGTATCCAAAGATATTTGATTTCACTACAAAACAAATGCTCAATCCAGATAGACAAAAATTGTTTGCAAAACCTACAAAAACTGTCGATAAAACCTTCTCCAACAGATGTGCCTTCAATTAGCTATACACCAATTGAAATAAGTTTATCCCGACGATTTTAGTCATTGTTAGTGTATATCCTGGATCTATATTGACAGTTAGAAAAGAATTAATAAAAATTACTAGCTCTTATTACGGTTTGAAAAATATTGATAAAAGTTACTATGTTTTATTGTCGGTTGTCACATATATTAGGAAATGTTATTGTTTTTTATAGTTGATTATAACAACTGTTAAGAAATGTTACTACCATTTATCGTCGGTTACTATATATGTTAGAAAATGTTACTATCTTTTATTATTGATTACCACAAATATTAAAAAATGTTAGAAAATATTACTATCTTTTATCATTGGTTATTACAAGAGTTAGAAAAAATTATTACATTTTATCGTCAGTTAAAAAAACGTTAGGAAAAAATTATCGCCTTTTATTATTGATTACCACATATGTTAGTATAAATTGCTGTCTTGTATCATCGGTTATCACAAATATTAGGAAATGTTACAACCTTTTATGATCGATTACCACAAGTGTTCAGAAAAATTACAATCTTTTATCATCGGTTATCGCAAATATTAGCAAAATTATTACATTTTATCATTGGTTACTATAAGTGTTAAGAAATATTAATGTATTTTATCGTCGGTTAGCACAAGTGATAGGAAAATTTACTATCTCTTATTATCGGTTATTATATGATATCAATAGTAATGGTTTTTTTAAGATGGTATAGATTTGAATTATTACTGGTAAATTAAGAGATTATAAAATAAAAAAATATATATAAAAATAATTGTATTAATATGTGAGAATGATTGATAAATTGATTGGTAAATAGAATAATAGATATATATGAGATCAAAAAAAAAGAAAAAAAGATTGCAGATCCCATAATTGTATGTCTTCTGATATGCACAAACAAAAAAATGTTCACTTCGATCACCAAAAGTGTTACCATCACAATTTGAAGGTATAATTCTATTATAAAAACCAAATAATTCCCAACCTAAGCAAATAATTGAATAGTAGTAATCAACTTCATACACAATCTTTCATATCAATATATTCATGAAAACCAATAGTGAAATGAATATAATTACATTTGTAAATGAAAATATTATATTCTGGGATAAAGTCGGGAGGTGATGATAACGGTTGGCTTCTATGTACACTCCTAGTATCTGATATTGAAGAAACTTAACAATACAAATAATTTGAATTATTATTCAAAGATAAATGTGAAATTAATAAAATTATATTTAAAACCAGAGAAATTATGCTCATATCTGAATACCAACAATAAGTTTTACTTCATTAATTAAATTCATCAATTCATCTTGCTGTCCACTTTCAACATGCATAGCAACATGCATAAGAACATTACTTACCAAATTAGTAAGATTATGATTTTGTTCCATTAATCATTTCATTATAACAATCATATTTTCGTTCTCAGGTCTGATTGGATGTATATATTTATGTTATAATGGAGTTATAACCTTCCCTATACATTTGATTCTTTCCCTAAAATCAGACCCTTTAACTTTAGAAATGATGTCACTTCCCCATGACAAATTTGAAGTTTCTACTTGCTCTTCTTCACTTCTAATAGATTCCATTCCACTCTTTATCATTTACTATACAAAGTAAAATGAATCAAATCTCAATTTCTCATAAACATATCAATTAAAATTATATAAAAAATAATCATCCATATCACAACTTTTAATAATATCATAACTTCATGAAAGAATATTTTCTCATACTTTTAACATCAGAACATAATATAGTCCATCCCGAGATCATGTCTATGATGGAGGAGATGCAGAAAAGAAAGAGAAAAGCAATAAATCAAAGTCTGAACAAGGGCGACGGAAAATTGTAAAAAGTACTTCATCTCTTTCCTTGAGAAGTAAAACCAATTGATTGTGATATACTGGAATTCGTGTAATGTACGAAAACAATATTATTTGAAATAATTTTTTTAACTTATCAGAAATAATAATAATAATTTATATTAATAATCTTACTATAATTTGTAAAATTCTTACCATTGTGCACAATGTTACCATACATTACCATATGTTACTATAATGCATAATAACCATAAAATTATGCACAGAGTTATTATAGTATTTCATTCCAATATATAATAATATTATCACGCAAACTTATTACTAGTTATCGTCAATTTACATCACTTGTTTCGCAATCTTACCACTTGTTAGCGCTAATTTATCACCGGTTATTGTTATTTTACCACCTTTATCACAGACTTACTATTTATTATTGCAATTTTACTACTAGGTATCACAACTCCAATATATGATAATATTACCGTACTTTACCATCCATTACCATACTTTACCACATGTAGGTGACAATTTAATACCTGTTACCACAAAATCACTTTAAAGTATTTCACTCCAATGTATAATAATATTATCACATTATATTACCACTAGTTGTCATAAACTTACTATAAGTTATTGCAAAATTATCACATGTTGTCGCAAACTTACCACTTGTTATACTAACGCACCACTTGTTATCCCAAATTATCCCCTTGTTATTGTAACTTTCCACCAAGTATTGCACATGGTTTAATACCTTAACCCTTAAATTTTTAAACCGTTCCTAAATACTATATAAATGTTAGGGCTCAGTCGTCAGTATAGATGACACATATAGAAACTATTTTTAAATAGTTTTTAAAGAGTATCATATTTATTGATGAAAACTAATAACTGTTAGAATAGTATATAGCATTCACAAACAGTACAATATATGAGTTAGTATAGTCATAAATTTATACAGACGGTATGGTTCAACGGATAGTGTAAATTACATATATAGAATCAATTTTTAAATCGTTCCTAAAGGCTGACACATTCATTGACAAAAAATGATAATAGTTAAAATTGTAGATAACATTTATATATTGTACAATCTATGGTTAGCATAGATATAACACTTATGTAAATGATATGATTTAACAGTCAGTAAAGAAAAACACATATGGAGACTATTTCCAAATGTTCCTAAAAGAATTTCACATTTACTGACGACAATTGATAACTATCTTAATTGAATATCACTTTTATAGATGGTGTAATATATAAGTTAACATAGGTATAGAATTTATACAGACAGTATAGTTTAGCGGTCAGTGAAGAAAACTCATATAAAAACTCTTTTCAAATTATCACTAAACGTGGTCACATTTATTGACAACAAGTGAAAACCATCCGAATGATAAATAGCATTTACAGTCGGTGAAATATATCGATTAGTATAGATGTAGAATTTATGCAGACGGTATGGTTAAATAGACAGTAAAGAAAAGTCATATAGAGACTGTCATATGTATTGATCATAAATGATAACAGTCAGAATTGAATATAACTTTTAAAGACGATGTAATATATGAGTTAATATAAATGTAGAATTTATACAGATAGTATGGTTAAATAAATAATAAATAAGAGTTATATAAAGACTATTTTCAAAATATCTCTAAATATTGTTATATTTATTGACCACAAGTGATAACAGTTAAAATTGAACATCGTTTTTACATATGGTTGTGCTATATTTATTGATGATTGATAAAATTTTTCTAACGAACAATTTATGCGATTAAAAAATATATACATTTTTTTATGATTTCATCAAAAGTGTTTTTATAAGATATAAAAAAACATCATTAAACATCATCCATAATAAAAGTTCCCGTAAACATAGGACTTTAATTTTATAGTGTTTGTATTATCCTGTCGAGCTAGCATAGAATTTGATGAATTGATGGCTGAATTGATGTTATATATTCTTGATTTGATTAACGAAAGGGATTGGTTTTAGCTTGCTTAGGACAAAATTTTTTGTTGTCAATTTCTCAATCCATTTTATAGAAGATTAAATAAATACACTACGAAAAAACATAATTTTAGTTACAGATTTTAGTCATGAAAAAAATTTATCACTATTTATCCACGAATTTAACGATAAAAATAGAATTCGTGACAAATTAGCCACAAATCCATTTTCGTCGCTAATTTAGCGACGAAAATAATTATGTGTCGCTAATTTAGTGACAAAATTCATAATCCGTCGCTAAATAGCCACGAATTTCCCATTCGTGACAAAATTTAACCACGAATTCAAAGTTCGTGGTAAAATTTAGCCACGAATTCGAAATTCGTGGCTAAATTTAGCCACGGATCAAAAATTCGTGGCTAAATAGCCATGGATTACGAATTTGTGGCTAAATTTAGCCATAAAATTCGAAATTCGTGGCTAATTAGCCACGAATTTTTGGTCCGTAGCTAAATTCGTGGCTAATTAGTCACAAATATGTTCGTGGCTAAATTCGTCACGAATTTGAAATTCTGTTAAATATAATTTTATATTTTTATTAAATATAAATTTATATTTTATATGTTTATTAAATTAGGGTATTGATTTTTATTAAATATATTTTTGTATTTTTTAAAATATAGTTTTGTATTTTTGTTAAAGATAATTTTTTAATTTTATTAAATATAATTTTGTATTTTTATTAAATATAATTTTATATTTTATATTTTTATTAAATTAGTAAATTGTATTTTTAATGGTAAAAGTTAAAAAGAAAGTAATGAAGTAAAAAAAAAAATATATCAGATAAATTAATATGGCATAGTGGTTGAGAACGCTCCAGATGTCCTCTTAATCCCAGGTTTAACTCTGGATAAATACATATTTTCTACAAAAATATAAAGGAGCAGGAAGTTGGTTCATATACGAGCGGGGGTCGGCGTGTGGGCCGGCGGCTTTTAAAATTAAAAATATAAAATGAAAAATTTTCATTTAGTCACGAATTTTTAAATCCGTGGTTAAAATTAGTTACGAATTTAGCCACGAATTAGAATCTGTGGTTAAATTTTGAATTCGTGGCTAAATTTAGCCACGAATTTAGTCACTGATACGAATACGTGGCTAAATTTAGCCACGAATTTTTGAATCCGTGGCTAAATTTAGTTATGAATTTCTGAATCCGTGATTAAATTTAGGCACGAATTCAAAAATTCATAGCTAAATTTTTGCGAGCGCTATTAGCCACGGATATGAGTTCGTGGCTAAATCCGTCGCTAAATAATTTAATCACGAATTTTTCTGATATTTTCGTGACTAAATCTATCGCTAATTCGGTATTTTTTTATAGTGATATCACATTCGATAAGAACAAAATTCTAGAACCGTTGGATTATTATATACATCATTAGATAAGTAAAAATGTAGATTAATCATTAATATTCAAATGATGAACTGTTGGATTACTACTTTATTTTTAAATTGGGATAGCAGTCTCCCGATTATTTATTTACAGTTTTACTATTTTATTTTTTAAATTAAACCTTTTCTCAGAGAAATTAAATATAAAAAACAATATAAAGTATAAAAATAATTCATTATTTCAGTTAAACTACTATAATATATTAAATATTTAAAAGTCAATAATTACAAATTTATATCTCATAAGATTTTTAAACACCCTCAATTCAAAAACATGAAAATTTTGAAGGGCAAGTGTTTCTTTTCTTGGGCGGATCGCATTTGAATTAGAATTTTGATTAATTGATCTCTGCGTAATATAAAATTGTGATTTTTCTTCTTTTAACTTTATAATGCAAATATTTTATATATATATATATATATATATATACTTTATGTGTGCCACTAAACGTAATGAGTATTCACAAATTTCATAAACTCCATGAACCGAGAAAAGAAATTAAGCAAAGCCTATTTGTTTTTAAAGTACAAATAGCGCAGTAATAAAGGATTAAACTGTCTAAAAATATACATACCCATATTCTATTTAATAATTAAGTTGAAATTTAAATGTAAAATAAATAAATAGCAATGTTTTTAAAACCTAATCAGATTGGTTAGTTTGATTGATTCAATCATAAATCGTTTTATAATCTGATTCGATTTATACCGTTAAATTGAATAAATTTAAATTCGATTAAAACTGTTTAAAATCGAATAAAATCAATAAATTTTTCAGCTCGGCCTAATTAATTTTTCATTACGATCAATATTTTTGTATATATTATTAATATGAATTTATTTTTTATAAAAATAAATTTTATTTTATTTTATTTTATTTTAAAATATATAATATATAAATTATATATACGATATTATAATATTATGTATCATTCAATTTGTAAAATGATTTAATCAATAAATTAATAAATGGATTGAGTTGATTTTAAAAACAAAGATAAATGGTTAATTTATGAATGTATTGATTGCAGGCCCATAAATAATTTTATAAGACTCACTGTTTTGGATTTCCAATTCAATTGACAGGATTGCAATCACTCCCAGAAGATTTGAAAGACAAAAATAATAATAGAGGTGTGATTGATAGGTACGTATGGTTGGAAAATTGCGAAAATTCTTTCCCCACAAAAGCTCTCTGAATCGAAGAACCAGAAAAGGATGAACCCAAGAAGGGTCAAATTCCTTAATTCTCTTATTGTGACTACCGGTAGTAAGTTGACCATTTTTCTTGAATTAGGTTTTAATTTAAAAGCAATGAAGCTTGATCGTGGTAACTTGTTTCCCTAATTTGTCCCAATTATTATAATCTAACCATATTTGTATGAGACTCTCTTTATAAATACCCCAACTGTATAATTTCAAATTTTTAAAGTTTTTAATATTTTTACAAAAATATTTAAATTATCTTTACATATATATATAAAAGAAAAGTTCAGCAAGAAGTAAAATATTTTGCGAAAATTTTTTTCCAAATTAAAAGTATTTAAATTATCATTATATTCAAATTTTCTCCGTTTAATCTCAACTTTTCTTGAATGCTTGACTTTGTAGTCCTTTGATTGCTAATTTTATTTCGTGAACCCATTTGTAATAAATTCGGCCACAAAAGAAAATCAATATCCCGTCCCTCAAAGATAGTTCAACCGATAGATCTTTTATACTTTTATTCTCTCTTTTTTAATTCTATTTTATTTAATTGTACGTTAAAAAAAAAAAAACCAAACAAAAAAAAAACAAATGGGATTTGTTTGTGGAATTAGTGACAATCTATGAAGTGACATTTACGTTTTAGAAAAATGGAAGCATTTAAGGACTATTCTTAGTTTTGTTCTTAGTGAGTTGCGTGTGTAGAATGAATCCCAAATCACAACCCTAGTTGACTTTGACATTTTTTGGTCCATTTGATTTTCCTCAGTTTTTTATGCGAAACTTGTTTTTGTTTTCTTCTTGGCTTGGGACACAAGCTAAGGTACTAAGGGAGCCAAGAAGGAAGAAGGAAAAAGACTCACTCAAAGCCATGGAAAATTGGGTAGTTTTCCATTTGCACAGTCAATTCTTTTTCTTTTTTCTTTTTTTTTTTGGTAAGCAAGAAAGGCAAGTAATGAGAATGAGCATGAGTTATTTAGGTAATGCATTAAGATCTAAGTAGGTTAAAACAACTCTAGTTTATGCTTATTAGGTTTGGGGGGTGGGTGCAATCTCCCTATGAATTGCACAAATTTTTCAAGCACAACAAAAGTCTTATACCTCTCTTACGTTATTGACTTTGAAATTCATATGGTAAGTATACATTGGTACCAAAAATGTTGAAAATTAGCATACTAACAACATCAAAATCAAAATTGAGATTTTCTATTTTTTATTTTTTTTCTTCTCTCTCGTCTCTCCTCATCTCTCCCTTCGCTCTCCTCAAATTGGCACCATGTCTCTTCCGGTCTCCCCTCTCTTCCATCTTTTTTTATTTTTCTCTCTCTCTAAAAAAAAAATTTATTCTCTCTCTTTTAATCACATCCTCTAACTAGGCCCTCGCATTCCAATTCAAACTAAAACAAGTAACCAAAATCAAAACCCTACAAATGAAAGTCATAATTTAAAAAAAAAAAGCATAGATTTTCTCGATCATGGTTAATTCTTTTTTTTTTTCTCTTTCCAAAATTAAAATAACTCTAGTCATGGTTTATTCTCTCTCTCTTAATTAAATTTTATTACTCCCCTCAAACATGCCGAAATCTTTTTCTTTTTTTCAAATTTTTTGTTGTAAACTTTCTCTTTCATTCATACGGAAATGAATGGAGCTCAAAAATGCCCAACAGCAAGCCAAAACCCTTTCCCTAAAATGGCTAATTAATTAATTAATTAATTCTTCAAGCAACAACAAGGACTTCGTCTGCCAATGTTCTGTGGGTATAACAATGCGACACTAAAAATATGTTTGGCAGAGGATTTTTTTTCCTCTCTTTATCTTAGAAACAAAAATTAATACATTTTGAAATAAAATTAAAAGTTATTTAGGATAATCCGGTAAGAGATGGAGAGAAAATATTCAAATTTGGATATATTTAAAATATTTTAAATTTCAAATTTCAAATAGAATCCCAAAAATAGATGATAGGGGTATATTTGAAATTTCATATTATTTAAATAATGATATAAATTGAATAAAAACTATGATTCCAAAAAAATTGACATATAAAAAAAGAGAAGAAAAAGCTTTTCTTAGGAGTTTTTCCTTCAAAACTCATTTTTCTATATATGAAAAAAAAGGACTTCATCTCTATCTTGAGTGGGATCGAATCGAGAAAGGGAGAATAAAAATGGAGAGAATCTACTGCTTAAGTTATCCCTGAAGGACAATTGTTTCACATCTCTGTGCAAGTTGTTTAATATCCAACTATAATTCATACTTCTTAGGCTTAGAGCAAAAGTTTCTCAATTCATAAGATTGAAGAATTAGGTCTGATTTTTAATTTACCTACAATCATTTAAAATGAATTTATTTTAAATATCTTTTAACCTAGCTTAATTCATTTATGTCACTTGAAAAATATTTTGTCCTATTCTAAATGAAACTTCAAATTTAATTTAATTTTTTTTTCCTATAGTAACCACAGAGAGAAAGGATCGTAAAAAAAGAAGTGATGTCATATTAGAGACATATATTTAAATTGTGATCCAATAAATTTAAAAAATTTATAAACTTTAAAGAGATCAGCTTAAAATATAATTTATGGGGTAAAAGTAAAATGATTTTCTAATAACAAATATTTTAATAAAATGATTTTCTAAAAGTAAAATTTTGGATTACAATATTAGTAAATGGTGTCGTGTCTACTAAACTGTTTTTCATGAACTTGTCAAAACTATATGCTTTAGGTGGATAATGCTTCTCAAGGTTTGTAAGAGACGAAGATATACCAATATTGGTTGGTTCAGATGAAAATGAGCTAAGTTTCCTTAATCGTGGTTTTGACTTCAACTCCTCATGGGTATGAAAAAAATCACATTATAAGATCTCCCCCCGAAAAGGGTCATATAATTCGATTTGAATTAATTTGGACGAAATTCCTGATATCGGTTGAGAAAAAAAAAAAAGAGAGAGAGAGACGAAGACATGCCCAATCATCATCCCAACACAATTTTGTTGGGCTTCGTCAATTCAAGCCCAACAATGGTCCTTCCCTTCTGGATCCCCACTTGTGGACTAGCAATTCCATTGGCCCAAGTACCCAGAACAGTTCCATTGGACCAGCACAATTAGTAGAACGATAACACACGGCTAAACTGATTTAAGTTGAGTGATCGAATACTCTATTTTTTTAATTAGAGATCTTGAGTTCGAATCCTTAGAATGGAGAAACGGAATTTAGGAGAGCTAATTCCTTAATAGACTCCATAGTGCTCGAACCGGATTAGTCGGACAAAAACCAGATACCGATCGGTGAAAAAAAAAAAGAATGATAACCCACATAACTTCATCTTGAGCAAAAAAATTTGAGGGTTGAATCTGATCTGGTAGACAAGAGCGTTAGATTTCTTAAATCTTGGATTCAAAATTTAAAAATAGAATATACTATATTATGAGAGCTCTCTTCTAAATACCCAATATATGTTGGCCTAGTGGGTAAATCATCAGATCCCATCTAGAGAACTCAAGTTCGAGTTTCAGATGGAGCAAACTATAATGGAGAGAGCTCTACCCCCAAGAAAGATTTTAGCGGCTCGACTCGGAATAGTCGGAGCAAAGATTTGGCAACCGGATGGTAGACCAAGTTCAAGGGACAAAAAAAAGAGCTCTCTTTTAAATTAAACTCGGCAAAACTCAAATCCAATTAGTCGGAATATAGGTCTGAATATTGATTGATTTTGTTTTTTATTTGTTTTTTTTTTTTTTTTTGTAAAAAAGTTCGAGGGTTGAACCGTGCATCTATCCTTTGCTAAATCTTACCCACTTTGCCCGAGATTCCTTAAATTTATTGTTCTCTGATTGCAGTTGTTACCGAGGGCCTTTGAATTTAATACCACGCGTTTCTATTTAGTAGTTCTAAAAACTTCCCTTTTAATGTGAAATCTTGAGTTTAATCTCCATTTTTTCTTATCAAAGAATTGCCTTGATAAGCAAAAAAAAAAAAAAAAGGAAAAAAAAAAGAAAAAAAAATTGCATTAGTTGTTTATTGGTTGCAAAAGATTAGTGAGAGAACCTTTAGCACTGTTATTGAGAAAAGCAAATAGGCATATAGTTGATAAATGAAACAGAAGACTGAGAAGATATCAAAAGCGATGGTGATTATTTATTATTCTCCAAATGTGTCATTTAGATAAACAAGGAGAGCGATCCATTCTCCATGTTGTCCTACAACTAAAAAACTAATCTTAAAATTTCTTCTTGATTTTTATTAGCTACAATGTCCAATGAACTCAATTTGGAGGACTATTGGCTTGTGTTCCCACCCCATCATACCATGTAAAATGCAAATTAAGAAAGTTATGGACCTTGTATTAATAATTCATAGATTGTATCCTTAATGCATCAAGCTACAAGGATGGGCCAGCAAAAAAGGGAAAAAAAAATGCACACATGTAGGAAATACAGACAACCGCAACAATTTCAACCCAATTTTGAGTTCGAACACAGTTATAGGGAAGGAAGGTTTATGAATTGCCTTCATCCTCCCTCCACATCTCAACCCAATTTTGTTGAGCTTCTTCAAACCCAAGCAGTGAACCCTCCTTCTCTGGATCCCAACTTGCAGACAAAGTCCCCCAAGCGATCCCAAGCGCCGAAGCACCAAAGGTTATGAATATTGTTAAGTATGCAAACCAATATGGGACATCCACCAAGTGTTGTTCCTTTACCATCCCAATTATATGCAGCAGCACCATACCTGTCATCAAAGGAATTCCTACAAAGGATAAAATCCTAACAATTATTCTATTATAAACCCCATCAGGAATCTTATCATCTTCAATTTTTCTATCAGAATTCTTCTGTTCAACTGCTTCTTTTCGTATAGTCTTCTTGCCTCCTCGCAACGAATCCGATGCTGACCCAGCAAAGCCTTTGGCTTCTGCTTGCAGCTTCCATTTTCTGAGGTTAGGAACAGGACTTGTCATGGATATGTGCTGGAGAATTGAGATTCTGGGGTTCCATGATGTTGGCTGCGTAATGCTAGTAGGATTAGGAGGTGATTGTGAGCAAACTAGAGTTTTCATGGCTTCTTAAGCTTTAGATTGTTCAAATTGTGTCATACATTTCAACTTTGGTTTATAAAACCTTATCCATATATTGGATGGCAGCATGTCTTTCTTCCATTCATAAGATATTTTGTTGTTTGTTTTTATCCTATAGTGGCACTTGGCACTTTTGGACTCTTCCTCGAACTTTTGGTCCTCCCAAACCCCATCTCCTCGCCAAAAGATACAAGAAATCGGGGGGAAAAAAGTAAATGCAGATAGAGAGTGATTAAACTCCCAGAATGCGAAGAAAATTGGGGTAATATGAACATGGGAAAAGTCCCAAAACTGCCCAGTCTTGTTAGATTTGGATAATAATATGTAGCGTGTGTTTGTTGCCTAAATTTTTTTTTGGGGGGGGGGGGGAACCTTAACATCAAGATTTTCTTTATTTGTTTCATTTGGAAATCACCTGAAATCGGGGAAAACATTTCCCGAAAGAGTATAAAAATTAAAGAAACAGAAAATTTTCTTTCTGAGATGTCATTTTCCATTGCCAAATCTTATTTTCCAAGCATGCCTCTTAGCAGAATAGGCTTAGCAAAAAGAAAGGTCTCTAAGCAGAACTTTGTCCAAACAGTATCTCTATAACTGCATATGGAACATCAATAAGCATTTTAAGGTTGTCTCTGGAAAAATTATATTGGCAAAAAACATTGTATCAAACCACAAACAAAGATTAAGAACAGAAAATTGTTGTTGCAGGCTGAAATGGGCTACATTGCCCAAGTGAAATTGCATACTTGTAGTCATCTTGATCGTGTTGAAAGATGTACAGCAGGGCACTTCTATGAATCACCAGATTTGTCAAGCTTTTCATATGACTTTCTTGAGACCTGCCCAAAACAATATAGGCTTAAAATACATGTTACTGACTTGCCCAATATAAATCTATTCTATTTTTTTCTTTATTAAATATACACAATGCAAACCCACATGGAGTTATCATCTGGAGTGAGATGACAGAATTGTAAATTAGGATAAGAAGCAGAGCAAACATTTTGGCTTATAATTTCTGAGCCAAGATCAAATATTGAAACATTATATTATCCAACTATTGAAGGCAGGAACAGTTAAGAATTTGAAACAAGAGAACAGACAACATTTTTGTTCTCAATATTGGAGGGTTTTTTTTTTTTAATTTTATTTTCAAAGTATTTGTATCAGAATAAAAAAAAATAAAAAATAAAAAGGAAACAAGTTGATTCAAATCAACACTCTCAGCTTTCAAATTTCTAATGCAAGAACATGATACAACACAAGTAAAAGCCCCAAAATAGGATTCATTGTTTGTGGTCATTTTTGTGCATTAAGAAGCTTATAATTATCTAAGGAGAAAACCAAGTATTAAGCTCCGAATCATCATATTTATTTGTTAACAATTTGGATAAAACAACAGAAAACCGGAGAAGATCAAAACAAGCTCTCCCATTTGAAGAGTAAAATTATCAAAAAGAGCAAAGAAAAAGAAAATTCAACCCTATGCAATATTGGCATTTTAATAGAGCATAAAAAATTAACCAGAAAAGAATTTCGTACCCTGTATGTTGATGGTGAGCTAGTAATAAGGCCCAAAGATCCAGGAGAATTTGGTGCATGCTTTCTGGGAGAAGCAAATAGAGCAGGCCTTATAAGCGGTGACTGCATATATGGTGATACTGGGGAATGCAGTATAGAAGCATGAGCGTGTGAAGGAAGTGGAGTGTGATGACTGGACGAAGTTGGTGATGTCTCTGAAGCCTGAGAGTGAAGATAAGAAGTTGATGCTGCCAATGGAGATCTTGGCAGCAGATGCCTTGAAGGAAGCATATTGATTTTGATTCTAAGCACAAAAATAAGAAAATGACATGAAAAAGTGCATGTATTATGTTTTTACATCCTCTAAGCATGCGCATATTCATACCTACACTCCCATTATCATAATCTGAAAATTTACTATTCAAGTCAATAAATCACATTTAACTCACTTGTTGTGGACGTCAACATATTCATCAGTTTCATCCAATATTTCTTCCTGCAAAAAATAAAATAAAATAAAATAAGTTCAGAAAAGCACAGATACATACATCTTAGCCTAGGAAGGTTTACTGACATTATACCAGAGCTTAAATTAAGGTGCGCAACAATAGAAGATTGTACATCATATGAGAATGGAGCAAATTATGACAATAGAGTAACTCCAAGCCAATATCAAGCAAATTATTAGTATATACAATAAAAGGAAAGAAGACCTGCAGCAATTCCTCCATAACATCTTCCAATGTAATGATACCAATGACTTCTTCATCCAAATTTGATAGAGTTTCAAGATCTTCATTCCTAACATTGCCACCTCCTGTGTCCATTGCCTCTAATTGTGAACGCAAATCATTTCCTCTCCCCACAACATTACTTAACACTGGACTTTGAGTCTCATTGTCACTAGAAAAAACGGAGGATGCATTTCTAGAGATACTCATTTGCTCGCTATGTCCAACCAGATACATATTTTCTGAAAAACCAGAGCAACCAAGATCTAGTTCCGCTTTTTGTTCATCATGATAGCATAAATACAATTCCACATCAAGAACTGAAGGCACATGGCTTGAACTAGTTTTACCTGGTTTTTTAGTCTGCTTCTGCCTTGAGTTATAGCTTGAATTTGTCTTTGACATTCTAGGCATGGCCCTAGCATTTTCAGTTTCTGCAGCCATGTTAACATCCTTCTTGCACTTCACAACAACACCCATGTGACTGTGGCCCTTCTGGAATTGATTGAGTATATCATACAGAGGCAAGCAATCATAAAACCTGCTTCAAAAATGACATTATTATTATTATTATTATTATTTTTGTGTGTGCGGGGCAGAAAATCAGAAATACTTACTGAGAAAACTGATGAGCATTTTGAAGGTGACCAACCACAGTATGAGGGGATCAAAGCAAGAATGACACCAAAATGTGGTAAAAATATTTTACCTGGGAATTTTTCTAATAGTCAATGCTCTGACAGGCGTTTCATCTTCAGGACGGCAGGCTATCAAATTCTTAACCTATAACCAAAGGAAAAGGGGATAATTTCAGTCATCAATCCTATTGTACTATTGTGAAAGAGCAACCAAAGTCCATATAAGAGGGTTAAAATAGTTGCAGTCTGCTTACCAAGATAAGACCTATTATATTTAATGGGTTTCCTGAGTAGATTGGTATGCGGCTATGGCCTTTGCTTGTTATCAGATTCATGGTATACCTGATAACATTCAAAAGTCAGGATTCCAAATAGGGATATGATTAATCAGAAGAACCAAAACTAAGGGTTGCATATTAAGCACACATGTCAAGTTTGGAATTGATATCCAGTGAGAATATATCGGATATGGGTGTCATAGCATCTTTAGCTGTTTTCTGTGTCATATCCAAAGCTCCAGTAATAATTGTTGTTTCATCATGCGTCAGCTCGCCACCTTTGCCAGCCTAGAAGTAAACATGAGAATTGAAGTGGCTATTAGGGTTCAACGCTGCACTTTCATTTTTTCTTTACACATTAATTAATGACTTTGTAATTCTAACCTCATTTCCATGCATATCCACCAATGTCTTCAGTTCTGCACGCCGTAAAAGAGCAGAATGCCCTTTCCCAAGCAGACAATCCAACAGCTGCCACAACAATCCACAAACATCGTGAATTGGAAATTCACAATTGGCATTGGCAACATCACTAAAAACACCGCGTATCAACAACATGCTAGGCGGAGTAGAAAGAATTTGGAAATAATCGTCTCTTGCTTTATGTGCAAAAGGTATATGGAAATAACCTTACTAATTGGGTAGGAGATTGGGAAGACAATCCAAACAAGGATACGAACTACGACAGAGAGTTTGGCACCAACACTTAATCCATACCTTGAGCATACAGCTTGAGGAATAATCTAGTAAAATAAACAACAGTAATGCCGCCTTACAAACGCAATCAGTTAAAAGGAAAAGCGATAAACAGTTCCCAGTTCACGATTTTACCTCACCAAATGCTAGAATGAGGGTGACCGAAATCAATATAGCACCCCAGGCCGGAAGGAGAGAGTCAACAAAAATGGGAAGTGCCTTACCAAACACAAAAATGTAATCATTCAAAATCCAACAAATACAAGGAAAGAAAATGAGTTCCAGATTACCCACCTCCATTGCCAAAGCATTGCATATGAGGAGTGTACACAGGAGTAAGTGTTGGTTCTTGACAATTGGTAGAATCTTCTCTGAAATCCGAGAACAGAGCTAAAACTTAGAGTGCAGGGAAACTAGAAACCTAGAAGGGTGTAGCATGAGATTTCTATTTTCTTACCTGCATTTTTCCGGTCATTGGGCTGACCAGCCTTAATGAGGACTTCAAGATCAACCAGGCTGAGAGACATCAGTCCCAGAGTGAGGCCTGACATGAGACCAGCAAAGCATACAAGGGCCACACATGAGAGCAGATACACCCAGAACATAGGCTCACAACACGGAACATCATTAGCTGCCATATTTTGCCACACTAACTTCAGCTGTGGACGAGTAGAACCATAACCAAGAAGAAATTAAAGTGAGAAAGAACCGAGGCAGTTCCGTTTACATAATCGCCAACCTATACGAAGGAAATAAAATATGGGTCAACCACTTGCAAAAACAACATAGAAACACAGAATAATATAGTGGGTATGACAGATATCTTATTTTTATATGGATCATGTAAATGGATGTGTCTTCCATATGTATGTGCGATACCATACAACATTTTGTTTAATGAGTATCATATGACAACTAAATCTTATGTCACAATTGATAGCTTATTGCAACAAAGTTACAAGAAAATACCACTCACTACATAAAAATGCCAAACCCTTATTTATACTCAAATTGCCCATCTGTTTTTGCTGAAACCATTTTGTCCTTTAACATTTCTAACTAAAAACTACACGGCAACCAGCAGAAATATGGATAACTATTAAATAGTCTGGACATCTATAGCAACACTCACGCCTAACATTTCCACATAGGATATACAATGAGTTTCTTCTGAAAAATCCTAATCTTAATGATCACAACTAGCGTTCCCATAAGAATTCAACACCTTAAGTGTTTGTAGGTGCATTTTTGCACATATCTTGGCCTATCCTGGGACAGGTAACTCCAATCTGCACCAAAAACATATGAACTCACAACCACAGTGATAAAACCTATGAGTTCAAATAAATTGATGGTGCCCCTTGAATCTCAAGCTTAGATATTAAGGAGCAGTTGAAGACCAACAACTCAAAGACTAAACTTCTAATCTTTCAGATCAAATAATGTAGTCACCAAATAGCAGTTGATACGTCATAGATTTCTTTATACAAAATAATTCAGCACGACCAACTGGCAAAAGTAGCAAAAACAATTCCGTCAAAAGCAAACAGTTCTCAGTATCACAGAACAACAGCTAATGACAAGAAACTTACTTGGTTAGATTTGTCATTAGTTCCTATTACATCAATAATAATGCTATCAAATATCAAATCCAAAGCACTAAACCCCAAAAAGTTGCCGAAAGGAATTGGTTAAGAAATAAATAATGCAAATATGATGTGTTCTAGTTGTGCCCGGAACTGCATATCACTGTCATATATTTTAGAATTTTCAAGTACATAGGCATGCAAACTTGCATCAAAATTGCATATTAGGTACATACCTAATATTTGACGAACCTATTTGTTTCTAAAACAGCTTCATTGCATGTCCATGATGCAGTATGAAACCCAATACAAGCAAAAGTAAATGACATCCAAGAATTTACCAAGATGGAAAGGGAAAATACAAAATGAAACAGTAGAATTATATTATGTAACCACAGATTATCTGATCCATTTGGTTGCTAAACATTCCGATCAAAGCCCTGTCAGAAAAAAGGAACAGTCAAGTAAGTCTTCTATCACCAGTGGATAATGCCCAAAAAGACAAACATGTGGAATTAAAACTCCGCATAGAAGTCTGAGCCATCCTCATCAGTGAGGTTAAGCAATTTATATTTTAGAGACCTTGGGGTGAACATCATGGATATGTCACTGAAAACAATATACAGATTTTGCAGCTGAGAAAGACTTGCATGATCTATAGGCCAAGAATGGAAACTTGAACACTCGCAATTGAATTTAAAAAGTTTACTAGCTGACTACTAAAACATGTCATAGATGCACATTCATTAATAATAAAGGGATTCTTTCGGTCATTTATTATTAACTACTGTACTGAGAGCATGGAACCGAGATACAACTTGAAAAAATGAAAACAAAATTGCTGGTAGCTATCTGTGCTTTGCGTGAACACATCAAAAACAGGAAACAAGAGTAAAAGCCATCCATATGACAATCAGGCTTCTCGAATATCATTTGTGCAACTGTGTCACAAACACTACAAATTTGTATTTGGCATTATGTAACTTATTTTAGAGAATATAAAATACACACACCTTCTCTGTTAGAACTAAAGTCAAGCTACCACACATTAAGCTGCATGGAATATTTCTTTTAGATCACGGCATGAAGGCCCTTGCTAGTTTGTTCTTGAGGTCAGCAAGTTCACGAGGAAGGCTAAAAGTTAAACAGTATCTACTCTGCCAGACTGAATCAGCACTAGATTAATGGCCTTCCGGATAGAAGAATTGGCAACTGCATAGTTGAGTTAAAAGATACAGCAGAACTCTTAAAAAGGAGATTATCCTCATTTAGCTTAATTGACACACTGTAAATTCATTGCGTGATTCAAGTTATCAGAAAGAAGAAATTCTTGGGACCAATCGCAAAATACTCATTTTCTTAGGTCGTACAACATGCCACTGTTGCCTTATTAAATTTAAAAAAAAATAATTGTTCATATCATTCTTTTGCAGGACCAATTCTTATCTTACATGTATCATTGCAGTGTCTCAATGATATAATATCTTGAATAAATGGGTTTACGTACTTCTAAAAATATTCTAGCGGACTAGCAAGACTAGTTCCACAATGTACAGGATCAAAGAACAGTCCATGTCGTTTGCTATGCAAGACTTTACAATATTGCAGGCCTAAATTTTGGAAACTGACTTCTAACTCTCATCTTCTCCTTACATTGCTATAAATCCTAGGATAGCATTCACCTAACTGGGAGAGCATCGGCGCAAATTATTGGAGTATATATAATCATTAGCCATTTCAATATTATCACTAGTACGTACGTACTTATGACAAACACGAAAACATGTTGGGAAGGAAAAAAAAATAATGAGGAGAAATAAACCACGAGTTCCATAAGGAGCAGTTCTATATGATTTGGGACATGATTGGCATTTCACCAAAAGTAAAGTTTTATTTTCGACATCATTGCGTGGAACTACAGCTTCAAGAATCAGTAGTCTTCTGTTGTTTCTCAAAACATTTCCTTGAGACAGAGACCTGCAAAGGAATGTGAATGAAACTGAATTTTGTACGTATGTATGTAGCATGGTCCTCAAAAAAGGACCCCAGACCAGATAACCGTCAATGGAATAGCTCAGTAGCGGAACAAAATTTTTAATGTGCCTCTATCCCTTCCGATAGAAAGGAAAATATATATGTGTGTGTGCGCGCGTGCACTTCGGTCCTTACACGGTTTATGTCAAACTATCTTGAGAGGTCAGTAAATTAAAATATAAGGTTCTTGTTAGAGATTTTCGGTGCTGGCTGACTATTCGGTAAAATCATTACTCAAATGATTAAAATTAAAATAATAGATTTAATTTGATTATATAATTTTTATAATTATAAACTAATTAAATAGACTAAAAAAACCATAATTTTCTACTTTTTATTAGAAAAACTTCTAACTTTGATGTCACCACTGGAGAAGATGAAGACTTCGACATTGAGCTCGCACTCAAAACCACATTAATCCCACTTCAGTACTCTTTTCGACCTACAAGAACTCCCTTTCAATGCCAAAATACAAACCCTTCTCAAATTCCCTCTCTGCATGTTCATGTTTGTTAGGTGTCTCGTCCCTGTCCTACCAAAAAGGGGTATTTTTTGTTTTTTCCTCCTTTCTTGCCATCACACATCGCCTAAGTAGTTGGGCCAACCTCCAAAATTTTGTATATATATATATATATATATATATATATATTGCCTTGGTTTTGGTTTTAAAGTATCACCAACTCAAGTGAATTAATAAAATATTTTACGATCTTTTAAAATCTCATTTTGCTATCTTTTTTATATGGTGATTATTTGGAATTTAGAAATATTTTCTTAAGGCATTTATAATCTTCTTTTTTAGTAAAATTCTGCTCCTCCTTCGCCAGTAGACATAAGTCTATTTGACCGAATCACGTAAATTTTATCTATTTTCTTTATTTAAAGTCTGTCATTTTATTTTTTCTATTTATTTAAATTCTGTCTTTTATTATTTGTCTTTTGGGTTGTCAAATAGCCATCTGGTTAACTTCCTATTTGTTCTGGGCCGATCTTAACAAAATGGTATCATAGCCATTTTAACTATTTGAGAAAGTTTTTGGACAATTATTTTTTGACAGATGACAATAACAAAAATTATGATCGAGAAATTCGACAGAAATATCAATTTCGGTGTGTGGAACTTAAGATGGAGGTCATTTTGGTTTAGGAAGGAGTTGATTTGGCATTACAAGGAGTAGAGGCTAAACTATTTAATGTAACAGATTCAGAATTTGCTGTAATAGACAAAAGGGTGAAATTTGAGATTATTTTGAATTTCTTCGATGAGGTTTTGTAGGACGTAACTATGGAGACCACGATTAAGGCTATGTAGGATAATCTCAAAGTTTTGAATATAAAGAAAATGGTTGAAAACAGACTTTATTTGAAACAAAATATGTATATGCTGCGTATGACAGAAAGTACATCTATACTCTCTCATTTTGATAAATTTGATTCTGTTATTATAGATTTGGAGAATATAAACTTGAAAATTGATGATAAGGATATGACTCTTTTGTTATTGTATTCTCTTCCATAATCCTTTAAGTATTTTAGTGATACTATGATTTATGGTAAAGAAACTATTTCGTATGAGAAAATAAAATTCGTATGAGAAAATAAAATTCGTATTAAAATCTAAGAAGCAGATTGATATGGATATTATTAGGAAAATTAACAGTGGTCAAGCCGATTGGTTGGTTGTTAAGGACAGAACTGATAAAAAAGAATTTGAGAATAGTAGATCTAAGCATAAAAATTTAGTGTGCAATTATTGTCACAAATTGGGACACATTAAATCCAATTGCTTTAAGTTGAAAAATAAGCAAAAGGAAAAAATTGATGAGGAAAATACTAAAATTGTCGAGACTAGTATTGTGACAGATGAAGAAAATGGAGATATTTTCTGTATAACTGATGACAGGATAAAGTCAAAAAATGAGTGGATTTTAGATTCGGTTTGTTCTTATCACATGTGTCCCAACAGAGATTTGTTTTCCACTTACGAATTTGTTAATGGTGGAATTATTTTTATGGGAAATGATACTGTTTCTAAAGTTGTTGGTAAGGATATAGTTTGAATTAAAATACATGATGGTATTGTGAGGACACTCACTGATGTTAGATATATTCATGATTTAAAGAAAAATCTCAAACTCTTTATACACCTTAGAGAATTTTTGGTACAAATACACAACTGAATGAGGAGTTATGAATATGTTTTATGGTGCTCTTGTTGTTATGAAAGGTTACAAGTTTGGTAAATTGTATTCTCTGCAAGGATTTACTGTTATTGATTCAGTTGCGGTCTCATCATCAGTGTCTGATTCTAACATTTGTTCAGATTTATGGAAACCATCTCATGTTCAGGTTAAGGAAGGTATCAGGTATTCGTTGACTTTCATTGATAGTTATTTGAGAAGCATGTTTGACATTTTTTTTTTCTGAGAAGTTAAGTGATAGGTCATTTGTTTATTTGCTATCTTATGTTGTTAACATGTTTGTTGTTACTAAGAATTTATCAGAAATATTCACTTTGAAATTGCAGTTAAGTAGTGAATTTATTATGAAAAATTTGGGAACAGTTAAAAAGATTCTTGATTTGGAAATTAAGGGAGATCACGGAATTTGAGAATTATTCTTGACCCAGAATAATTATTTTGAAAGTTTTTAGCATGAACAGTGCTAAGTTCATAAGTATTCCGTTTGTTAGCCTTTTTTGACTATTTGCTGCTCAGACATTTAAAGAGGAGGATTTGACACAGGTTCTATATTTGAGTGCAGTTTGTAATATGGTGTGTGCAATTGTTTGTTCGAGTTTAGACGACAATTTTACAGATTTGTTTATGAAGCCTCCTTCAAACTATAAATTCAAGCAATGCTTGGATTTGTTTTGTTTGATATCCGCTGCTATTGATTAGCCCATTAGGGATTTTGTGGAGAAAATGGAGCAGATTTGAGATTTGTTATTTGTTAATATTCAAACTCGTCAAGATAGAGATTTGTTAGGTGTCTCGTCCCTGTCCCACACCGTAAAGAGGCATTTTTTGTTTTTTCCTCCTTTCTTGCCATCCCACATCGCCTAAGCAGTTGGGCCAACCTCCAAAATTATATATATATATATATATATATATTTATTTATATATATACCTTGGTTTTGGTTTTAAAATATCACCAGCTCAAGTCAGTTAGTAAAATTGTTGCAATATTTTAATATCTCATTTTACTATTTTTTTGTAAGGTGATCATTTGAGACCAAGGAACACTTTCCTAAGGCATTTGTAATTTTTTTCTTTAATGAAATTTTGCTCCTCCCTCACCCATTGACGTAGATCTATTTGACCGAACCACGTAAATTTTGTCTCTTTTCTTTATTTAAATTCTGTCATTTTATTTTTTTTGTTTATTTAAATTCTGTCTTTTGTTATTTGTCTTTTAGGTTATCAAAGAGATTTCTGGTTAACTTTCTATTTGTCCTGGGTCGGTCCAAACAATGTTCATCTTGTTGTTGGAAAATGTGCAAAATCGAACGACTGAACCATTTTTTCGCATAAAATCACCCCTGAACTTGAATAAGCCTTAAATTCTTTTTTTTTTACACCCTCAAATGCCCTCATCTACCTTCAATTCTCTTCCACTTCTCTCTCCTGTTTCAGTTTTCTCCCTCTCTATATTTTATATTACCATCAAGACGTGTCAAATTAGAAGCAACTTCAATAGAAAAAAGTTAAGATCAGTGAAGCAGAAAATCAAAAGTTTTGAGAAGAAAGGTAATAAAGAAGGTCAAGAGGGATGCAGACAGAGAAGTAATTATATATAAGTAAAAATTTGTTTAACATGTAAATAAAACTCTAATATTTACATGATCATTAAACCAAAATTCTCAAACTATATGATTTTCATAGGGATATGATTAAAAAAAAAATATACTTTGATCCATGATAAAATCCTAATAACAAAGATCAATCGAAAGAAATCTATGTTTCTTCCATTTTATCCCTCTTTATTTTTAACAGAATATATATATATATTTATACTTATATATATATTTTATGATGAGAAAAGAACTTATGTAAGGTTAGAGAGAGAACTAGTTTCTTTGGAATTTTCTTTCATATGCATATATCATCAATGTGTAGTTAACAAAATAAATAACTCTCTCCTTTTATATGACCAATACTATTTTGACACATGGACCATTAAAATATCTAACATTCTTGTACTTGGTCCATGTGATACTATTCATCATTTTGATTTAACAATAGAATATAATGCATAAATTGTAAGCAAAATCTTTTATTATATTGGTCAAATTATAAATCAATATTAAGTGAGAAATTAATAAAGATCATAATGGTCATATATCATTGGATCGATATGGTCCCTTCTATGTATCATAATATCAGTTCTCTACTTAATATGACCTGTAATGAGAGATATAACATAATGGTCCAATTATAATATCTTTGTTAGAGACTAATTCTATTATATTAACATAATTTCATTCATATATATATATAACGACTAATATGATAAACAGGATGTATTAAAATGTCAAAAATATAAATTAATTGAGTTGAGAGTGTCAAACATATAAAGAACATAAAACATTATTATAATGTCAACAATGGTTTCCAATAATGCCCATTCTCTCGACATGTTCTTTTATTGTCTTTGGTAGCAACCTTTTCGTTAATGGATCCGCAATCGTGAGATTTGTGCTAATATGTTTAATTGATACTCTTTGTTTTCGAAGTTCTTTTTTAATGGTAAAGTATTTCATTTTCATGTGTTTAGCACCTTTCGAATACTTGTTGTTTTTAGAGAAAAATACTGTTGTTGCGTTATCACAATAAATTTTTAGCGGATTAGCAATATTATCGACAATTCCAAATTTTGAAATAAAGTTTCGCAACCATAATCTATGAACTATCATGCCCTGACTCTCCTGTCGAATACGTAACAATCTTTGTTCTTTTTTCAAATTTGTTCTTGCAAAAGGATTGCCTCTCTAATCACTTGAAGATCCATCATCATCATCTTCATGCTATGCGACAACCTTTTCTATGAGCCCCCTCCTTTCACCCTCAATTATGACTTTCCTTAATGGATCACTTCTACTCTGGCCATCATTTAGAATAGGGTCTGTTTTGTAGGGTACTAATGCTCCACCTGCAAAATTAGGCATAAATTAAAGAGTTCTAAAGTTCCATGATAATATCACTATGCAATGAAACCCTACTTTAATAGCATTATTTGGAATTATCCAAATAGAATAAAATACAAAAAAAAAAAAACATAGCATAGTGCAATAGAAAAGGGTTATCATAATGAGGAACCCTTGTTTCCATAATTTTTTGTTCTCCTTTTAGTTTAACTGCATTCATGTTCTAAAAACAAAAACCTAATTATTGCAATGTATCCTAAAACTCAATCTAAAAAGGACTTCAAGAATTCTGCTACTAAAGTATTGGTGGGAGTTTGATGTATGTTATAATAAGCCGTATGTAATCAAAATCGAAGCAAAATAAGTTGGAAAGCTTTCTGATCTTGAGATACTTGAAGGTACCACTAATGATAAGCTGTGTTATAGGGAGTGATTCAAACCAACAAATCCTCTCTAATGTTATTATTTGATTATTCTTGGTATATTTAT
Source organism: Dillenia turbinata (assembly GCA_037126225.1). Lineage (NCBI taxonomy): Eukaryota > Viridiplantae > Streptophyta > Magnoliopsida > Dilleniales > Dilleniaceae > Dillenia > Dillenia turbinata. The sequence continues at coordinate 11,138,204 of JBAMMX010000015.1, forward strand.
AATTAATTAGAAAAGGGAAAAAATGGTGAACCAACAAATCATCTCTAGAGTTATTTTTTGATTATTCTCAGAAAGTCGCAGCTGAAAATGTCAATAATCAAACTTCAACCTAATCAAAGGAAAAAGTGATAAATCAACAAACCCTCATTATTTAATTATTTTTGGAAGTTTTAAACTAGAATATCAATAGTCAAACCTCAACTAAAGTTATTAGCGATGGGGATTCGGTCGAACAATCATTTTCGTTATGTGGTGGGACTAGTAAGTAGTAATATGTGTGAACCTCATTCTGGGTCCCAAGGTACCACAAGACATTTTGATATTCAAATCATTTCATAAAAAGAAACTTAAATCATTCATAGGCTATCCCAGCCATCTAAACAATTCCCAAGCATATACATAAATTTCCAAACTCAAAATGTATTTCAAAATTCACTATATATTCCAAATGTCCTAATAAAAGTAATATATCTTGCAAAATAAAATTTTTTAAACAAATTAAATAAAGTTTCGCATTGTAATAGTATGGATTTTTTCGATACTTGTCTAAAAAAATCAAATAAATATTTATCAAATCCAAACATGAGGAGGGATACAAAAATTTTCTTCCATTGTTCATATAACATAATTCTCAAAAATAATATTTAAAGATCTAATACCTATCGAAGGACACCAAAAGATTTTGAAAACATTCTTTGATGCAAAAAAGCAAAATAAATATTTAATGTCCCAAAATCTAGGGTCGAATCACTAACCCTTTTGATATTCGGGTTCGAAGAATATCACGAATGGATCAATCTCATTTTTCACAATCCAAGAGTCCTTTTACTTGTTGTATATGGTGTAGATCTTTTTTTTATCCTTTGTCTAAGAATACCCTCTTTTGTGTATTCTCTCTCTTCTCAATGTGTTGTACGTTGGTTGCATAAGAGAATCAACCTCTTTTCTTCATAATATTTGAAATTCAAAACAAAGTTAGTAGGTTAAGGGAGTTGGAGTAGGTTTTCTCTTGAAAACCACTCCCTCCCTTTTCTCTTTGAATTTCAAAGATGTAGGAGAATGGGTTAGGGTCAAACCCGCATGGGCGACTCGACTCGGTGCCCATCTCTTACATCTCCCACTTGTATATGAGGGTTAGACCTACATTCAACTCAACCACTTTCATATACCATCAATTTCATACAGACAAATGAATCGTGTGACCAGCGTGTAATACCGAAAACTTGATGTCGAATATTTTGTAAACATTTCTATAACAAAATAGAAAAATTTAGAATTTTATTGATTTTCGATTTTGGGGTTTTAATTTTACATTTTTTGGTATATTTGAAATGCTGTGTTACAAATTCACAGTATTTTATTTTTGGTAAATTTAAAACTTCCAATGGGATGAGAAAAACAAATATATATATATATATATATATATATATATTATATAGTTAGTTATATATAGTTAGTTAAAAAAAAAAAAAAAAAAAAAAAAAAAAAAACGAGAAGAGAGAGAGAGGAGAAGGTGCTGCGTTTCGGAGTGAAACGCAGCATCTCCCCCAAATAGAAAGATTAGGGTTAACCCTAATCTCTCCTTCATCTCTCCACTCTCTCGTCTCTCTCTTCGACGCTCTCCCTCTCCCTCACGATTTCGCCACCATCATCATCACCCTCTTCCGCCACTGCAACCACCGGACACCACCACCGCCACCTCCTTCTTCGTCTTTCTCTCTCGGTCTCTCTCTCTATCCCACAGTCTCTCTTCCTCCCGCTCGCGATCTCTCAGTCTCGCTCTGTCCCTCAGTCTCTCTCTATTCCACAGTCTCTCTTCGCGCCTTCTCCCTCCACCGTGCGCAACCATCACCGTGACCACCGCGAACCACCGCGGGTCACCATCTCTCGGTCGCTCTCTTCCACGCACGAGCGGGCGATTCTCCCTCTCTTTCCTCTCTTCCCGCGCGCGAACAAAGTTCTCCCTCTCTCTCCCGTGCGCGCGATGGCAGAACTTCCACTGCCTTCCTCTTTTGCTCTCTCGCAGTGCTCACTGGGAGCACTTTCCACTGTCGACAAACCAAACCAGCGGCCATAGCAGAGCCTTGGAAACCCTAGGCCGTGGGACTGCCAATCTTTCTCTGCATAGGTAAGAAGAGAGTTTCTGATTTTAGTTCTAGGATTTGAATATTCTTAGCAAGGTTTAATTCTAACGATTGCTACAGGTTTGAGCTTGAATTCACCGGCGACTGGAAGCTAGGTTTGCAAACTGAGAAACCCTAGGTGAAGGATTTTCAAGCCCTTCAGTAATTCGAATCATATTTGTTGAATTAAGGTAGAAATTACGTCTATATATATTTTGAAATGTGTTAGACTTGAAAGAAATATATTTCCCTAAGTGTTTGTATGAAATTATTGAGGTTAAGTCTAGAATTTGATGTAAATTGGACTGTGAAGCATGTGAGAAAGTCGTAGATAGTATTAGAGTTGTATTTGATTGAATTACGTAGTTTTCCTTGGGATTTGAATGGAAATCGGCGTGAATGAAATTAATATTAAGTAATTCGGGAGAAAATGGATAAAATTGAGGAATATTGTAAATTTAAAGTCGTTGGTGATTTGAAATGATACTAGCTTGAGGAAACGAAAGTTTTAGAACGTAATTATGCAAGTTAAGGCTATTGTACATAAAAAGGGAATTTGAAAACCCTTCAATAGAGCTTTAATTGATCTTTATTCGTCTTGATTGGTCTAGGTTGACCTTTGGAGACTCGAGAAGAGTCGTTATGAGTTGATTTCGGAAATAGAGAGTGAATACCCTCTCTAGAGGTGAGTGGACGGTTCATTGTGTTCGTAAATAAGAAACCTGTTTTAAAATTGCTTTAGAAATGATTTTTGAAAGATTTTACATGATTTATGTTAATTATTTTGTGATTGTGGGCTGTCTGAACTGGATTATGAAATATGAATGCATCCATTGTGTTTATAAATGCTTTTGTGCCATGTGATATTTGATATTGATTGATGAACTGATTTGGCATGAAATTATGGATTGTTTGTGGAAATCATGGCACATTGTTGAAAAATGGATTGATTGTGAAATGAAGGGTGCTGTAGATGGCTATAGTCATATACCTACCACGGAGCGACCCGACGGGGTGACGTGGTTTGAGGTTTAGATGTGCGGGGGAGTAGACGTCCCTCCCTCTGCAAAAGTCGTGCTATATCTGGTGCACCCCGGTGAGGCACGAGCCAACGCCAAGGAAGGGGGTTTGTTTTGAGATATTGGATAGTAAAACCCTTGGCGGATTTTCGTCTGGGTTTGGCCGCCCTGAGACGGAAGCATATTTCGATGGAACCCCAGGATTTTTATAAAAAAAAAAATGATGATTGATATGGATGCATATTTGTGAAATGTGATTTATTGAAATGATTTTATGGATATGAGATGATTTATGAGTTATGCTTTGACTGCCCCACATTCACACCTTATTTATTAGCACAAATGCACCATTGCACTCCACTCACTGAGTATACCCCTATACTCACCCCTCTCTCCCCCCATTTTTCAGAGGAGACTTAGTTGGGAGCCTACTCGACGGAGCTTGCGAAGTATTTTTGCAAACTGTATAGGTATTTGTGGCAGGGCTACTTTTGGGGATTGATAGCTTGCAAATCATGGAAAGGGAAGTCTGTACATTCCAGCTGTGCGGATTTTATTGATACTGGCTGAGTTGCCGGCAAGTATTGATAAAATCCGTCGATTTTTGATTTGTTTTTATTTCTTTTGATTTCTCTAGTTTTGGAAAACTGTTTATATTTGTACTGGGACATTTGGACTGTAAATCTTAATTTCAATGCTTTTTCTTTGATTTTGTGAAGTTCTGTACAACTCATATCGTTAGGATTTTATCGATACTGGCCTGTTTTCCTCGGGTAAGTGTTGGTAAAATCTGACGGCTATGTTTTGGAACTTCTTGTTTGTTAAATGCTTTCAGAGTGGCCAAGATGGTCACATTGCATGCGTGCATGTACAGGTTCCCGCTCCCCGTTGTGTGTTGCTGTGTAATCGTGCATGTACAGGTTCCCACTCCCCGATGTGTGCTAATGTATGATTGCATGTACAGGATCCCACTCCCCGATGTGTGTCAATGTGTGTGTTTGTACATCCTTGATGAGCCGGATGGGCTCCTTGCATGTGTATTGATTTTGAAATTTCTTGTTTTTTTTGAAGAATTTTATGAGTTTGATGATTTATTGTGAATTTGATAGCCTTGCGGAGTCCCGGTACATGGGGAGGTTTTACCCATGTACCGAGACGACGCGGCGGTTGTCGCGTGGTCGATCTGAGGATCGGGGCGTGACACAGCGAGTACATCGAGAGCTCATAGCTATGCATCGGTTAAGGATATGTAGCAGCTCAAGATCTAATACAATGAGGACATCAAGTCTCGCTATATCCCAGACCTTTTTGTTATACTTAGAGTAAACATACCTCTCATCCCTCTATTAATATAGACAAGAGCATACTTGACTCATCTCAACTATGCATTCACAATTATGTTTCAGAATATCAAGTTAAAAACATAACTGGTCAGTCTGTGAATACAAAAATGACATGTCAGCTTTAAGACAGATTTCCTTTCACACTACTATCTTTTCAATTCACCTTAGCTGCTTTCCTAGACATGAACTGCAAAACCGAATCAATCATGGTTTCTCAGTGACATGATAAATTAGCATCACTAAAATAAAGTGTCAAAAAACAGGTAAAAGTCCTAAGGGTATTTAATGAAGTTAATCACAAATCTCTAGGTCTCACACAATGAAGTATAGAGGGATTCATCAAACTCATTACCCATAGGGTCACAAAAGCACACGTGGTATGAAAACACGTGTTACGATGCCTTTTCTATTCAAATAGAAGCGTATATCTTATTTTAAAAATTAATGCATCGTACAGGTCTTAGTCTAAGTGTGTCTCGACACTTGACTTGATTCTCTCTCTTCTTATCCTCCAAAGAAAAATCACATTATCAAGAGAGAATCACACCTGACTTCTAAACAAGTATAATGGATTGTGGGAAATCCATTTCGATTATCTAAAGAGATAAGTATATAAACGATAATCTCATCTTAGTTTCCTACTAAGGCGGCTTATCTATGTTAATTAACCAAAATTAACATTGTCTCATCTTTACATATCACACAGATATTAGAGGCGATTACTCGTGTGAGAGAGCCAATCTTCCAAACTTGCCTGACATACTTTTCAATCAAGACATAAGAACTCGCAAATACAAACAAATTCTAATGTCATATAATAATGAGCATTACATCATGTTCATTGCATATACAAATACAATTACATTCTACGCAATCCTAGAGATTTTACATGTTTCAAAAATATATCTCTAGGTATCGGTTTTGTGAACGGATCAGCTACCATTAAATGAGTAGGTAAATACTTCAATGTCACCTCTCTCTTTTCAACAATGTCTCGGATAAAGTTGAATTTCGTATCAATGTGTTTGGTTCTCCCATGATATTTGGAATCTTTCGTGTAAGCGATAGTTGATTGACTATCATAGTAAATTGTCACAACTTCTATTGCGTCGCTTACGATTCCCAAATGTTGTAAAAACCGTTTTAACCAAACACACTCCTGAACTGTAGAAGTACAAGCTACAAACTCTACTTCCATTGTAGACAGTGATACACACGTTTGTTTCTTGCTTCTCCAAGAGACGGCACCATTATTTAGCAAGAAAACATAACCTGAGGTGGACTTACGTTCATCTAAGTCACTACCCCAATCAGCATCTATGTATCCACTCAATAACAAGTCATTTCCTTGATAACAAAGTGAATAATTCACAGTTCCTTTCAGGTATCTCAAAATCCTCTTCATAGCTATCCAGTGACTTTTTCCTGGATTTGATTGATACCTGCTCACCAAACCCATGCATAGCAGATGTCAGGCCGTGTATACATCATAGCGTATATCAGACTCCCAACAGCACTAGAATAAGGTACTTTTGACATCTCTTCTTTCTCTTCGGGTGATTTAGGGCACATTTCTAGGCTTAAACTTTCGCCTTTAGCCACAAGAGTATCAATGGGTTTGCAGTTATCTATTCTGAATCGTTCCAGAATCTTTTTAATATAAAATTCTTGAGACATTGCTAACAATCTTTTAGAACGATCTCTATGAATCTTAACACCTAGTATGTAATCTGCTTCACCATGTCTTTCATCTCAAAATTAGATGACAACCAATCTTTGATGCTTAGGACATTCTCCATATTGTTTCCGGCCATTAATATGTCATCGACATATAGAGATAGAATTACAAATTTATTATTGGACTTCTTCACATAAACGCAATGGTCTTCGTCTATCATTACGAAGTCGTTAGAGATCGCAGCTCTATGAAATCTCAAATACCATTGCCTCGAAGACTATTTGAGGCCATAAATTGATCTTTTCAATTTACAAACTTTGTTTTCTTGACTTTCGACTATAAAACCTATAGGTTGTTCTATGTAGATTTCTTCCTCTAGTTCCTTATTGAGGAAAGCAGTCTTTATGTCCATTTGGTGTAATTCTAAATCCAAATTAGCTACTATAGCTAACAACAGGCGAATAGAGACAAATCTCACTACTGGTGAAAAGGTTTCCTCATAGTCAATATCCTCCTGTTGAGTATAACCTTTTGCCACCAATCGAGATTTATACCTCTCAATTGATCCATCAGCCCTTTGTTTAATCTTGAGAACCCACTTGTTCCCAATAGCTTTATGCCCACGTGGAAGATCAACCAGTTCCCAAATATGATTGGATTTCATCGAATCCATTTCTTCCTCTATTGCTTTCATCCACTCTTCCTTTGCAGGACAAGATAGAGTCTCATTCAGGTATTCAGACTCATCCACATCCCGTGGAGAAATGATAAAGGCATGCCCTTCAATCTTGTAATAACGTTTCGGCATACCTTTCCTAGCATTTTTCAGAACCAATGATTCTGGTAGAGCATTGGAACTTGAGTCCCTCCCACTGGAATCAACTTGGGATTCAATTTGTTGCTGTTCCAATGACCCATCCGGTATAATTCCATCGTCTGAATTATTTAATTCAAACAAAGGTTCCCCTTGTGCTATATCTCCTCTACTAGGAAAATCATTCTCCAAAAAGGTTACATTTAGTGATTCAATTTCAGTTACAGTACCATCTTCCGATTCACCAATGAATACATAATCTTTTGACTGATCAGAATATTTAATAAAGATATATTTCTTCCCTCGGGGACCAACCTTTCAAAATTTATTAGAAGGGTCATGAATATATGCTGTCGATCCCCAAGGTCTAAAACCAGTCAGACTTGGTTTCCTACCAGTCCATAGTTCATACGGTATTGTGGGTACTATTTTTGAAAGCACACTATTCAAGATATAGGTCGCAGTTAACAATGCATCTCTCCAAAAGGAAATTGGCAAGTTAGCCTGTGCTATCATAGATCTCGTCATATCCAACAACGCCCTATTCCTCCTCTCAACAACACCATTCTGTTAAGGTGTGTGGGGAATAGTCAATTGTCTAATTATTTCCTTTTCATTACATAGATCCTTGAACTGATCTGATAGATATTCACGCCCTCGATCTGTCCTTAAGGCTTTAATCGTTCTATCCATTTGATTCTCCACTTCATTCATATAACGTCTAAAGCACTCAAGTGTTTCAGATTTGTGAGCAATCAAATAGACATGACCAAAACGCATGAAATCATCGATAAAAGTAATGAAATATGACGCTCCATGCCTAGCCTTCACATTCATTGGACCACAAATGTCAGAATGAACCAATTGCAATGGAAGCACAGCCCTCTCGGCTTTTCTAAATGGTTTTCGAGTCATCTTCCCAGCAAGACAATATTCATAAGTTGGTAAATCAACTTTGGTAAGCGAACCCAATAGTCCTGCTCTCACAAGTCAATTCATCCTGTCTTACCCTATGTGACCAAGTCTAGTATGCCATACTTTCTCATTTACATTAGCATTACTAGAAGAACAAACATTTAACGATGCATAACGATCTACATAGCAGTTAAACATTCGTTTGTCACAATCCAAGATTAAAAAGTCATCAAAGAGATATCCATATCCATAGTACACACCATTATAATAGATACAAACCCATTTTCTAGAAAAGTTCAAGTCATAGGCTAGCCTAAGAAGAACAATAACAGAAACTAAGTTTCGTCGAATCTCCGGTACATATGGTGCAAGATTAGGGTTCGGCCACTTTGTAGCTCAAGCTTACAAGTGCCAATCCCTCTAACCTCGACTCTCGTATTGTTCCCCACGTATATCCATCTTGTACCACGAGGAATTCGACGAAAATCTAGGAACGCTTCCCAGTCCTTTGTCACATGGTCTGTTACTTCTGAGACTATAATTCACACAGGATAAGATTCATAAAGTAAAACAGTACTAGAGACATTTACAATAGACACAGAAGCGTCATGAGGTGCTACATTTTTTGGCTCGGGGCAATCTCGAGCGAAATGACCAAGAGCTTTGCAGTTGTAGCACTTCATCTTACTCTTGTCCTTTTTCTTCGCTTATTCTTGCGGTTGAAGTTGTTCTTCTTAGACCCTCCGACATCATCTTTCCTTTTCTTACCTTTGTTTTTGTTCCTCTTTCGCTTAAAGCTCGAAGCTTTCTAGGAACTACACTCAGCTACAAAGGCATTAAAAATCGATCTCGCAGCACCAAGCCGCTCATCCTTGAGTTTTACGTGGCGAGCAGCATCAGAGAAAGTCTTGATGCTATCAACGTGAGTCAGATTCACTTTCAGATGCTCCAACTGGTCTGGAAAGGATCGGATCAAGGCCTGAACTTGCTGTTCATCAGAGAGAATGTGACCAGCCGTTTTCAATTCCCTTATCATGTTTGACATAGTTCGCAGATGCTGTTTGATGCTATCATCAGCTTTCTTTTTGTACGTGTCAAATTTAATCGTCAAATACCTCAGACGGGTCACATTGGTATCTCCATACTTCTCTTTGAGGTACACCCATATGTCATGAGCAGTAGGGAATTGGTCATATTCATGTATGAGATCATCAACCACAGAACTAACCAGGATGCCACGTGCAATAGAATTTTTCTTCTTCCTGCCTAGTAAGCTTCTTGATCTCTTCTCTATTGAGCAGTGTTTCCAATTCCAGGGTATTGCATGATATGGTTGATACCCTCTAAGGCATCTTGCTCTTCTAGCACATACCATATCTTATGGCACCAAATGTCATAATTGTCGCAATTAAACTTATCACCTTTATTTAAATATGCTATTATTGATTTCGATGCCATAGTTTGGGTTTTCAAAGAGAGGTAATTGTAAGTATTCATGCTCATTCAATCATATAATTTGTACTTAAAATCCAAGAAATTTATGATAAACGAACATAAAGTATAAACTCGAAAGATCACTAAGTTCCTAATCATCATCCATCATTCAAATATTTGATTATAATAAATTTGATTTCAAAGTAACAAAATCCATTTAAGTCTTAGGTGAGAATTACTTAAATTCTATCAATCTAAAAACTCTCACTAAAATCATGCGAAGTTAGAATATATCTCTTCACATGCTCGCATAAGTTTACAAATATGCATATCCTTGATATATATTCAAAAGAGAGAAACATTACATCACATGTTCATGTCATTGTTCTCAACATCATCATAGTACATAAATATGCATCATAGAAAGGAACTGAGAAAGAAAGAAAAAAAATATACTATCAGTTTTCATTTTTCTTTTCTTTCTTATCTTCCATATACATGCGTGTAACCATATTGATCATCCCAACCAAAAGCCTATCTCTCGGAGTGAATCTTCCTAACAGCTTGTGGTGTAAAGCCATTAATCTTTAGAGACAACGTCTTTTTCATTTTAATCTCTATCTCCCTAGCTCTCCACCTCCCAAGCAATTTTAGTCTGAAATCCTTGAGGTAGAGCCACTTGTTCTCCTCTATTATTTTGTCAGTCATTCCAACCAAATTATCAGTGAGGGAATTCGTTATAATCTTAATCTCAGCTTCGTCGCCTCCGAACCATTGACCCAAACGCCGAAATTCATAGCGTTTACAACTCATAACCCACATATGTTGCGGCAAAGTGTGCATTACTTTCATTTTATAATGCAACATTATATGCAGTTTTTCAAAACGTTCTGGGGTCATCTCATCTTTGCATCTCCCCGAGAGAGGTACAAGGGTACGTCTGATTCTCACAATATCCCTAAAATGGGGTAAACATTAGATTGTGCACGAAGTCAATCACAGAATTTTAAAACACCTTCCACAATTATTTATACTCAATAATCAAATGATTTATATCGAAAAAATAAATTTTTCATACGTAAATCAATGAGCATAAAATCAAATAGGCATTATAAAATTTAATTCAGGTAGGCATAAGATAGAAAATATTTTTCCAAACATGTGAGAAATTTTTCTCACTCGTTAATTGATTTTTCTGTAATTTCCAAAAATTTTACAAACTTAAAATAAATAGAAAATAATTTTCAATCCAAAAAAATTAATTTAAAATTACAGAAAAATCAAAAGATTTCAAAAAAATTCCGACCTAAGAGGGCCCCTCACGCGCCCTCACGTGCCACCCAAAGTGGTGGGGCGCGTGGGTGACCCACCCACGCGCCCAGGCAGCGCGTGAAACCCACGCGTCACCTTCCTGGCTGAATCCGACCACCGGATTTTGCCTATCCCTCCATTTTTGGGGTCTCTGAATCTAATAGTGCCATTGGTTTTCCAATTGAGGTTTGGATCTTGGCATTTGGGCCTCACAGCCTGCGGCCCGAGAGTAAGTCTGAAATTCCTGCACTGTTCATCTTCTTCCTAGACCCAGAAAATTCTGCTTTCGACCAATATTTTTCAGATCTATTTTCTCCCTCATTTCTAAACCATTTTCTTTGTTATTTATATGGTTAGAAATGATTTTTAATAATTAATTGAACTATATATTTTTCTTTTCATGAAATACATTATCTAAGGAGATATATCCATTATAAGTCTCGGCTAGGGTTTCATGATTCTCCAAAAATACATGACGGCTATGCATGAAACTTTGTAGATCATTTCCTAGCATCATGGGTACTCTACCTTTCAAATTTCAACACATTTTGTGGTCTATATTCAAAGTTACCATTTTCAATTTTTTTTAAAAAAAATGGAACTCGAATTGACATTAAAAAAAATAAGAAATACCCTAAATCATACTCTGATACCAATGAAAACATTCTTTGATGCAAACAAAGCGAAATAAATATTTAATATCCCAAAATCTAGGGTTGAATCACTAACCCTTTTGATGTTCGGGTTTGAAAAATATCACGAATGGATCAATCTCATTTTTCACAATCCAAGAGTCATTTTACTTGATGTATATGGTGTAGATCTTTTTTTTATCATTTGTCTAAGAATACCCTCTTTTGTGTATTCTCTCTCTTCTCAATGTGCTGTACGTTGGTTGCATAAGAGAATCAACGTCTTTTCTTCATAATATTTGAAATTCAAAACAAAGTAAGTAGGTTAAGGGAGTTGGAGTTGGTTTTCTCTTGAAAACCACTCCATCCCTTTTCTCTTTGAATTTCAAACATGTAGGAGAATGGGTTAGGGTCAAACCCACATGGGTGACCCGACCCGGTGCCCATCTCTTATAGATTTTTTCCAGCCGGTACTAATCCAAATTTATGCTTCCAATTTAAGTTTCTTCTAAAAATTAAAGAGAGAGGAGTGAATATTAAAATACTAAGTAAATAGAGTGCAATGGCATGATGAACATGAATGAGGGGTAAGAGTGGTGGTACCAAATATATATGTCAAAATTCATTTCAATAAGAAAAATAAGGCCATATACATAATATGGAGTTCAGATTAAATTTACCATGATTCAGATGTTCAAATTCAATAAACCAATTAAATTTTCTTTCAATAACGTTGGGTCTTGCCAAACCACTTCCTTACCAATGGCCGTTGGTAGGATCCGTTAAAGGGTTTTTCATAATTTTTCATAAAATTTCCCCTTTTTCTTGGCGTTGCCCCCGAGTTTTGTGGGGCGTCGCCACATAATCACGGAAATAACTTGAGGAGAATCTCTATTTTGCCTGCCACCAAGTCAATTTTAACCAACCTTTACTACGCCATTCTGATGGTCCCGGTTTGTGAAAAGACTTAGACTATAGTTTTTTTCATATTCAATGTACCATGTTACAAAATTCAATTCATCATTCAAATCATACTCATTTACAGGATCGAGCAAATTCATAATTTACAATCAATATTTACTGTAACACAATGCAAATAGTTCAACGAGCAATCAAAGAGGTATGGATTTATCAACAATTCAATTTTTGGACACACCATAATCACAAACTATTGTAAATCCATTTTAAAATTCATTTCACAAATCATAATTTAAATCATTTTTTCATTCATGCAACATAGCCATCCACTCACCTCTTGGGAGGGTATTCAACTCTCAATTCCATGATCAAGCCCAATGTAATCTCTTCTCAAGTTCCAATCGATTTTCCTAAACCAATAATCACAATTTTAATATTAAATCACATCCATTTATAGGGTTTATGAATTTTTCATAATATAGTACAAACCCTAATTTGTCAAATTCATGAATCTATATTTTTATTCCATCATTTACATGTCATTGGGATCTACATAAAATTTTTCATTTATAATTTTTCTCAATTTCTATCATTTACAAACCCTGGAGTTACAATCTCCAACAAAACTCCTTAAATTTCAATAATATATTTCAATCTACTAATAAGAAAGCTAAATCTAGGATTATGAAGAGAAAATTATCTTAATTGTGTGGTTAGATTGAGCAATGGACATTAGGTATCAAAAACTTTAACTTTTCCCTTTTTCACACAAATCCTAAGTTTCTCCAAAAATCATTTTCATCACAAGTTTTCTTGAGGTTTTGAATGATTAGTAGAGTGATATTATAGGGGATTAATTGATTTCAAATAGAAGATTTGGAAAAGAGATGGATGAGAGTGGGAGAGGGTGAGAGTTCGAGAGAGAGATGAGAATCGAATGGAATAGAAAGCTTGTTCAAGCCATCTTTAATTGTGGTGATGAAATTACCATTTGTCCTTCCTTATTGTTAAGTTTCAATCAAGGTTGCTCGTCTTTTTTCATCATTTCTCTACATTTCATATATACAAGTCGATTTGCAAGCCCTGCAAGTTGACTCATGCGTCTAGAGTGCTCAGGGGTCAAGTCTGCTTGTAATATAGGTAAATTGATTTACAATTATAAAACCAAATCGACTTGAGCATTCCCCTTGTAATGCCAAGTCAACTCGCCAATGTCAAGCCTCAGAATCCGTTGTCTGCACACTTGTCAAATCGACTTGTCTATTTACACAAGTCGATTTGTTACATCCAAGTTTCAAAATCCATTGTCTGCTCTCTTACCAAGTTGATTTCTCTAATTGCACAAATCGACTTGGCACATCCAAGTCTCAGAGACTTTTGTCTACTCAATGACCAAATCAACTTGTCCTCATTGTACAAGTTGACTTACCTCTCTTATTCCCTCATACAAGTCGATTTTGTCACATCTTTTTCTTAAACACAAACCAACTTGTCACTACCCAAATCGATTTGGCACTTACATTCTTCACACACACAAGCCAACTTTTCATCCTCACAAATCAACTTGTCTCTCACAACCCTCACAAACATAAATGAACTTGCAAATACTCAAATGAACTTGTCTCTCACAAAGCTCACAAACACAAATCAATTTGTAAATACTCAAATGAACTTATCTCTCACAAACCTCACAAGCATAAATTAACTTACAAATACTCAAATCAACTTGTCAAACTTAATCCCTCGACACTTGCATCCAAGGGGATTTTAATTACATGAACTCCAATTTCCCCAAAAAAACTTTACACCTTCAAGCCAATCAATCCTTTAAGATTTATATGGAATAATAAATTAAAAATCCAATTACAAAAATTAAAATTACATAAAGAACAAAAATTAAAAATTCAAATACTGAATTTTCAGTGTTACATGAACAATGACTTTAAAGCATGCCACAAACTCAGCCTTCATGGTAGATGCAACGATGATAGACTGTTTTGCACTCTTCCATGAGGCTGCTTTTCAACCAAAAGAAATAAGTAGCCAAATATAGATTTTATTGTATCTAATGAATTTATTTGAATGAGGAAAGAGAAAATGAATGAGAAGTAAGTTGGAACTTTATTGCTTAAAGTATTGAAGTAGAATTAACAATATTTTGTATTGGAGAATACAAGAGATGTTCATGATTTTTTCTTTTACACAGCCTTTCTATTTATAAGCAAAAGAATGAGGAACAAAAGAGAGGCAACAAGAGAGAGAAAGGGACATGACAGTCCATTCCCAACGACTAGGAAAACTAGTCGTTGGACAGATTCCAATGGCTAGTTTTCACTAGCTATTGAGGGCTTCAATAACTGGCTTTTACTGACTATTGAAGCCCTCTGAATGGGCCCTAATGTGGGCCATAAAATCCCATAAAGATGGGTAAAAAGATCTTAAAAGGGCCAGACTAAAGGCAACTTGAAAGGGGTTTGAATTTGGGCCAAAAGGATGATGATTTAGAAATTTTCTGGACAATAATTTGAGCTATTCTTTTGGATTATTGTTATTGCATTTAAATAGCGAATTGTGCGTGATATTTCCAACACTCCCCTCAAGTTAGGTGTGTAGATATCTATAGTACCTAACTTACTAATAATTTTCTGGAGATGATCTGAGGAGGAGATCTTAGTAAAAATGTCTGCTAGCTGCTTATTTCTTCTTATGTGGGAGGTGATGATCAGCTTCTCTTAAACTTTTTGATGCATAAAGTGACAATATACTTTAATGTGTTTAGTGTTTTCATAGAACACGGGGTTAAATGCTATATGAATGGCAGATTGATTGTCAGAAAAAAGGTTGATTATGGTTGTAACTAGAAATTTTAACTTTTCAATAAGAGTTTTTAACCACACAATTTCACTGGCCACCACGACCATAGCTCAATATTCTACCTCAGCACTGGATCTTGATACCACATGCTATTTTTTACTCTTCCAAGCCGCCCAGTTTCCTCCTATAAACATGTAATATCCAGTAGTTAATTTTCTGTCTTTGGAGTTACTAGCCCAATCTGTATCACAAAATCCTAAAATTTCTAAGCTGTGATTGTTTTTCATCCATATGTCCATTTCTAGAGAGCCCCTTAGGTAATGAGGAATCCTTTCTGCTGCTTTCAAATGTAACTTTTTTCGATCATGCATGTGCTGGCTAATCTGATTTTGTGCAAATGATATATCTGGTCTGGTTATGGTGAGATAGATCAGTTTTTCTACAAGTATTTGATACTTCTGCTTATCCTCAAATAACTCATCATCATCTTTGAAACCTATACAAGTGCTAAGGGGAGCACAAGTAGGATTGGCTCTTAATTTCTCAATTTTTTACAAAAGATCAAGCATATACTTTCCTTGTGAAAGGATTAGTCTAGCAATAAGTAAGCTCAATTCCTAGAAAGTATTTCAATTTTTCCAAATCCTTGATATCAAATCTAGACTTTAAATAGTTTCTAACTTGATCAAGTTCATTAGTGTCATTTCCAGTTATTATAATATCATCGACATATGCAAGTGCAATGGTAATTTTTTCTTGACTATTTTTAAAGAAAAGAGATGAATCATTATTATATTTTCCAAATCCATTACTTAGAAATATTAAGCTTAACTTTGCATACTAAACTCTTGGGGATTACTTGAGAGCATAAATGACATTTTTCAACTTGTATACGTTTTCTTTTTGTGGATGAATTCCACGAGACAACTCCATTTATACCTCTTCTTCGAGATCCCCTTATAAGAATGTATTGACCATATCCATTTGATACATGCTCCATGAATCGTTGACTGCAAAGGATAAGAGAATTTTAATTGTGTTCATTTTTATCACAAGAACAAAAGTTTTCTTGTAGTCAATTCCATATGTTTGGATAAACCCTTTAGCTACAAGTCTTATCTGAAATTTGTTTATGGATCCGTTACTTCTACGCTTAATTTTATAAACTCATTTACATCTCATGGTCTTTTTTTTTTTTTTTTCCTTTAGTGAGAGTTGTAATATTCCATATTTTGTTTCTTTCCAAAACATTTAGTTCCTCATTCATAACCATTCTCCACTCAGGCATGTTATTGGCTTCCCTTAAGGATTGAAACTTCAGCATACTGTTAATGCCATTTAAGAAGGTTTGATGGCTTTTGAAAAAATTAGTTAGTGTATAATAATTCGAAATTGGATGAACCATAGACAAAGTGTTATAGTAAAATTTCTATTCTAAAGGAGGTTGTCTTATCTTGGTGGATCTTCGTAGGGGTCCAAGAGAAGAAAGAGGTCTAACTATTTCTTTATTAGAATCCTCAATTCCATTTTCATTCCCTGACTTCTTTTCCTCTTCGTGATTTGATGTTTCTTGTCTTTGTTCTTCTTCCAATTCTCTTCCTTCTACTTGATTTTGGTCTTGAGTCTTCCTTTCTTAGACGATTTCTTTATTAACACCAATGGAAGGAATTTGTATGTTCCACGCGCTTGGAGTAGACGTCGTGATTATTGCATCTTGTGTTTTATGATCTAAAAAATAAAATTCGTCTTTTATAAATATCACATGCTTAGATATATATATTTTGTTAGTAGTACGATCAAAACATTTGTATCCCTTTTCAAATGAGGCATATCCTATGAAAACCCATCTCTTGGCCCTTTTATCCAATTTACTTCTAGATTGTTCTGGAATATGAATATAGCATGTATACCTAAAAATCCTTAGATGAAAGATATTAGGTTTTCTTTGAAGAAGAATTTCTAGTGGGACTTTCTATTTAGTGTTTCAGTGGGTCGACTTCATCCTAATAGGTTTTAGGAATATTAGCATGGAATAATAGGGTTCTAACTATTTCTAAAAGATGTTTGTTCTTTCTTTCTACTATTCCATTTTAACTAAGAGTATATACGCATGACTTTTGTGTGTAATTTCTATTTCTTCTAAGAATTCTTCAAAGGTATTATTAGAGTATTCTCCTCCATGGTCTGATTTAAGAATTTTTATATTCACACTATATGGATTAGTCACATATTTGTAATAGCTTTTAAAAGCTTTAAGTATTTCTGATTTATTACTTAACAAATATACCTATGTATGTCTTAACTTGTGATCTATTAAAATGACAAAATATTTGAAGCCATAACTGGATGTAGTAGGAGAGGTCCACAAATCAGAATGCATTAACTCAAAAGGATTTTCATATTGAGTCTTGGAGATTGGATAGTGCATTCTAGTTTTTTTCCTAATACATAAACTTTACAATGCCTATCTTTTACTTTCAAATAAGGAAATAGGTATTTTAAAACTACCTTTCCAAGATAATCAAGGCAGGCATGCTATAGAGAGATAATTTTGGTTTGGGTGATAAAGACATGATTCTTTTCATCCAAAAAATATAGATTATTTCTTCTAATTCCATTTCAATCTTGGTCTTTAGTAATTTTACCCTATAATTCTGGTCTTTAGTAATTTTGCTAATGGACATGATATTTGAATCAAATTTTGAAACATATAATACTTCATTAATTTTTCCTGAAAACTTAACTTCATTTAAATATTTTATTTGTATAGTATCCTCATTTGCTACTTTTATAATTTTTCGACCAAGGAAAGGTCTAAGTTTCATTTTTTATATATATTCACCATATGATTATTTGTCCCAGAATCAATAACTGACCCTTTAGAACTTATAGATTTAAAATTGGAAGAGTTAGATTTATAAGAGATACCTTGGGGCTGGATATGTATTTTGTAATCTTGTCTAACTTGTTCTCAAGAGCAGCAATGTGCATGGAATCGAAGACAACATTGTGTGCTTGAGAAGACTATTGGCCAGCTTTCTTCTTTATGGACTCAAGCATCAAATGCGGATATAGGAACCAACATTTATCCTTTTTATGACCAGACTTCTTGCAATGCAAGCAAGCATCCCTTTTTTTGGATTGATCCATCTTTTTTGGTGCTGTATTTTCTTGAACAGTAAATCCATGAGTTTCTGCCTTGATATTAAAAACTTCTTCAAGTCTTAAGCTTGTTTCTACCCTTTGAACCATGGATTAAATTTATTGGAATGAGGGAAAATCCTTCATTCTTAGAATTTCTTATCAAAGATTATAATGTGATTCACTTAGACCCATTAGAAGAGAGAATGACACGTCTTTATTCATTCTTTTGAGTTGAATTTTATATATGAAGTTAGAGGCTTGAGAAAATTTAATTCATTCCATAAATCTTTGTACTCACTAAAATATTTAAGAAGAGACTTCCCTTCCTTCTTGAGCATAGAGATTTTTCTTTTTATCTAAAAAATCCTACTGGTGTTGCTTTTCTAGCTATAGATCGCATCCATTTGATCCCATAATGTCTTGGCATTTGGGATATATGAACTATAGTTTTATGAGTCTTGTCAAGTGACATTAGAAGTAAGACAACTATTTAATCATTTCTTTTCTTTTAACTATGGAAAAGAGGAGTAGATACATTAAGAGACTTATTTAGAACATGGCCTTCCAGATTATAAAAATCAGAGACCTCATGATAGTATCCCTTAATGAATTGTAGTTTGTTGAATTAAGAAGTGTGAAGAAAACATTTAGATATTTATTTGGGCAGGTGGTTCACCCAATCCAGTGGAGGATGGGATCAAAGTTTGCTATGATACTATGATGAATTTGTTTAAGTGAGCAAAGAGAAATTAAATCAGAAATAAGCGGGAACTTTATTACTCAAAGTATTGATATAGAATTAGCAGTATTTTGTATTGGAGAATACAAGAGATATTCATAGTTTTTTCTTGTACACAGCCTCTTTACTTATAAGAAAAAATAGGGAGAACAAAAGAGAGGTAATAAGAGAGAGGGGAACATGACAATCCCTTCTTAATGGTTAGGAAGACTAGCCATTGGATAGATTCCAACAAATAGTTTTCACTAGCTATTTGCGGCCTTTATAGCTAGCTTTTGCTAACGGTTGAAACCCTTTGAATGGACCCTAATGTGGGCCATAAAATCCCAGGGAGATAGGTACAATGATCTTAAAATGACCGAACCAAAGATAGCTTAGAAGTGGTTTGAATTTAGGTTAAAATGAGGATGGTTCAGAAATTTTTTGGACAGCAAGCTGAACTATTCTTTTGGACTATTGTTCTGACATTTGAAGAGAAGCTTGTGCGTGATATTTCCAACAGTATCCACACATCTAGTATAATCTGAATTTGAATAATCTATCATCTCAAGATGATTAGATCCCCTACAAGTAAGCATATGATATTTTGTTCCTTGCAAATATTTTAAAACTTTCTTTATAACTTTTCGATTATCCAATCTTGGATTATTTGATATCTGTCCAACATTCTTATGGCAAAATTTATGTCCAGTATAATACAAGTCTAAGCATACATCAACTTACTAATGAAGAGGCATAAGGAATCTGCTCCATTTCATTGTATTCCAATTTATTTTTTGGGCATTGCATAAGGTTCAATTTGTTTCGTTTCTAAATTGTGCATAACATCTTTCCATCTTAAATATTTCTATAATTTTATTAATGTATACTTTTTAAGATAATCCTATAATCTTTGTGATCTGTCATAGAATATTTCAATTTCAATCACATAAGATATCTGACCCATATATTTTATTTCAAAGTTCTTAAAAAGAAATTTCTTGATTTCACATGATAAGTCAAAATTATTAGAAGCAAGAAAAATGACATCAACATACATAATTAGAATTATGAACTTGCTTCGATTGACCTTCAAATATATATATATATATATGTTGATCAACAATATTTTCTTTAAATCCAAAGGAAGTGATGGTATCATTGAACTTAATATACCATTGTTTAGAAGTTTATTTAAATCCAAGTATTGATTTCTTAAGTTTATACACCATGTATTTCTTTCCCTTAATGACAAAACCCTTGGGTTGATCCATATAAACTTGTTTATCCAAAATTCTATTCAGAAAAATGGTTTTCACATTCGTTTGATGAAACTCTAAATCATAATGAGTTACCAATGCTATGATGATTCTAAATGAGTTCTTTTTAAAAACAGGAGAAAAAGTCTTTTGTAGTCAACATCATCTTTCTGAGTGAAACCTTTAATAACAAGCCTAGTCTTGTGCCGTTTGATATTGTCATTAGAGTTGCATTTGGTTTTAAAAGACTCATTTACACTTAACTTTTTTACATCCTTCAGGCAATTCAATAAGATCCAGATTTTATTGTGATCCACTGATTTCAACTATTCTTTCATGGCATCTAACTACTTAATAGAATCATTACTTTTCATAGTTTATAAAAATGAAATTAGATCATTATTAATTCTCAAATCACATTCTAACTTTTGTAGATAAATCACATAATCATCAGAGATAGCAATTCTTGTTTATTTTTCAGACCTTCTTAATACTATCTCATGTGGCTTATCTGTCACTTGTTCATTGACAACAATTTCATTACGGAATGTTTCATCATTTATTTGTTATTTTTGTAAGTTGTCAAAATTTTCAAGAAACAACAACTTGAGTAGAAGTTTTAGTTAAAGAAATTTTTACTCCCAACTTTTTGAATTTTCACTTTAAGTGGTTTCACACTCCCACTGATTTTACCATTTTCAATAAATCTCACATTTTCAGTTTCAATGATCCATATACGAAGATGAAACCACTAATGGTTCTTGAATTCAGTTTCTTTTTATATGGATTATAACATTTTACTTATGTCAGATAACCTCAAATATGAAGGTGCCTTAAACTAAGTTTCCTTCCCATCCACCGTTTAAAAGGAGTTTTTCAAATTGTCTTGCTAGGAATCATATTTAACAAATACATGACAATTTTTAGAGCATACATCTACAATGATAAGGGTAAAAAAGAATAACTTAACATACTCTTAATCATATCCATTAAAATATAATTACACCTTTCTGCAACACCATTCTATTTTGGTATACCTAGCAATATGCATTGAGCACATATGTTATGTGTTCAAGGAATTTAGCAGATGGACCAACATATTATTCAAATTTATCAAACCTTTCATAATATTCATCACCTTTATCAGATTGGAAAATTTTCACTTTTCTATCTAATTGTCTTTCATTTTCAGTAATAAACACCTCTAAGACATTTACTAATTAAGATTTCTCATAAATTAAATTTCTCATAAAACAAATAGACATATCCATAACATGAAAACTCATCAATGAAGGCGATAAAATACTTTTCTCTAGTAGATGATGAAATATCAAAAGGTCCACATATATCAATATGTATGAGTTCAAGAAGCTATGTGCTTCTTGTGAGCTTTTTCTTAATGTGTGTTTTGTGTACTTTCTCTTAATACAATCCACACAAATACTAATATCAATAAAATCCAAATCTTAAAGGATTTAATTCTTTACCAATCTTTGTATTCTTTCTTGGAATATATGACCCAAATGTTTATACAACAAATAAGCTGAACTTTAATTCACTAAATCATGTTTCATATCAACATTATGATGCAAGGTTAATAGAGTTTTAACAAAAAGATTATCAAGCTTTAATCTATATAAACTATCAAAAAGAATATCAAAACTGATGAAATGATTATTTTTAAACAAACTGCAACATCCATTTCCAAATTTAAAATAATATCTAGATGTATCAAGTTTTGATAAAAAAAAAATTAAATTACGGGAAATATAAAGAACATAAAGGGTTTGGAAAAAATCTAAATAATATCTGGTGTCTAAAATCAAACGATAAGTTCCAATCGCTTTAATTGGAGATTTGTCTCTATTCCCTATAAGTACAAATTTTTCATTTACGTGTATGATTTGGATCGTAAAGAATCTCTACATCTTATTAGAAATATGAGTGGTACAAGCAGAATCAATCCATCAAGTATTATAAGGAATTTTGACCAAATTTGATTTGAAACATGCAAAAGCACTAGGCATATCTCTACTTTCAAACCATGCTTTACATTTCAGGCAGTTTTTCTTGTGGTGTTCAAACTTTCCACAAAAATGACACACATTCATTTTATGTTCCTTCTTATAAATTTGGGCATATGACTCATTAACCTTCAATAATTCTTTATTGTTCTTTTGATTCTTATTTTCTGGTTTCTTTTTAACTCCGGAATGACCTATGAGATTAGCTAAGTGATTTCTTTTCTTCTTAAGTCTTGCTTCCTCTTGAATAAACAAAATTTACAATTCTCACATTCTATTTTTCCTTTATGGTGTTGTAGTTTATTTGGAATGGACTATAATGAGAAGGCAAGGAATTCATGATGAATATCACAAGAAAACTTTCATTCACTTTCAATTTCATATATTCCAATGTTGCTGCTATATTTATCATTTCAATAACATGCCCATACATTGTATGAGAACCATTAAACTTCATGATAGTTAACATACCCATCAATGTCCCAACAACTGACTTATCAACAGTGTCAGATTGAGACATACTTTGCATAGATTCCATAAATTCCTTAGCACTATCAGTTTTAGGAGTCATTGGCTTTATGTTCTCTGCTATTGTTATCCGCATAAACATTAAGTTTAGTCTGTTCAATCTTTCCCAAACTTTATAGAAAGATTTCTATTTAGTACTGTTAGTATCCATAATAGCAACGGGTTTATCATATAAGAGTGCTAAATCAAGATCCATAAATGCTAAGTGAAATTGAACTTGTTTAGATCATTTAGGAAAATTGAGCCCATTGAATTCTTAGTAGACGAAACTTGCAAATGAAGAGAAATAAGGACAAATACTACAGATGGATGGAAATGCTCATACATTAATACTTTGAATCATAAAATAAACACGTAATATAAATTCAAATAACATTCATATAAACATAATGTAGATTGAAGTTCTCCTTTGGATGATCCAACAATATAGGTCAATAATCATAATTGATACTTATTATTATTGTTTAAATTTCATATAATTGACAATTAAATATATTTTAATCAGACATGTTTGCAATATTTGAATATACTAAATATATCTAACCAAACATATCAATTACCATTGTCATATTCATGATTATAAAATAACTAACCAATTTTTGGGTGATTCTTAAATATTTTATAATCAATGAATTTTAATTTACCATTATAAAGAAAATCTCATCATTACGTCATCTCATTAGTAGCATTTTGAATCATGGATAACTAAATTTTATTTCATTTGATATCTATGGGAATATTCTAATTTGGATATTTTGGTGACTAACAAATTATTCATAATATAGATATCAAATTAAATAAATAATATTATATAATTTAATAGACATTAAACTTTAAGTCTTGATCCTTTTATTATTTTTTTTTTCATCAAGGTTAACTATCAATGGTCAACGATCAATGTCGGTCTACAGTTAGTGGGTTAGGATTGAATCGGGTCAGGTCAACAGGCCCGATTCTTTATTCAGTCATTATACAACTCGCACTTAGTGGTTACGTAGTCTATATGATTGAGTAACTTTGGGCCAAAGTTAAGTCGGGGTACCAATACTTTATGGTTCTTTTATTTTATTTTATTTTATTATTATATATTTTTAATACCTAAATTACCTTTAATGGATTTGTGGTCCAAGATTTTTCCTTTGGATCATGTTTATAATAGGTTAAAAGACCCAACTTCTTTAATTATTTTGGACTTTAAGTCTTGGATCTTTTTGGGTGGACTTTAAACCCTACTTCTTATTTATATATTATTATTATTTTAAAAAAATTTTACTCAACATAAACTCCCTATTCCATGAAATATGGGAAAAGTTTATCAACGTTGAGTCTTGTTCCTTTAAACATGGAAAAAAAACTTCCCACCACTTTAACCATTATCTACATTTGAATTTGAAAAAATTTTCATAATTTTTCTTTTTTTAAAAAAAAAAAAAAACCTTAATGAGAGATGAAAAAGAATCTCTCTTCCTTCAGAAAAGATTGTTTATTTTCCAAAACGGGGATGTCATTTGCTATTTTGACTTCTTTAATTTAATTTTTTTCTTTTATTCTTTCAAAAAGGATAAAGTTTTATCAATTCACCCGATCCAGATCTAAGTATTAAAAATTTTATCAATTCACCCGATCCGAATCTTAGCAATGATTTGAAATAATAATTAGAGGATAAATAATTAATTACAAATGGAAAATCAAAAATTCTGTAACCGTGCTTTGATACAATGCAGGTAAAAATTTGTTTAAAATATAAATAAAACTCTAATATTTACATAATCATCATGTTAATATTTTCGAACTATAAGATTTTCACAAAGAAATAATTAAAGAGAAAACATATCTTAATCCATCATAAAGTCCTAATGACAACAATCAATTAAAATAAATTTGCGTTTTTTCTCTTTATCCCTCTTTAATTTTGACAAAATGCTTTTCTTGTTGGAGAGAAAAGAAGTTACTTAGGGTTAGAGGGAGGACCAATTTCCTTAGTGTTTTCTTTTATATGCATATACTATCAATATCTAGTTAATAAAATAAATAACTCTTTTCTTTTACATAACCAATAATATTTGAATACGTGGACCATTAAAATATCTAAAAAGTTATTTAGATTTTAGATTTTTTAGTAAAAAATTAATATAAATAGTTAAATTAAAATTTGTAGTTTGTTGTTTTATTTTTTTTAATTAACATGTCATTCTGTGATAGACCCATAATTCATAGGAGCTATGAATTCAGGGTCTATTAAATATAAAACTTTATTCTAATAGTAATGTCTTCCAATTTTCTTTAAATCCAACATACTTAGGGTTTCTTCATCCAAAATGTTTACTACTCCACTCCCCATTTTAGATAAGCAGCTTTTTGTGATTTAACAAGGGTTGTTTGGCAACACAACTTTGTTTTTTTTTTTTGGGGGGGGGGGGGATTTTAATTAATTAATTAATTAATTTAATTTTCTTGCCTAAATGCATGTTCCCAAACATGTCCTCTGAAGCTTACAAACCGGGCAATTGCTAACAAAGCAAAGGCCTAACACGAATCAAATAGAGATTAAGGGATTGGGAGATTGAGAGAGAGAGAGAGAGAGGGGAAAATGTTTCTGCGAAAATTTGCGCCATTGTTGGCAAGGGTGAAGGAAACAACAGGAATAGTAGGGTTAGAAGTGGTGCCAAACGCAAGAGAAGTTTTGATTTCACTCTACAACAAAACCCTAAAAGAGATCAAAGCCGTTCCCGAAGACGAGGGATACCGCAAAGCCGTCGAAAGCTTCACTCGTCACCGTCTCCAGGTCTGTCAGGAGGAAGAGGATTGGGGGCAGATCGAGAAGCGTATCGGTTGCGGCCAAGTTGAAGAGCTCATCGAAGAGGCTCAAGATGAGCTCAAACTCATCTCCAAAATGATTGGTCCGTTCATTTCATCTCTCTCTCTCTCTCTCTCGTTTGAATTTCTTTGATTTGGTGAATTGGCAGGAAATCAGGGGCGAGTTGTTCTCTTGATTGAGGCATTTGTTATTATTGTTGTGATCTGCAATTCATTCCTATGTGAAAAAGCATATTCATATAGCGTTCCCCACTAAATTGCGACTACTGGCTTAGTCCAGTCAAGTTGAATAGAGTATTGTCATCGTTATTTTCATGGAGTAGTGCAGGGGTGAAGTTTGTAGCTCTTATCTGTAGAGTGTATTTAGTAACATGGATGGAATCAGACTGCGAAATTCATTGCAAGGATATGGCATTTTTGATGGGTCCTCTTCTAACTTTGATTTTGTGGGCGATCAAATTTTTTAATCGCTGATCTTCTGGGATACCAGATTATGGTTGTTCCCTATTTTGTAAGAAACAGCAACTGAATATTGGTGTTCAAGAGGGGAAGGCCAAAGCTTGAATATGGATGGCCAAAGTGTAATTTAGGATGGATTTTCATGGGAGGTTTGTGGAGTTTAAGGATTTGCAGGTGAACTATGTTGCACTAACATAACTGAAGGTTGAGCAATTAATCACTGAGGGCTGGGAGTTGTTTAATTCATTTGCTAAGTTTCTTTTATTTGTTGAATTATAATTTCTTTCCTCGCTTAACTTGAGTTTGAAAATTAACAGTATGTAACCACTTCTTTGTTTTGGTATTGAAAAGTGACATTTCACCTTATTAACAAGAATGCATCAATTTGAGCTCTTGATCAATTTCTTGGTGAAATTTGTCCAAACAGAAGTTCAGATTATCTTTCCATATCACAATCTTACAATTTTGGCTTCCACATGAATGCCGTGCTAAGAGGACATTCATATGTAATCTTTCTTGGAAATTCTTGAGGGGAAGGAGAGGAAAGGTACCTAATTGGAGGAGGATAGATGAGGGATATCATCATTTAGCTTGAATCTTAGACATTATGAATATTGAGGAGGTCCTAGATACAAACATCTTGGATTTTTTTTGCTTAAATTGTGTGTTAGATGTATGTGAGTTCATGAGATAGATAAGACGTATGTTTGGTCGAACCATATCCAAACTTGAGGTAAGGGAGCCACTTTCTGGTTTATGTGAAGGATCTGTATAGAGGAGCTACAGCAAAGGCCTGAGCGAGAAAGCATGCCATTTGATGTGATTGGTGAGGATACAACTGTATGGCTCATGTATTTTGAGAAGACAAAGTTCTTGGGGCTTTGATGACCTGCACCGGAGATGAAGTGCCAATGTCCATCTTTTACATTAGCTTTATTTCTAGCTGATAAGAAGGTTCTTAAGATGATATCATGGAGGTATTCAAAGATGGGGAAAGTTGTATATGGCCTAGATAGCAATTTCTTGGTTCTCATTTCTAAAAATGAAAGAAGTGATAAATGTTTACTAGATGCAAGCCTGGATGTTGATTTTTGAATCGGGCTATTGGGGAGATAGGTTCCAAGCTTGATATAGAAAAGGTCACTAGTTATGGTTACTTGGATAATTCGTATATAAATGGCTTTATTCCTTGTTATTATGTATCAGAAACTTCAAGTTTTCATTCTTCTTGGGGTTTCAGATAGGGAAATTCTCTCTCCCATTCGCATTGATGTTGGATAACATGTTGAGGCAATGTTCATAAAATGTTGCCCTTGTCAATTTAGGGGGGCGAGAGAAGTTGGAAGGGACTAGTGATCACTACCTCATCTTCCCTGATGACACTGCCCTCTTTTCTAGGGAAGAATTCCTGCTATTGCCCTTGTGGATTTTAGTTCATTTAAGGAAAGAGAGACGATCTTTCAATTGCAAAGATGAATGGGGTAGGTTTGGCAGCTCTTATGGTGTAGAATGGAGCCTCCCCAAGGAGCAAATTTCGAGCATTTCAAAGTGTGTTTCCTATTATTGAAAGTTTTGGTAGAAAGTTGTGTAGAAACAAGGTTATTTATCAAAATGATGTAGGCTAACATTGTCAAGAGCTCTCTTTATACGACAACAACGACAACCTAGACCTTTTATCTTAAAATTTTGGGATCGGCCATATGAGAAATAAATATCGAAAAAAAAAAGTTGATTTAATTTATGCGGATTCTTCTAGACCACTCATTCCTATCTAAAATTATCTTTTCAATTAAATCCATATCTATCATATCTTTACGAATACATTGCATCTAAGTTTTCAGCGATCTACCTTTACGCTTTATTAAATCTCCTTTTTTTAAATTTTTAGTCTTCCTAACAGGTGCGTTTTTAGGTTTTTGTTGCACATACCCAAACCACCTTAGACGGTATTCTCGCATTTAATCAATAATTGAACTAACTCCTAATTTATTACGTATCTCATCGTTTCTAACTTTATCTTTTCTAATTTTGTTATATATCTATCTAAACATTCTCATTTCATTTACAACCATTTTTTGCTCTTGTTGTTGTTTAATGACCAACACTCAGTGTCATACAATAGCGCAAGTCTTACTACTGTTTTATAAAATTTTTCCTTTAAATATAATGGTATCATACGATCGCAAAGGACTTCAAATGCCTTTCATCATTTCATCCAACCCATTTGAATTCTATTGTTTACATCTCCATCGATATTGTCATCGTTTTGGATGATAGATTCAAGGTATCTAAATCGTTCACTCTTTGATACTTCTCTTCCTTCTTACCTTATTGCTTCTTCATTATCGTAATGGTTATCACTAAACTTATATCTCACATACTCGGTTTTGGACCTACTTAATTTAAATCTCCTAGATTCCAATGTGACCCCTTCATAATTCTAGTTTAGTATTGATACCATCTCTAGTTTTATCTACCAAAACTATATCATCTGCGAATAGTATACACTATGGTATTTCATCTGTAATATTTCTTATGATTTTATCCATCACTATTGTAAAAAGTATAAGACTCAGTGTCGAACCTTGATGGAGAGTAATGTTAATAAGGAAGCTATCGCTCAAATCTTGGTAATTTCTTACATTGATCGCAACTCCTTCATTGATCGCAACTCCTTAATACATATCCCTAATAAGGTTAATATATTTCAGTGAGATCTCTTTCTTCATCAGCGCCCACCACAATACGCTCATAGAGATCCTATCATACGCTTTTTCTAGGTCAACGAATACCATATGTCGGTCTCTCTTCTGTGCTCAAAATGCCTTCATTAATTGTCTTAGTAAGTTAATTGTTTCAGTGGTGGATCGTTCTGCCATAAATCCAAATTAATTCTGAAACACACTTATCTCCCGTTTCAATCTATGTTTTATCATTCTCTCCCATAACTGTTCTTGTAATAATTTACTTGATGCCTTGTTACTCATCCCTCATGGTGTGGCTAAGAGTTTATAGGATTTCCGGACATGATTATAGTGGTGCTTTCCAAGCAAAGTACTTAAATTTCATCTTCTTAATTTGGATATAGTTCAACAAACTTCTAAGAAAGTTAGTTTAGGCAGTAAGTTCCTGGTGAACTTTAGGAAGCCTTAATGCCAAAGCTGCCTCCAGCGCTTATGTACATTTAAGTTTGAAGGAGTTTATGCCTAGAAAGAGGGATGGGCTTTGTATTGGTGAATAGGCTTGAATTATACTCTTCATACCATCTACTTATGTACATTTAGTTTGAATGTGTCATGATCAGATGTACAGGGTAACTCTTGTCAAATTTCTGTTGCAAGATCTAGTATAAAAAGGGGAGGCGAATTGACACCTATAAGAGAATATGGCGATTATGGGATGTCATAACTTATAAGAGCCTTCATTAGCTGTAATGAGTATGTTGGCCATAATGGTTGAAAATAAGTCAGCGGCTCGTATATTTGCCCATATTTTATTCCATTACATGACAAACATTACAGTCTATTTTGTAGTTTTACTCTATATAGTATGGTTCAATCTTTTAAATCATCTTAGGCTAGGTCTACATGACACCTTAAACCATTATAACTAATGTACGTTAGATATGTGATCAGCTATAAATTTGTCTGGTTCAACTTGTTGCTATGGTATTCTGCTGCAAGTCTCAACTCTGGCCAATCCTTTATGGCACGATGTGTAACTTTTGTCTAACATTCTTCAATTTGATAGCACATTGTAAAACTTCTTATCTGTAGTTTAAAACATGAAGATATTGTCATAAAATTAAGTGGATTTGTTATTTTCGAGTTGATTCTTACTGCAACATTAGACATTTTGCAAATTCCCCTGCGTCTTATTCTCATACGGTTGAAACTTGAAAGTGAATTGATTGCAGGGCTGATGATATACATTTGACCGGCATGTGTTGAATTCTGTTGATTTTCTAATCAAGCCTCATTTTAATGGTTTATTTAGTTAGGAATTGGCATGCTTTGGTCCAATGGGAAACATGTATTTTTTTTTTTTTGGTTCCAGAGATGGCCTTTGATAAGATTGTTTTATTTTTGAGTAAAAATGTTAGATTTTCTTCTTCGTAAGTAGATGCTTGCTTCTCTCTCAGTATCTTAATCTTGGGGATATTCCCTTGAAATGCAGAGTGGGAGCCCTGGGGCATTCCTGACGATTATGAATGCGAGGTCGTTGAGAATGATGCACCAGTCCCAAAGCACGTGCCACTCCACCGACCTGGTCCCCTCCCAGCGGAGTTCTATAAGACACTGGAAGCTGTCAGTTTGGAAACTAATGAGCCTGCTGTTGCCTCTGGCGAGTCAAAGGCCGCCGTTGCCTCCGGCGAGTCAAAGTGATTTTCTGCCATCTGCGCCCGCCCCAATCCCGACCCTCCCCCTTTTTGGTTCTTCAAGGAGAGTCATCCAAGCTTGAATCTAACTGGTGTATTTTCTGATATCATTTTACCTTTCTTATCCTACAATTCTTGTTATGTTCACTGGATTGGACAGAGACTTCTTGAAGGATGAAGTGATCAAGCTATGGTTAATAATGTCAGGTTGAACTAGTTTTAGAAGTTTTCCCTTTTGTTGGGAAGATAATGCAGCAATGACTGTATAAATGGTTGGACTTGATGAAATTTGTTTGCATGACATGTCCAGCCCACCAGCCTTGGCTCTGAAATGTCACCAATGCACACTGTTTTGATCCAATTTGTTCTGGTCTGGTTGGAGGGCTGAGGCTGGTAAGGAAGGACATGAAAGGGTCATAGTTATTTTTAAAATTTTCCATGGATCAAACTTTTTAAAGGTTAGTGTTCATTTTCACGTGTGTGAGAGATGATTTTACTTATAATCAGACTAATAGAATATTATCTATGATTAAAAGCAAAAACTTAAATAAAGAGAGAGAGGGGTAAATAAAAATTGGAAAAGTAAAACACGAGCGGATGCCTCTTCTTGTACTTCCATTTCTGACTCTATTTGAATGTTTAGGTTTAGGAATCGAATGTTATTCTCTTATGATAATGAAGGGTTAAGCTTGATATTGAGGGCGGCAAAAATATTAAGGCTTATCCACCTTATGAAGTTCTTACTTCCAAATTTTAAGTCAACAAGAAGAGTAGTCCATAATCGAAATCATGACTTTTGGTTGTGGTGGATGGATCTTGGTAGTTGTTAAGGGAAGGCGATTGAGCTCGCAATGCCAAAGTGAGTGATATCGGGGTGTGGCTGTAAATCTAAGAGTCATGATTTAGATTATTAGACAAAAGCACATAGAGTTTATTTAAGAGATTTAATCTCTCTCTCTTTTCTAGGGGGACATTGAAACTGTAAATATAAGAGTCATGATTTCAAGCACATGATCTTACTTTATGCATTACTTGAAATTGAGGAGTCAGTTAAAAAAATATTAGGATGACATTGGAACGTCTGCACACCGGGAGAAGTGGAAAAACTGCTAGTTGAAAATATTTACGTACTGGGTTTTAATGCAGCCCAAGATTAGAGGACCTGAAGAAGGCCACAAGAAAGTGACTTGTGTAAAAGTGGAGATGGAGTTGGAAGTTCTTTGCAGTAGAATCCTTGAAAAGGTGCGTTGTGGAAGATCAGTATCTTACTATTTTAATACAAGGATACTGCTTTCTTCTCCCAGAGATACTGCTTCTTACAAATTAGATAGACCTGCTTGAAATAGAGCACGCTTTCGGAAGGAGGAGTAGAAGCCAGAGAAATTTTTGGACCAGAGAACTGGAAAAGTAGTATTGTACTATTTTTTACACATAGGCTACTGCTTGTCTAAAACATTCAAATACTGCTTATGAATGCAGCCCAAGATTAGAGCACCTAAAGAAGGCCTGAACAAAGTGACTAGTCAAAAAGGGGAGATGGCTTCATTACTCTTGGGATGGAGAAAGCTTGAAAAGGTGATTCTCTGAAATGCAGTATTGTACTGTTTTTATACATATGAATCTGCTTTCATCTCGCTGAGATACCGCCTTTCTCTATTTGTTTGGAATTGGTTGAAATAGAGCAGCCATTTGAAGAATTCAAAGAACACATTATTATTGCGTGGTGAGCTTAGTACTTTTGAATGCATCCCAAGATTAGAGGACGTAAAGATGGCCACAAGAAAGTTAATTTTATAAAAGGTGAGACGGCTTCATAACTAGGGGTATTTCGATGTTTTTATACATAGAATGTTGCTTTCTTCTCACTGGGATACTGCTTCTATACAAGTCATTCTTGACAGAATTGCTTGAGATCGAGCGGCCATTTGAATTTTAAAAGAAAAAGAGACACAGATATTGCTGCATAATTTTGGGCTTGAGAACTGGAAAAGCAATATCGGACTGTTTTTGTACATTGGATACAGAGAGGCTTATATTTCCCCTCCTTTCATCCTTCAGAACACATGAACCAAAATTCCAAGATTAGAGTCATTCTCCTCAAAACTTGTACTTCCCTCAGGGCACAGGTTTTTTGAAATTACTTTCCAGGGCCACGGTGAATTTCAAGCAAAAGCATGGGTTCGACCTCTTCTGACAGGGTTTTTGGAGGCGCACACGTGCTTGCTGTGGTGTTCTCTAGCCATTGAAAACCCAATAAAAACCTCAGAACACTGGGAGAAGGTTCTTTGGATGCAGTCGGTTTGAGGTGAGTTGATTGTCTTCAAATGCTACTGCATCTGGTTGGAGAAACAACCAGATAGGACGTACCCAGTGTTGAAACTCCCAGATCCTCTTCCTTTTTTTGCAAGGAGGCTGGTTGGAGAAACAACCAGATGATGTGTTAAAAATATTGCCCAACTCTTTTTGATAATTAACATCTCTGTCCAAACAGGAAGGAACCGGCAATGTGGGATTTTCAGTGGTAGGATACCCCACTTACAGGGCAGAGCATCGGAGTCATCAAGGCTTGTTGCCCAACTCTGATGAGAAAGGTGAACCTACGTTAGCGGTCTTGAGCATAATTACCTGTGTTGTTATGGGAGTCATATGCTTCCGCAAGGTTAAGGAAACAAGCAGGACTCTAGAATCTGCTCAACGACAACCACTCTATCAAAGCAGCAGTACCTATGGTTTTGTAAAATACATTTGTATGTACGGATGCAAAAGGGTTTGTTCTTGCTTTTCCTTGAGAAAATATTTTCTTCATGTGTATCTGACAGATTCTTTTTTGATTCCTAAGAGATTTAGCTGCATTGACTGAGGTCATGACCCCCTTGACTGCACCTTCACACCACATACTTACCTTGATAACTCTTTCCCTTATCTAAAAAGCATAAACGCGGTAGGGTGATGGAACTGTCCCTCATCTGCTGCCACTTTTCAGCAGGGTTAGATTAGACGCTGGACCGGACCGTACTTTGGTCAACAGTTCAAACCGTTGACTTATTCACCGATTCGGAACCAGAAAATGTTGGTAAAACGGCTGACTTCATCTTCATTTGAGGCTGTGTTGAGCTCTAGAGTATTCTGCCCTAGAAGCTTGCTGGAGACAGCCCTGGAAGCTTGGTTTCAAGTGATCCCTATTTGTTTCTTTTCCTTATTCAAGCACAATGCATGCTAAGATCCGCTCGGGTTTGATTGATCCAGTGATGTTAGTGGTTGGCTTCAGGAGGGTGCTTCTCATTATCAGAAGTGTCATGATCCAGATTGAAAAGGTCTAAATTAATTTTGTGTAATATCAGCTGCAGTACGCCTTTCTTTTCATAATTGATCGTTTTTCACTGAGCTAATTGAGTGAACCAGGCTATCGGTCTCCTTTGCGCCAAGTTCCATGGGATGTCCTTCCTGATACAACAATTTCCTTATACTCGGAGCCCATGGAGATTCAGGGAACTTCAAAAGATAAAAATTCTTGTCACTTTGGTGATAACAAGCAAGAATCTCTCTCTTGGTGAGCAAAGTACAGACAGCTGCAAGAAGAATGGTGGCTTGAAGCTATAAAATTTGCTGATCATGTTGAAAACATGCAGAAAGCTTTGGACGTGTCCTATATGATCTGTCCATTCGTCACTCTTTGGTTCTCTTATTGCATCATATCTTGGTCTCACTCAGCTGTCTTGAGTGACTATGGGATAGTACTACTCATCATCATTTATTTAAGCCCGCAGGCTAATTTCCTTACGTGTCTAGGATAGATGGTCATGGTGTCCAACCAAAATGACACTATTACTTTTTGCATTGGAACCACTTTCAATCTGCATCTCTAAAACAGAAAAGAAAAACAGTATGGTTCTGTCAATGTTTGGCTCCAGTAAAAAGGAAAATCATTATATGAAGAGCACATGATTACAATTTTTTTTTCGTCAATAATTGGACAGCAGAGGGTTTTCGTATTTTCTCATTTTAATTATGCTATCAGATTTCAATCTTGCACAAACTTCTAGACCATAACCTCCTGTTCTGTTATGTTGGAAATGTGCCTTACGTTATGGAGTTGTAACCAAACTTTTAGGAAATATTTTCTATATATTTTTTTGTTATAATTTGATATTAAGATTAATTTAAATTTAGTTTAAAATTAACAAATTTTCTTACTTTTCTATTATATTTCAGCTCTATATAACAAGCAATGCAGTGAACTAATAAAATGTACCGGAGATTCCAAGTTTTTTTCCTCTCTTAGTTACCAAAAATCAGTCCATATTGCTTTATTCTTTGTCATACAACAACAAATTGGTACCAGAGCCATCTTCTTAAGGGATCTATGAGTTAAGTGAATCCAAAATTAAGAAAAAAAATAACAATTACCAAAAAAAAAAAAAAATGAAACACATAACCTTCAAGAAATAGACACTGAAACAACTTTCTCTAATGTTGTACCACCAATTTTTTATGGTGATAATTACCAAGCCTGGGCTACTAGAATGGCAGTCCATTTTAAGGCATTTGATCTTTGGGAAGCTATAGAGGAAGACTGTGATGTTCTCCCATTACCAGCAAATCCCACGATGACCCAATTAAAGTTCCACAGAGAAAGGAAAACCAAGAAATTCAAAGCTAAAGCATGCTTATTCTCTACTATTTCAAACACTATATTTACAAGGATCATGCACTTGGAGTCGGCAAAGGATGTCTGGGACTACCTCAAAAAGGAATACCAAGGCAATGAAAGAACAAAAAATAAGTAGGTACTCAACTTGATCAAGGAGTTTGAAATGCTGAAAATGAGGGAGACAGAAACAAGACTACTTTGACAAATTATTGAGCATAGTAAACAAGGTGAGGTTGTTTCTCTGATGAACGAATTGTGTAAAAAATTCTCATAACTTTGCCTGGAAAGTATGAGTCTAAAATTACTTTATTAGAAGAATCTAAAGATCTGTTGAGCATATCCTTGGCAGAATTGGTGAATACATTACAGGTACAAGCGGAAAGGAGAATGATGAGAAAGGCAGAATTTGTGGAGGGTGCTGTCCAAGCAATGATAGAAAGTTTAGGAGAAGGCAAAGAAAAGAAGAACAACAAAACTGGCATCAACAACAAAAACAAGGTTGAGACCTATCCATTTTGCCTATACTGCAAAAAGACAAATCACCCGCATAATAGTTGTTGGTGGAGGCCTGATGTCAAGTACAAGAAATGTGGTAGAATTAGACACATGGAGCGAATTTGCAATTCTCAACAATATAAAGAGTCAAAAGCTTCTACTGAGCAACATCAAGAGGAGGAACTTTTTGTTGTAATATGCTTCGTGACAAGTAATAGCCCCATCGATTCTTGGCTGATTAATAGTGGCTGCACAAACCACATGACCAATGAGCAAGAGCTCTTTAAAGAGTTTGATAAAACTATCATTTCCAAAGTGAAAATTAGAAATGGTGAATTTATTTCAGTCAAGGACAAAGGAACCGTGACTATAGAAAACTTAACAGGTTTGAAGTATATTACTGATATTTTATATATGCCTGACATTGACCAAAACCTGCTTAGTGTTGGACAGCTGGTTGAAAAAGGCTTCAAAGTCATATTTGAAGACAAATGGTGCTAAATCAAAGATGCAGTAGGTAAAGATGTATTCAAAGTGAAAATGAGAGCAAAAAGCTTTGCTCTAAATTTAATGGAGGAGGAGCAAATTGTATTTTCCAGTAATAAGCACAATTTGGTGAAAGATGTGCCAATGTTGGAAGTTCTGTAGAATGAGCTAAGCTTGACATAGGGAAAGCAGGAAAGTATTAAAAAAAATCTTATGGCTGTTGGAATCCAGGAGAGCAAGATAATGGAGAAGTTTAAATTTGCTAAGGAACAATTGTAGCAACAAGAAAGAGTGTTAGAGCAAGCCACCTCAAGGAACTTGGAGATCGAGTCTTTCCATGAAACCTTAGCCGAATATTCAAAACTGAAACTCCAAGAAGCAATGGTAAATTTCACAAGCAAAGACACTGAGGCAAAAACATTGTATGAGAAACTACAAACTCTTGAAGATAAAGTAAAGAGTTATGAAGTGTAGATAGTGGAGGCAGCTGAGATGTCTACAGCTCTAAAGAAAGAATTGGAGCAAAGTTTAATGAAGGTGGGTGCTTTGGAAACTACCAACAAGGAACTCCAAACAAAAATATCAGAAACAGAGACTAAGTTGCACAGTCTTACTTTGAAAATGAGTTGCTAGTTGAGACAAACTCACAGCTAAATGGGAAGGTTAATGAACTCAAGGAATTGCTGAGCACTGCAACTAATGAAAAGGAAATTGTTACCGAACAACTTGCTTCACACATGAAGACTATATCCGACTTAATAGATCTGCATTCTAAAGTTTTTAATCTTCATTCTATAGTACAAGCTCGTAGCATTGATGTGGAGATACAATTACAAGAAGCCATGCAGAAGTACATGCAGAAAGATTCAGGAGCTAAAGACTTGAAGACCTAAGGAACAAATTAGGCCTTTGCAACTACTAAGGCAAGGAGGAGTGTTGGAAATGTGTCTTAGGTTACTACAGTCATGGTGTAATACCGAAAATTCGGTATTAGAAAATTTTATTTAAGTTATTGTAAAATATAGGGAAGAATCGAAATTATAATCGATCTATTGGACTTGAAACGTAACAATTGAAAATTCAAGGTATGAATTTACAATTTACAAAGTTTTAATTATTCTTTAAAAAAAAAAACTAAAAAAAAAGTATTTATAACTAAATTAGTAATTATATATTAAAGATGTTGAACGATTTAATGGTAAAATTATTTTTGGAGAGAACTTTGAGCATGAGTTCAATTCCCATTGGAGACATTCACGTTGAAGGTAAGTGAATTGATGTGCATTAGTGAAAATGGGAAATAACAAAATTGACATTCAAATGCAATAAAACCAAAAAATATTCGTAAGGGCAAAATGGTACTTTTAACTCCTAAATTAATTAAAAAAAGGGAAAAACGAATGAATGCAGTTCTGTGTTCCTTTTTCATTTCTCCCTTCGAAGGCGCAGCTCTCTTCCGTCTCTCGGCCTTCACTTTCTCCCACCTACTTCATTTGATTTCTTCCCGCCAAATTTATTTCTCTCCCCTTAAATTCACACAATGGATTTCCAAAATCCTCAATTTACCTTGGAGACGAAGGATTAAATGAAAGAATCTAAGGTTTCCCTTCGAATGAGAAAAATTAGGCTTTTTAAACCCAATCTTCAAAAACCCAATCTAATTGCAAAATTGAGGTAATTTCTCACTTTTAATCTTGGATTTAGTTTCTTTAATACTAGATTTGATTTTATTATTGAGATTTGATAGAATTTTATAGGAAGATCAAAAACCTTAAATTTGTGAATAGTGAAAATTTAGGGGGAAATGGAAATGAAAATTCTATTTACATATAAATGAGGTGTAATTGATAAAATTAGAATGTACATTCATGAATTGGAGAAATTAGGATTATGTTAATTCTGAAAAATTAGGAAAAATTGTTTGAAAATCGAAAAATTTAATAGAATTGTGAATAGGAATTTTATAATGATGCAAATGACGTTAAATTGATAAAATGAGAATAAGAATAAGAAAATATTCAAAATTTAGGTTTAAATAAAATTAGAAAAATTGGTAAATCTTTGAATTTGAGGAGAAATGACCCGAAAATTGTGATTGTTGGTTTATGACAATCAATTAGAGCTTGAAAAGAGATTTCTTTGGAATTGATAATGTATATAGAGTGAATATTCTCCCGAGAGGTGAATGGACGGTTATATTTCATATGAATGAGTAAACTAATTTCAATTATGTTTTATAAATTGAATTTTGAAATGAATTCGAACTAAATTTATAATGTTTTATGAATATGGTGTGTCTCAAATAAAATTTGAATAAATCTATGACTCTTGTACTAAATTATTGAATTATTTACATCGTAATACAATTGAATGCTCATGTGAAACTTATATTGTTGCTCTACATTGAAATTTGAACCTGAATTGATTTATAAACTGAGTTTGGTAACCTGGTGTTAAAAAAAAAAAAAAACAACTATAGTCTAAGTCTTGCTACGGATCGGGCCATCGGGACAGCGTGGTTAACGCTGTTTAATTTGACTCGGCGGTAAGTGAGTTGGAGAACCTTCTCAAGCCACCATAATAACGTGGATGCACCCCACGGAACTCCAAGCCAACGTCAAAGTGAAAGGGATTTTTAGAAAATTATGAAAAAAAACTCTTCGTGGATTCTACCAACGGCCATTGGTAGGATAATAATTTCGGTATATCCTAAAATTATGGAAAATGAATGTAAATTATTTGATTTGTATATATGAGTCATGGTGGTTTGAGATAGGCCGTTTTATGCCAATGTTTTCAATTATGACAATGCATTTTGTATATGATTGTTTGGCAAAACCATTTTCACTCCTCATTTATGTGTTACATATTATTACACTCCATTCACTAGATATTTATAATACTCGCTCATCTCTCTAAATTTTTCAAAGAAAGTTTAGGAGGGAGACATCATTTTGAGCAAGTTGAAGAAATTATTTTACTGAATCACGATAGGTATTGGTGATATGGATTTTATATTGGGATTAATGCAATGTGATCCATGGAAGGAGACTTTTGTACTCTTCATATGATTTGGATTTGGTTAATATTTGCTTTATTTCTTTTTGAGCAAGTATTGGTAAAATCCTTATTTGGAAAATGCGGAAGTTCGTAAATTTTTGTTTAAATTTTCCTTTTGCAAAACTTATTGCTTTTACTAGGACATTTGGATTTTATTTTGAATTTTGAGTTTGTAAATGGATGATAAGGTGTTAGAAACTATTTGGAAGGCTTGGTTGACCAAATTGCATGTGTGCATGAACAGGGACGGATCATGTGGATCTTTGATTGTGTGATAAATGCATGTCTTTAATACTGGATGATCTAGGATGGTCATTAAGGTAATATTTGAATTGCTTTTAAACAGGTTGAATACTTTATGCTATCCCGATATATTGGGAGATGCTACTCGTATACCAAGATAACGCGGCGATTGTCACGTGTTTGGCGGGAGAGTCGGGACATGACAATTCTATTAATATCAGAGATTAGGCTCACAATTTTAAATATTTAAAGGTTTGAAATATTCCCAAATGTCCCCTAAGGTTCTTTAAAAGTTTTAAAAGCATCATTCTTTTGAAATTTTAAATTTTAAAAATATTTTTCAAATGATGTACAAAAAAAAAAAAAAAAAAAAACCTTTTATGGATTTTTAAAGGCTAGAATCAATTTTATTTTTAGGGGGGTTAAATACTTAGCCCAATACCGAATTTAGTGAGTTAACAAAAATATCTTTTCTTATAGTAATCATGCCTCTTAGGCCAAGGATGAGGAATGTTAGCGAGATTCATCCTTCTAAGCATGAGGATGAATCATCCTTACATACTCCAACTTCTTCTCCGGACGTAGCTAACACTCACCCGGCACCCTCAACTGAGATTCCTCCATCGCCACTCGATGCTCTTCGGCAATGGACTAAGTGGTGGAATCCTTATAGCGCTCGTCTTCAAGTCCAGCCTCAAGCGCCATTTCCTTCTTCACAGAGGCCAACCATTCCACCTACTCCTTTAGTAGAACCAACTGCTCCTTCCACTTCAGTGGCTACTCACATTACTCGTCCAACATTTTAATTGTCAAAATTGATTAAAGAAGTCTGATAACTTGGATGTGTACCATTTATAGGGACAAATGATGCTATGGTAGCAAAAAATTGGATAAATCGGGTATGAGAAACGATATCCGACATGAGGTTGGACGAAGAATTGAAATTCTTGGTAGCCGTAAAGTTACTGGATGAGAATGCTTGATCATGGTGGAATAGTCTTAAGGGGAGATCGACAACACTTATCTCTAAGAACGAATTCCTTAGAGAGTTCGATGAAAAGTGCCATACTCGGTTTCACTGAGATTTAAAAAGAAAGGAATTCCTTCACCTTTGCCAAGACATCAAGTCAGTGACAGAATATGAAACAGAGTTGAGGAGACTATCCTCATTTGTTCCTGAACTAGTGATCTCTGAGGAGTATCTACGGTTTAAATTTGAGGAATGTCTGAATTTGATTATAAGGGAAAAAGTGTTGGTGACTTCGGCACACACTTACAAGGATGTTTTGGAGTTAGCTCTAAGGGCCGAGAAAATAGTTGAAAAAAGAGGAAGGACGAGAGAAGGACAGAAAAAGAAAAGAAGATCCAAGCATACGTCGAGCCAAAGTTCAAAACATAGTAGGAACACAGGTTCCTATGGTGAAGCCTCTGTTACTAGACCAGTTGGCATCCCTCAAGGCCAACGTATGTCTCAATTTGGGAACCCTACTCCTAGTGCATCCTTGGAAAGCAAATCAATGGGGAATACAAAGGAGAAATGTAGAAACTATAGCAAGTCCCATTTTGGGGTTTACCAAGCACTTAAGAGGTGCTACAACTGCGAAAAGGAGGGTTATTTCTACAATATTTGTCCAGAGTTGGGACGAGGAAGCTAAGCAAGTCAAGACTGTCCTAGTGGATCTAGGGGTGGCCAAGCCAACGTTTCTGCTCCACCTCCAAATGTCACTCCATGGACGGGGACTGGGAGCAATACAGTGGCTACTCCAACCCAGTGTCCACAACCAAGGGTTTAGACCAGAATCTATGCAATGACCAATGAGGATGTCCAGAACGACCCCGACATATTCACAGGTAAATTCCTTAAAACTTGAACTTGGTGACTTAGGCATTTGAATATGAACAATTTGAGATTATGATTGCATGATTTTGAATTTGAGGTATATTAGAGATATTGCTTGATATTGAGGTGATTGAAAATGATTTTGATGATTAATGATAGTTTTGTTGGCATGGAGGACTTTAAATTTCAATTGAGTTTGATTAGATCGAGAGTTAATTTTTTATCCTTCGTGTGTGTATAGGTATGATGAAAATTTTTGAAGTTAATACCTGTGTTCTAATTGATACGGGGTCAAATAAATCTTTTGTGAGTGCGAAATTTACCAAACACTCGGATAGACCTTTGACCCCACTTGAAGAGGAGTTAGTGATTATCACTCCTTTGGAGGAACGGTTGAATAGAATACTGTGTTCAAGACATGTGAAATAACTGTAGGAGGTGAAATTCTCGAAGCGGATTTGATTTCATTAGAAATGGGGGACTTTGATGCAATATTGGTTATGGATTGGTTGTCCCCTCATAGATTATCAGTGAATTGTTTCAACAAGGAAGTGGAGTTCCGTAGACCGAGAAGTCCTCCACTTATATTCATTGGTGAACAACAAGTTTTACCGAGTTGTGTAATCTCGACAATAGAGGCATAGAAGTTAGTGCACAAGAGCTATAAGGCTTACTTAGCCCACATCATCGACACCACTATGTAGAGTTCAGAATTATTAGACGTTCCAGTAGTGAACAAATTCTTAGATATTTTTTGGGACGATTTACTTGGTTTGCCTCCAATTTGGGAGTTCAACTTCGCTATCAATTTGACTCCTGGCACAGCACCTATTTCAATCCCTCCATATCGGATAACACCTGCGGAGTTGAACGAATTGAAAGTCTAACTTCAGGAGTTGTTGGACAAGGGTTATATCCTACCGAGTATCTCACATTGGAGTACTCCAGTTCTATTTGTAAAGAAGAAAGATGGCACTCTCTGGTTGTGTATCGACTATCGACAGCTAAACAAGGTGACCGTTAAGAACAAATATCCTTTGTCTGTTTGATTAACTCCAAGGAGTCAGCGTTTTTTCAAAGATTGATTTAAGATCGGGTTATCATCAGTTGAGAATAAAGGATTACGATATTCACAAAACTGCGTTTAAGATATGATATGGACACTATGAATTTTTGGTGACGCCCTTTAATTTGACGAATGCTTAAGTGGCATTCATGGACCTCATGAACCGAGTCTTCCATTCCTACCTCTACAAGTTCGTCATAGTATTTATTGACGACATCCTTGTGTACTCCAAGAACGATGAGGAACACTCCGAATATCTTCGAATTGTGCTGCAAACTCTTCAAGAGAAGTAACTATATGCCAAGTTCTCCAAGTGTGAATTCTAGTTAAGGGAAATTGGTTTCTTAGAGCATATTGTACCCAAGGAATGGATATTTGTTGATCCGAAGAAAGTAGAGACAATTCTGAGATGTGAACAACTCAAGAATATCATCGAGGTACGCAGTTTTCTCGGTTTGGCAAGGTATTACCAAAGATTTGTGGAACGATTCTCGAGAATTGCAACTCCATTATCAAGTTTGACTCTAAATGGAGTTAAATTTGAATAAAGTAACAAGTGTTAGTAGAGTTTC
Organism: Dillenia turbinata; assembly: GCA_037126225.1. Lineage (NCBI taxonomy): Eukaryota > Viridiplantae > Streptophyta > Magnoliopsida > Dilleniales > Dilleniaceae > Dillenia > Dillenia turbinata. The sequence continues at coordinate 11,180,945 of JBAMMX010000015.1, forward strand.
CAAGAACTGAAGAAGAGACTCACGTCAGCTCCAATACTTGTTCTTTCAATTAGCGGTGATGGCTATGTGGTTTATAGTGACGCCAGTAAATAAGGGTTGGGATGTATTTTAATACAAGGCGATAAAGTCAATGCCTATACTTCTTGGCAATTGAAGAAGTATGAATTGAATTACTCTACCCATAATCTAGAATTAGCCGCAATTGTTTTCGCTTTGAAAATTTGACGGCATTACTTATATGGAGCTACATGCAGAATATTCACCTACTACAAGAGTTTCAAGTACTTACTCACTCAGAAGGTGTTTAATTTAAGACAAAGAAGCTAGTTAGAGTTGATCAAAGACTATGACTTGGTAATTGACTATAACCTGGGCAAGACAAATGTTGTTGTAGATGTTCTAAGCCATAAGTCCTCATCTTCTTCTGCAACTCATGGGAGTTCTTATCCTCATATTTAGTAGGACTTTGTACATTGGGAGTTGAGTTAGCCAGTGATGACAATGGTGCGTTTTTGGTTAGATTCGTGGTATGACCAACCTTAATAGACCGTATTAAAGAGCTCCAAGCAACTGATAAGGAGCTAAAGGAGATAGTGGAAAAGGTTCACAAGGGTGAAAGTGGTGATTTCCATATTGGGAGGATAGCATGGTGATGTACAGGAAAAGAGTAGGTGTTCCCAAGGATGATGAGTTTCGAAAGACTAAACTTGAAGAGGTACAATTTTCGGCTTATGCTATGCATCCCAAAAGCACTAAAACATACAGAACCATCAAGAAAACTTATTGATTCTCAGGATTGAAAAGAAAAATAGTCGAATTTGTGGCAAGATGCCTTATGTGTCAATAAATCAAGACCGAACATCAGAAGCTAACTGGAACATTCAACCCTTGCCTATGCCCGAATGGAAATGAGAGCACATCACCGTGGATTTCATGGTTGGATTGCCACATACTCCGAATTGTCACAATACTATTTGGATGATAGTTGACAGATTCACCAAGTCGGTACACTTCCTTCTAATTCAGAACACCTAGTCTTTGGAGAGATTAACCAAATTGTATCTTGATAGATTGTTTGACTCTATGGGATTCCGGTAACAATTGTATCAGATCGTGATCTCCGATTCATATCCAAATTCTGGCCTAAGCTACAAGAGGCCTTGGGAACCAAACTGAAATTCAACAATACATTCCATCCTCAAACTGATGGACAATCTGAACGTACAATTCAGATATTGGAAGACATGTTGAAAGCATTTGTTATGGACTTTCAAGGAAGTTGGGATAGATATCTTCCATTAGTTGAATTTGCATACAACAACAGCTTTTAAGCCAACATTGGGATGCCTCCCTATGAAACCCTCTACGAAAGGAAATGTAAGACTCCACTATATTTGGGTAAAGTTGGATAGCAAAAGATTAAAAGTGTGGAGTTAATTGAGACAACCATAGAAAAAGTGAAGTTGATTCAGACAAAGATGAAGGCGACTCAAGATAAACCGAAGAGTCACGTTGATAAAAGAAGAAAACCTCTGGAATTCGAGGTTAAAGACATGGTTTTCCTGAAAATATCACCCTGGAAGGGTGTAATCCGATTCTGGAAGCGGGGAAATTGAATTCTTGGTATATTGGGCCGTTCTGAATCCTTAAAAGGATTGGAAATGTGGCCTACCAATTGGAGTTGCCTCCGTATTTGGAGAAAATTCATGATATATTTAATGTCTCAATGCTAAAGAAGTATTTGCAGAATCCCTCTCACGTAATTGAAGTTCTTCCGATAGAGTTGAATCCAGACTTGAGTTTCAAGGTATAGCCAGTGCAAATCTTAGATCGACAACTCAAGTAATTGAGGAATAAGCAAATCCCTATGGTGAAAGTATTGAAGAGAAATAACCAAGTAAAAGAACAAACTTGGGAGACTGAAGAATCAATGCAGAAACAACACCCATAACTTTTTGATGTATAAATTTTAATTTAAATTTCAAGAACAAAATTTGTTTTTAAGGGATTAAATGTTGTAATACCAAAAATTCGATATTAGAAAATTTTATTTAAGTTATTGTAAAATGTAGGGGAGAATCGAAATTGTAATCGATCTTTTGGACTTGAAACGTAACAATTGAAAATTGAAAATATGAATTTGCAATTTGTAAAAGTTTAATCATTCTTTAAAAAAAAAACTAAAAAAAAAGTATTTATAATTAAATTAGTAATTATATATTAAAGATATTGAATGGTTTAGTAGAATAATTATTTTTAAAGAGAATTTTGAATTTGAGTTCAATTCTCATTGGAGACATTCACGTGAAAGGTAAGTGAGTGGAAGGTAAGTGAATTGATGTGCATTAGTGGAAATGGAAAATGACAAAAATGTCATCTAAATGCAATAAAACCCAAAAACATTCATAAAGGCAAAATGGTACTTTTAACTCTTAAATTAATTTAAAAAGAAAAAGAAAAAACGAATGAATGCATTTCTGTGTTCCTTTTTCATTTCTCCCTTCGAAGGCGCAACTCTTTTCCGTCTCTCGGCCTTCACTTTCTCCCACCTACTTCATTTGATTTCTTCCCATCAAATTTATTGCTCTCCCCTTAAATTCACACAATGGATTTCCAAAATCCTCAATTTGCCTTGGAGACGAATGATTAAACGGAATGATCTAGGGTTTCCTTTCGAAGGAGAAAAATTAGGGTTTTTAAACCCAATGTTGAAAATCCTAATCCAATCCCAAAATTGAGATAGTTTCTCACTCTTAATTTTGGGTTTAGTTTTTTTAATACCAGATTTGATTTTATTGTTGAGATCTGGTTGAATTTTATAGGAAAATCAAAAACCCCAAATCTGTGAATAGTAAAAATTTGGGGGAAAATGGAAATAAAAATTCTATTTACATATAAATGAGGTACAATTAATAAAATTAGAATGTACATTCATGAATTGGAGAAATTAGCATTGTGTTAATTCGAGAAAATTGGGAAAAATTGTTTGAAAATAGAAAAATTTAGGAGAATTGAGAATAAGAATTTTATAATAGTACAAATGACGACAAATTGATAAAATGAGAACAATAACAAGAAAATATTCGAAATTAGGGTTTAAATAAAATTATGAAAAATTGGTAAACCCTTAAATTTGAAAAAAAATAACTCGAAAATTATTATTGTTGGTTTAAGACAATCAATTGGAATTTGAAAAGAGATTTCATTGGAACTAATAATGTATAGGGAGTGAATATCCTCCCAAGAGGTGAGTGGATGGTTACGTTTCATATGAATAAGTAAACTAATTTCAATTATGTTTTATAAATTGAATTTTAAAATGAATTCGAACTAGATTGATAATGTTTTGTGAATATGGTGTGTCTCAAATGAAACTTGAATAAATCCATGACTCTTGTACTAAATTATTGAATTATTTGTATCGTGTTACAATTACATACTCATGTGAAACCTATATCGTTGCTCTATATTGAAATTTGAGTATGAATTGATTTATAAACTGAATTTGGTAACATGGTGCTAAAAAAAAATCCCGACTGTAGTCTAAATCTTACCACAAATCGGTCCATCGGGATAGCGTGGTTAAGACTATTTAATTTGGCTTAGTAGTAAGAGGGTTGGAGAGCCTTCTTAAGCCACTGTGATAACGTGGATAGACCCCATGGAACTCTGGATCAATGCCAAGGTGAAACGGACTTTTAGAAAATTATGAAAAAAAAAACCCTTGATGGATTCTACTAACGACCATTGATAGGATAATGATTTCAGCATATCTCAAAATTGTGAAAACGAATATAAATTGTTTGGTGTGTACATATGAGTCATAGTGATTTGAGATAAGCTGTTTTATGCCAATCTTTTCAATTATGACAATGCATTTTGTACATGATTGTTTGGTACAACCATTTTCACCCCTCATTTATGTGTTGCATATCATTACACTCCATTCACTGAATATTTATATTACTTATTTCTCTCTTTTAAATTTTTTAGAGAAAGTTTAGGAGGGAGACATCATTTTGTGCAAGTTGAAGTTATTTTGTTGAACCACGATAGGTATTAGTGATGTAGATTTTATTTTGGGATTGATGCAGTGCGATCCATGGAAGGAGACTTTTATACTCTACATATGGTTTGGATTTGGTTGATACTTGTTTTATTTCTTTTTGAGTAAGTATTGGTAAAATCGTTACTTGAAAAATGTGAAACTTTGTAAATTTTTGCTTAAATTTTCTTTTTGGAAAGCTTATTACTTTTATTGGGACATTTGGATTTTATTTTGAATTTTAAGTTTGTAAATGGATGAAAAGGTATTGGAAACTATTTGGAAGGTCGGGTTGGCCAAATTATATACGTGCATGAATAGGAATAAATCAGGTGGATCCTTGATTGTGTGATAAATGCATACCTTTGATACTGGATGACCTAGGATGATCATTAAGGTGATATTTGAATTGCTTTTAAACAGGTTGAATGCCTTACGATATCCTAGTATATGGAGAGATGTTGTCCGTATACTAAGATAACGCGGCGATTGTCGCGTGCTCGACGAGAGAGTCAGGGCGTGACATATGGAGTTGCTAAATAATTGCTCAACAAACCAGATTTTTATGATATATTTTCTGCATATTTTTATTATGGTTTGATATTATGAGTAATTTAAATTTGGCTTAAAATTAGTAACTTTTCTTATTTTTCTGTTATATTTTAACTCCATATAAAGAGAAATACAGTGAACTAATAAAATGTACTGGAGATTCCAAGTTTTCTTCCTCTTTTAGTTGACAAAAATCAGTCCATATTGCTTTGTTCTTATGTCATACAACAACATATTACTTGTATTTGATGGCGAGAGATCGTTGATGACAATGGTGAAGAATGGAGGACAGAAGTTGAAGGCCCGAGTTGAATTAGTGCTCTCTTAACCAAATAAGTATCGGTGCTTCTTTGCTCGTTCTAGTTTTTGACTATAATCTCCATATATTAAAATGAGATGTTATCACTTGAAGAAACGGGGAATAAGCTTCTTAAGCTAGCAATTGTAGGTTGTAGCTCAAGTTTTCTTCCTTTTTTTTTTTGGTAGAGCTTAAGTTTTCTTCTTTCACAATGGTGTATGGTGTCTATCTTTCTTGGGTAAATTCCTTAGAGTGCTATTACCAGGGTGACATTTGCCTGGCATGGTTTTCACGCTGAACTTTGAAACATGGGATTCTTCACTTCTAAAGTACATGGGTCAATGGTGTCTGAGGCTTCACCCAACTACTGACGCTGAAGATTGAAGACCTTACGAATGCTGCTTTCTGCTTACCGCTTGATGCAATATGCACTTTTTCCTATAAATTTATGATAGGGATAAAATAAATATAATATTGATGATTTGTTTTGTATTATTTTTAAGTAATTGCACTAATTTTGAATATTTGATGTGGTAGAATCAATGGAGAATATTCATGAAGAAAGATGAAGAAATTGAGCCAAATTAGTGACTTTACATGCAAGAAGAAAATTTGAACAAAAATACTCATTCAACAACACGTGGGCATGCCAATTTCAAAGGAATTGTGCAAGAAATTATGAAAGGTTTACTGCAGCATGTTTTTCTTTCCTATTATACACTCAAGGAGGCATTGGACTAAATTGGAAGCGTTGAATGTTGAAGATCTTTTATTTTATTTAGTTGAAATTTTAAGAATTCTTGATATTTTTAGAATTTTTATTTTTATTTAGTCTTTGGGTTGTAGAGACAATTAGAAATTTTTATTCCTTTTTATTTTGCGAACTTAGGGCTATAGAGTCTTTTTTTACCTTTAGTAAAAAGGTCAAAAAAGAAAAGAATTGAAATCCCTTATTTTTAGAAGATTTGTTGACTTTTGAAGAAGCAATTTTGGTTGTTTGGGTGGTATATTTGGTCATGTAGGAAGAGGGGGTGACTCCACTTATTCACACAATTTTCTATTTTCTTTTTCATCTTGGATGGGGGCTACACTCTTTTTGGACGGCTGCCGCACATTTTGTTCTTGTTCCAATATTTTCCTACATCAATAATAGTTTTATTTTATGAGTTCTTTTCAATTATGTTTTCATTTTAATTTATTTTCTAGTTAAAAGTTACTTGAAGTTTTGACTTATGACATTGTGAGATCTAAATGTAATTATTCATTCAACAATCATAGGTATTTATTTAATTCCTATACTTCATAGATCATGATTTTTTATGATTTATTGAATAGGTAGTCAATATTTAATAGATTTATAATAGTCTACAACCATTTAAAAGTAGTAAGGTTTTTTTTTGTTTTTAATAAAGTGGTGAATGACATTTATATTATGGAATTGAATAATCTAATTTAAATAAACTCATCGTGTATTTGTTAATTATAATTAGATCTCTTTAGATTTTAAAACTGTCAAAATATTAAATCCAATGAAAGTCTTTTGAGTTATCTTTCGATTAGAAAAATAATTAATTGTGGTACCTTGATTATCGAAAAAATAAGAAAAGATTAGTCGTTTCATAATATTTAATAAATATAACCAATTTATTTATTTATTGTTAAATTATTTTTGAATCAAGAATCAATCGAATGAATCAAAGTGAAACAAACCCTTCGACTAAATCATTTCATCTTGACATTTATTTTTTTAATTTTGTTTCATTTTATTTTGTCAATTATTATTATGATTTTAGTTCTTGTTTATTTCAATTTGGTAGATTAGTAGTAAGTTTAAAATCTCTATATTTTTATTTTTATTTTTTAAAAAAGATAAATCTCCTTCTTTTCTATGGATATGACCATATTCACCATAAACTCATCTTTTATGAAATAGATATTTTTATTTTTGTTGATTTGACATCCATCAATTTATCATTATTTATTACTGTTGAGATTTTTCTTATTTAGAGGTAGTTTGGTTAGAGTGAAAAGTGGAAATAAAAGGGGAGGGAAAGTAAAAGTAAAGGGAAATAAGAGACTTCACTTGTTTGGTAGAGAGGGAAAAGTGGAGGGGAAGTAAAAGTGATGTGTAATTCATTTTTCTCTCTCTTAGAAAATCATTTCCGTGTCAAAGTGGACGAAAATAAAAAGAATTTTTTTTTTTATGATTTTATTATTATTCTTTTTTATATTTACGAAATTGTCAATTATTTTTTATTATTATAATTTTATTTAATATAAAATAATAAAATTTAATTTCTTTCATCAATTTTATTGAATAAATTATTTTTTTTTTAATTTAATTTTTTTACTTTTTAATATTAATATTCTAATTTTATTTAATATAAAATAATAATGAAAATAATTTATAAAAAATAATAAAAATATATTAAATAATTATTTTTTTAAGAAATTATATTTTTTAAAAAATATTTTAAATTAAAAATAAAAAAATTATGTGATAAGAAATATCAAAAATATTATTTTATAAGAATATAATAATAAATATGATATTATTTTCTTTTACTTTTCATTCCAACTAAATATAAAAAAAAAAGGTATCACTCATTTTCTTTTTTTCCATCCCTATCAAACAAATATAAAAAAATATATTTATTTCTATCAAATAAAATAAATCTCCCTTTCTCCTTCTTTCCCTCCCCTTCCCCTTCCCCTTCCCCTTCCCAACCATACTTACTCTTAGTTATGCAAGGAGCATTTGTCGTATATTTGCCTCCGTTGTTAAAGACAAAATGGTTTCTTGGGCAAATGGGAAGAAACTTCTTTTTGACGCTTGTGTTGGAGCTTCATCTCATCTTTAGGTTTGAACAACTCTGATGAAATTTGAATTTTTGTACATGGAAAGCCTGTTCCATGACTTGAAGGGAAGTCTCCTCTTTATTTCTCTAGAAATCCCTCGGAAAGACTCTGGTTCTGATTGGAAAATTATGATATGGTCAAATTAAGTTAATCTGAAAAAGTTATCAATATAATAATATTTGTTTAAAAAATAGAAAACAATAATAATTTTTTAGTAAGAAATTTTTATTTTTATTTGTAAATCCTTTTATTAAAAAATGTTTATTTAATAAAAAAATATTGTAAATGAAATAAGAAATATAAAAGTGTGAAAAACGTAATCCATCGCCCTTGGGTGTGATATTGCTTCTGCGTCGTCCTTGGGACTTGGACTCATCTATATTGACATTACAGGAGAAGTCTTCACCCTTAAACCAAACTCCCGACAGACCTCCGAACACGCCGTCCCAATTTTAATAGGATGGCACTTGGCAAAAACAAAACCCTCTCGGCCTCCTTCTCTCTCTCTCTCTCTCTCGTGACGGCTCAAGCATAAACACGACATCAATGGCGTCGACAGCAATAACAACAAAGCCAGTTGATCCAGAACCGGTTTTCTTCAACAAAGACAATCTCAACTCCCTCCTAACTTTCCAAACCCTCATAACCCACCTCCAAAATTCTCTCTCTTCCCCATCAACCCTCTCTCTCTCCTCCCCACACCGCCAAACCTTCACAATCACACCCACCTCAACCTCTCTCCTCCTCATGCCCTCTTGGTCCTCATCCCCATCTCTCCCTTACGTAGGTGTCAAGCTTGTCACACACAACCCCACAAACTCCGCTCTCAACATCTCTGCAGTTCACGCAAGTTATGTCCTCTTCAACTCTCTCACTGGTCAGACTCTAGCTTTCATGGACGGCACAGAATTGACTCTTTGGAGAACCTCTTGCGTGTCAGCTTTGGCTTCAACATTCTTGTCTAAAGCCAATTCTGAGGTCTTAGTGATGGTGGGTTCCGGGTCTCTGGCTCCATATCTGATTAAAGCTCATTTAACTGCAAGACCCAGTTTGAAAAAAGTGATCATTTGGAATAGGACAGTTGAAAAGGCAAAGAATTTGGTGGAAAAGTTGAGGAGCGAGAGAGAATTAGAGAGGGTTTGTTTTGAGAGTAGCGGGTGTCTGGAGGAAGTTGTGAAGTTTGGGGACATTGTGAGCTGTGCTACAAACTCCGAGGCTGTGTTGGTGAAAGGTGAGGATTTGAAAGTTGGTGCTCATTTGGATTTGGTGGGGTCTTTCAAGGAGAGTATGAGGGAGTGTGATGATGAGGCCATAAAGAGAGGGAGGGTTTTTGTTGATTGTGAGAATGCTTTGGTTGAGAGTGGGGAATTGGTGGGTGCTTTTGATAGAGGTGTGATTTCTGGGGAAGATATTTGTGGGACTTTGGTGGATTTGGTTAAGGGAGAGAAGGGTGGGAGGAGGTCTGATGATGAGGTGACCGTGTTTAAATCTGTTGGGTCTGCTGTTGTCGACATTCTTGGTGCTCAGTTGGTTTATGAGACTCATCTGAAGAACAAAGGCTTAAGATTGTAGAATCGAGTAGTTTTATATTTGAAAATAATAAATAAATTCTATGTCTTTCTTGTTGAAAGTGATGGTTATGTTAATTAAAAAAAAAAATTGCCTTTTCGCCCTGTGAAATTTTTATTCTTTATGGAGCCTTTGTTTCTTTTAATGATGTTTACTGCATTTAATAGAGGAATATCATTGCTCAGTTTCAGATTCTTGCATATTAAATCAAAATGATACACATTGTCTACGGATAAAGTTTTCTCCCCTCAATACCATCATTTCATCTGAGATTTACACTCATTCGACGTACAAAACAATCAAATGAATAAAACCTTTACAGAATGTCAGCCTCGCCTATGACAAATTACAGGAAATTTGATTTTAAACTAGCACCGTACAATACAGAGAGGAAGAAGGTCAATAGATGAGGGAGAAGAAAAGGGCAAAACTGTGAACATTTGTATCATTGATTGACCTGAGAAAAGAATTGGCATTGACAGAGAATGAAATTTGCTGTTACATACAACACGCAAAAAACTGGAATTAAGCAGGTGTGGCCTGCCATATCCAGTTTTCGGTCCAAGACGGTAAACAAATGAACTGAAAAGAAAATAGATAGTGGTCTTTATCATCAGCTTTCCTTCTGATGAGCTTTCCTCTTTTGCGGCTTATGGTGGAGCCTTGGGAATAACAGATCATTAAGTTGCCTCTCTGCACTATACTCTGAAGTGGCCTGCAAATAGTTTCAGTAAAGAATGGGAAATGACTAGTAGCAGGGAAATGGAAAAGAAGCAGCATTTTTATCTCAATGGTAAAAATTTTCCAAACAAAATTAATGTGCAGAATGAACCAATTATTCAATTGGCTCTGTTGGGTATCATTTAAATTATATTAATTTTCTTTTCCACAACTAAGTTTAGCCAACGTGTCTATCTCTAAGGCAAGTAAAGGGCGGTTCATTAGTGCAAGTCACCACCAAAAACATCTCAATTCGACAGATTTTAAGCATTTAGGGTAAAAACAAAATGGCAGCCAGCCTGGTGACCGACCAGCACAGAATCTTGTAGATTCAAGGACTTGTGATTCCATAACTCCACTCTCTAGCCCAATGCAATTCAATACAACTAATGGTAAGCCAAATATATGGCTAAGAAGCAATTACAAGTACTTCAAATGATTTCAGAATTATCAATTGTCAAAATATTAGTCGCATACCCTTGACTGAAAAGCAAATCGCAATGTTTGTACTTGTATGCCTGAGCAAACTCTCACATCGAAGCCAAGAGTGTCTATACCAATAACTGTAGCCTCCTGCAACAAACAAAAGATGTGTACATTCCTATTAAAAAGGAAGCAAGTTATGAATTTTCGGCCAATTGCCAAGATCATTGTTGACGATTTGCAGCAAGTTACAAGCTCGAGGAATCTAATCAACAACCAGTTGATTTCTTACCTCCACTTGAATACCTTTACATCTCCAACACAAGGACCTGAGGGCTTGCATTGTCTTTTCTCCTCCGGCTTTCAGACGAGATATAATTTTAGCAGCCGAATGTGCAATGGCATCAGGTTGAGCTTTCATGAAGTCTTCAACTTCAACATCAATCTACATGTCAATAAACAAAAAGGGATCAATGATTATGATTAAAGATCTAATTTCAAAAGAAAATACTTACAAACTATAACTGATTATCATATGAATACACACTTCTAGACTAATATACTAAATGCTAGTAGTTTACACTTATTATAGATGGTGCTTGTGACCAACCAGAAAGCATCATATTATGATACATTTTATCACATATTTCTAAAAGTTTTGAGGTGTGAAACAAAAGCAACCGCTTATGCACTATTTACTATAAGCAACCTTTTTAAGCTGTCAGATTATAGTATCAAATGATAAGTACTTTCTGTTGGATAAAGCATGAATTGGCTATTATTATGTAACAAGTTATAAAATACATCATGTAATGTGATCTGATATCTATATCAAACCCAGCTATGTGAAAAAGGGGGGGTCTTCCGCTTCAGACAAAATTATAACTCAATATTCATCAACCTAAAAATCACTGGAAAAAGAACCTGTTGCCCCTGTGCAGAGATTAGCTCAAGTTTGATCATCTCCAACTTGTAGAATAAAATACCATTGTTGAGGCTTTCATCCTTTTCTGACTTGCCTTGCCCAACTGAATTATCTTGAGGACCTGATTCATGCCTGTCACCATTTATCACTTCAAGATCTTCGGGCTTATCTTTCACAATTTTGCAATCATGGTTTGCGTCTGCTTTATGGGACTGGTTGCCTAATGTATGCCTCTGGATGATAGTGTGTTCTTCAACAAGGGCAGGCCGTAGAAGACCTTGAATAGCAAGACCAGCTGGAGGCTGGTCCATATAATCTATTGGGTCATCTGATGCAACCTGAATAAAATTTGATAATTTATTTATTTGATACAAAAATTTTGATAATTTAGTTACTGCTTCAAAAGGCAAAAAATAAAATAAAATAATTGAAAAAAAAATGCACTGACAAAAGGAAATACCTAAATTCCATTTGTTATGAGGTTTTCAGTTGAAGTCATACACGACAATAACAGAGCTAATTGTTTCCATGTAAACTTACCTCTGCCAGCTTTTTAGCAAAAGATATTGGATGAGAAGAATGCATGGTCTCGAATTTTGCCCAGTCCTCTAGTGCCTCATCAGAATCCATGCCATCAACCTCATCTTCAAGGATGGCAACCCAGTCCTGCAGACAAAGCACACGCAAGAGTAGGGAAAATGGCTGTGTTGCTCATGCCAACAAAATCCAAAGCCAAGAATGAATCTTAACCTCGTCATAATTTTCATCATCAACATCATCATCATCATCGTCTTCCTCATCATCGCTATCGTCAACATCCTCATCCTCATCTTCAAGTACCTCAATGCCAAATTCAATTTCACCTGGACCCGAAATCTCCAACTCACTGAGCATCTCCATCGTGTCCAATCCTATAATGACTTTCTGCATGGTTTTTCAAAACTAAGGCTTATGAAACTTATGGCATTAAAGTAGCGTCTGGATAGGTCCAGTTGTTCACGTTATTGTTAGAAACATGTTTCCACTCAGGTCATCATATGGAAACATAGATATACTGTTTTACAAGTATATTATGTCTAGAAATCAAGCATCCCCACAATGCCTATGTCCAAAAGATTCAAAAGGGAATGAACAACAACTTGTGAATTTCCCCAAAAATTAAAAGGGAAAGGGTTTCAAACGATAAGGTTTTCCAATTAAAAAAATGGTATATAAAGAACCAGCATCTTGTGCATTTAATGTTGTAACAACAATAAAATACGCCAGGGGGAGGGGGGAGAGAGAGAAAGAGATACACAAAATAAACAAAAAAAGTAAGAAACTTTGTCACAGCTTATTTTCGGATTCTAACTTGAGCATGAATTCCATACCACAAAGTTGTTCTCCGAAGTTAGTATCTGCATGAAGTCTTCATCATTATTTACCTGAAAATATACATCTGACAATATTCCAGAGGACATAATACTAAGTGGAGTGAGAACCTGTAAGCCTCTTATAAACAAAAAGAAGACAGTCCAGATATTTGACTTACTTCCATGTTCATCCGTTACATAAGGCAACTCTGGCCAAAATATATCCTCCTGAACTTCATCATTGATCAAACCAGAAAATATCAAAGTTGCTTTGCTGTTGACCTGACATTGACATTATACAAGCTAAATTAGATCACGCTATATTAAATATGACTGCATATAAGAACGCAAAATCAGCAGACACAGCACAACTGATAAAATAATTAATAATGTTGTTCTTCATTTTTCACCTCCATCTCAAAACAAATGAAAAATTGTGCTATCCTGCTAGGGAATTGTACCTACTGACGCCATGCAAATAGAGGATTATCATATGACTTTGATGGTAAAGACTTAGTGAAAAGCTTACATGGCTCTGAATGGGTTTACCATAGCATTTTATTTCTATAAAAGCATAATGATGAGATCAGGTCACGGGTAACAACAAGGGGAATGATAAAATGGAATGATCTCAAAATTTTATAAATGACTGAGATAAATTTACTGAAAGCAAAATAAATAGTTCTCTTCGAATCAATAAAAATTGATTAAAAAGTATGTTGGGGGTTCCTCCAAATGAATCTTGCAGTTCAAAATTCAACAAGTGCAAATGCATCTGTAGAGTAGAATCCCTAAGTTATTGTTAGTGTAGCAGCCCCTTTTTATCAAAAAAGAGATTTTATTCACAGGAAAAGAAATACAAAAACAGGGATGAAGCACCAAGGATGGGGTCAAACCATCACTCAGCAATGAAACGGAATCTACTACAGCAAACATATCTACAAAATATCCAAATGTTTTTGAAGTTGAACAAAGTACAAATAGTTCATAAAGTTAAACCAAAAACCGGAAGTAATTCTCCAAACTCTCAAATATTCTTCTATTCCTTTTCCTCCAATCCAGCCGAAACAAGGCCACACGAAATATCATAGAAACTCTCCTCTTCACTGCACAAAACCTCATATTCTTGCTTTAGTCATCCAACAAAAAATGCAAAAGAGAAAAAAATTCTCCCCACAGGGATTGAACATTTACAATGAAGCAACAAGTGATCCACGCACTCATGCTCTCTTTTGCATAACAGACATCTATTCGCCAAACTCATGTCTCTCCTTTGAAGATTATCTTGAGTTAGAATGCTCCCCAAAACTGCCTCTCATGCAAAAAAGACTACTCTTGGAAGCAAAGCAAAAGTCCAGACAAACATCAAAAAAAAAAAAAAAAGAACCCTCCCCTCATCAGTGTGCCCAATCTAAGCATGTTATAGCATCTCTTGACCTCAAGGATTACCGCCGGTGAACCCCTCCAAACCTCAGCGTCTTCCCTACCCAACCCAAATTTACTAGAGCCCCCTGCCATTCTTCAAAAAAGTTTTTATTTTTATTAAAAAAAAAAAAAGAACCTCAATCATTCGCTTATCTGCTAAAGTTCACATTCCAAAAGCAATTGACATGGTGCAATGAAACCGAAGAACCCAATAGATAGAAGTAGCAGTTGGTTTATTTTTTCCTTTTTCTTTTTTTTCCTTCCACTTTGGTTTCTGATTTGCGTCAGTACAAAAAGAAAGCAATGGCGGTTCAAACAGTTTGGAAACATTTCCATCGGGGAGCAGACAAATAACGAAAAAAATTTTCCCCACTGTCCGAAATTGGTCTCTAGATATTCACATTTCAGGAGTAGATAGCATAAATGGGTTAATTGGGGCCTATATTACCTGCCACTTTTGATACATCCCAAATTCATCTTCTACCCTCAAATTCTTCTAAAGCACAATTAAGAAGAACATGGGTATCTCAAAAGACCACATCAAGCCACACAGTAAAATTAAAAGTCTTATATTAATTCTGATGCACGCATCATGAGTAGAGTACCTCGATAATGGTTCGACTAGTCGCAGCAGGTGTAAGCCTAGCATCTCCACTTTCCGTCGAATTCGAAGCCAAAATCTCCTCAAACGGATGGTATTTCGGTTTTCGCTCCAGACCCGGATCCGAATGATCCGCCGATGCCCGAATTACCCCATTCGTGTTCTTCTTCCCAATCCTATTACTCTTCCTCATCACAAAACCGTTACAAACCCTTCTCAAACTGTTTTCGCAAAATTGAAGGGAAAAAAGGTTAATTTGGTGGAAAATATTACAATACGAGAGAGAAAGAGAGAGAGAAGTTGTATATACCAAGTTGTTGCCGAGGAGAGAGAGAAACGAGGAGAGGAGGAACGAAGGCCGGAAGGGAATCGTACTGCCATCGATGATTCAATCATCAGCAGCATTGTGTCTCAACACCCGTTGTAACACAATCCCTCTCTCCCTCTCTCTCTCTCTCTTTACAAGGAGAAGAAGAAGCAGCAGCAGGGTATTGTCGTCATCTCATAGGATGAGGTTTGTGTTCGAAGGTTGACGTGTGTTCTCTTCTTTCATTTTGACATTTGGCTCCACAAGCCAAAAAACATGGTTCCGTCTAACGATAAGTATTTCAATTTCTCTTACTTTTTCCGACGTGTTATTTTTTAATTGGTTCTTACAATTTTGATGAATTTTCGGCCCAGAGAAAACAAAGATGAATTTACCATAATGCCATCAGAATATCCAATTTCTCTCTCTCCCTCTCTAACCTCCCTGTTATCTTTCTTCAACCCCGGACCATCTGTCACAAAACCACCATTCTTACTTCCACTTTTCCTTGTCACAGCATCCGAGTTGTCCTCTTCGTTCCTCAAGTAAGATTTGAACAGCGTTTTGCTTTCTCCTGCCAAAGATTTCAGGTATTTAAGTTTTTTCCAAGTATGATAAAACTTTCAAATAATTCCAGGTTTTGTTAAGTTCCCAATTTCCCATCTCAAAATTTCTGAATCTTTTCAAGTTTTTTAAGTTCTGCGCCGGTCACTTTTTACTCTGTTTCGGTGCCTTTTGTTGCTGTTATGCTATAGCATGTGTGCCTACGCAATGTTTGATGATTTGTCTCAGAGAAAACAATTCTAAAGACAAATCTTTAATTCATTGAGCATGAAAAAGATAATCTTATTGGACGTTCATATGCAGTAAGGACGCAGTAATTCTCATGATTTGATAAGTTAATATGAAGATAATCTTATTGGATGTTCATATGCAGTAAGGACGCAGTAATTCTCATGATTTGATAAGTTAATATGAAGACTCTGGTGTAAGGATTAGGTGCTGAGGTAAGTGTATTAGCATACCCTTTTCTTTAGCAGCTGATTCATATTTACTTACAAGAGGACTATTTCAGTTTCATTCACTGGGGTGATCTTGCCCACACTTGTGGTCTTACTCTGCGCGACTACGCAGTATAGTTGTGTTAGTCTTTCTAGTGGTGAGCAATAACTCAACTCAACGGGTTGAAATTGAAGGACACATAGATAAGGCACATGTTTCGCTACACAAAGAGTTGGATTATGGTCGAGCTTGAATGATCAAGATAACAACCATTTGGAAAAATGAAAAATAATGACCCTTAGAAAAAACTTGCCTTAGCTTAGGAAGTCATGGCAGGCCCGAGAAGATGAACGTCATGGCAAGCCTCATTTGGGGGTGTCACTTTGTTAATGAAGAAAAGGAAATAAACATGGGAAGTTTGTGTCACACATTGCCAAATTCATGGTACCTAAGCAAAATCTAAGGATCTTGGAAGAAGAAACTGTTGGGGCATTATTTGTATGTTGTGTTTAGGTGCACTGAATTAAAACCTTGGAACCAGTGGATAAGGGACACAACTAACTCATTGTTTATCCAAGTCTCACAGGGTTGGTACTCTTTTTAGACAAAAACCCTAAAATTGTTCCTTTCAATCCCATAAGCTATGTTACTATAGGTGACATACATCTCACTTGGTTTTAATTTTGTTTTTGAAATGCAGGCCTCCTGCATTTGGGGTTGCTATGAGATTAAAATGTAGCATGGATTTGGCTGAGTTGCACAGTCTGCATTATATAATTCCCCTTTTATTTAGTACAAATATTCTACGAAGGTCTCCTCTTTTTTTAAAAAAAAAAAAAAAAAAAAAAAAAAAAATTAAATCTGATGAGGGATAAGGACTAAAGTTGTTGGAACCAGTAATTTTCTTTGGCAAATAAAGGATCTTTATTTAAAAAGATACATCAATAAACTCTTAATCGTGATGCAGAGAAGTGATCAAATCCTAAATTAACCATGCAAGATGCATCTCTTGCTAAAAAGTTTTAAGTCGTTAGTTTTTAGTAGTTGTAGTAGAGAGATTTTGAATTTACAAAAAAAAAATTCATTTAGTATCCATACTTAGTACTTATAATTGCTAAGTTTATCAATATACATTCCAAATATAGTACCCCATTATTAAAAATGAAAATTGTTATTCAAGTCAAATCGAGCACTTCATATTATATCTTTACAGATATTTTAAGAGAAATATTCTATAAAGGCCCACTCTGTTTCTAATGTCATGAGTGTCAAGGTTGTTGTAAACAGTAATTTTCAATTCTAATCCAGAGAATTTCTTTATTAAATATACACTGACAATTCTTTTTTTTTTTTTTGTGTTGGGGGGTGGGGTGTTGGGGGCTTCTAGACTATGTTCATTCTTGTGATGAACTTGATGTCACACACTGAACAGAATGAATATGTTGGTAAGTGCAAAGAAGCCAATATTTTCCCTAATACAGTGAGTTCTTTTTTTCTTGCTATAGAAGCAAAGTTGCTCTTATGTTTTTCTTAATATTTTTGTCATACTTCACTTTGAAGATCAACAAGCTTATATATCTGTCTATACACATATATATTGGTTGGGGGCGGGTAAAGATAGAATGGAGAAGAAAAGGATTCATTTAGCTGACCCCCTATTGATTACAGATATATGACACACAATTAAGTTTATTTTAATTGATTTTAAGTTTTTCTATCAAACACTGATTTGAGTCATTTAAGTTTTTCATTTTTTTCTTCTTTGGGTTGAGAGAGAGAGAGAGAGAGAGAGATTTAACTTAGTTTTGGTTATTTTCCATTTAGAACAAGTGGAACAAAATCCATTTAATTTCTGCTTTGGACCAAATTTTTTGGAATTGAAATTGCAATGAGTTGAATTGATCATAATCCTGTAGGAATTTGGATTACAGTTCAATGCATTCTACCAATTGTTTACCATAATAAATCCTATCCATTTGTGAGTTCTCATTTATATGTATATTCTACACTGTCTTAAGATGTTCAGCTTGAGTTATTCTCCAGCTATCGTCTCCAAAAGGTTGGAAACAATTGAAGTTTGGAGGGGTTTAAGTAGCGGCCTGGTAAGCTTCCTACAAGAAATTAGTTCATCTATGTTGTCTATGATACTGAAATTTTGCAGTTCCTTTTGAGTTAACCCTAGATTTATACTCTTGGACAGAAATGCCCCCTCATAACACCCAGGACATCAATTCGCACCACAAAAGGAACTGCTCCACTACATCTGGTATATTTGATCTTGAAAATGAACAACTATGCTAGCTTTCTTAACTTTCATCAAGATCTCATTTAGTTACCTAGAGTGTTCAAGTTGGCGGGAAGTAAATTAATGAATAATGAAGTCTAGCTTTCAAACTTTTTTACCCTGAGACGGCTATCTACTGGTCCGTTGCTTACTGATGGCCCTTTGTGGGAAGAGATCTTGATGAGAAGTGGAACTGGAAAGGCTGCTACTGGAGTCCACAGATTATTTGTTTTCTTTCCTTTTTGCTTAATAGATGGTTGGTGACTCACAGGTATGTGCTGCAAAAGGTCCCCGACCAAGATATCCTCGTGTATGGAAAACCAAAAGGAGAATAGGGACCATCTCTAAGTCTGCAAAGCTTGTTGAGTGTGTAAGCTCTCGTCCTGTGTTCCTTTCTACTTGAAAAAACATGACTTTATCCCTGAATTATGTGAAGTGTGGAAGTTGATGGTACAAACTGTATATTTGTAATCTGTGGAGGTACTGTTGATAGGATAAATAGACATCTTAAGACACTAACTGCATTTACTATATTTTGCACCCCCCCCCCCTGATGTAGATCAAGAATTTGTCTAATGTCAAAGAGGAAGTCTACGGGGCACTTGACACATTTATTGCTTGGGAATTAGAATTCCCCTTGGTTACAGTTAAGAAAGCATTAAGGACCCTGGAAAATCAACAGGAATGGAAGAGGATAATTCAGGTATTTCCTATTCTTGTGAAGATTTCTTTTCCCTTTGAATGTATGGAATGACATTGAATTTGGGAGTTTTCAGTTGACGAAATGGATGCTGAACAAAGGTCAAGGACGAACAATGGGTAGTTATTTTACGCTGCTAAATGCTTTAGCAGAGGATGATAGACTTGAAGAAGCAGAGGAGCTTTGGAATAAACTATTTTCAGAGAATCTGGAAAGCACGCCACGTATTTTCTTTGATAAAATGATTTCCATTTACTATAAAAGGGAAATGCACGACCACATTTTTGAGGTATGCGAACCCATTTAATTTTAGTTTCTGCACGACTAACACATAAGGTTATTTTTTAATTCATTGAGACATGTATCACTTTACTCTATGCAAGAAAACAAAAATGCTACAAAAGATCTTGACTTTCTTGATTTAGTCCAACTTACTCTATTCAGTTCTCTAGAACCTTTCAAAGTACCTAGAATGGGCTAGATGGATCTTTTTGTATCACATTTTAATTGACCCTGTGTTAGGTTATGTTATGTTGATAGTTTGACAAAATATTGATCTAAAGAAGGCTTTCCTTTTTGCTGTCTTGCTAAGCTGTATTAAATGCTTCCACCTTGTTTCTAGTTACAGAGGAATATTCATGTGACAAGACCGTGGTCTTGGTAAACATTAGTCTACTAGGCATTCTGGCTTTCTCTGCATTATTTTGGCTAACAGTTTCTTTATCTTCTAGACATTTGCTGACATGGAAGAGCTTGGCGTTCGACCTAGCATGTCAGTTGTTACGATGGTTGGAGATGTCTTTCAGAAGTTAGGCATGATGGATAAATACGAAAAGTTAAAGAAAAAATATCCACCACCAAAATGGGAGTATCGCTACATCAAAGGGAAGCGGATAAGGATTCGAAAAAAGGAACCAAGTGAATTTCAGAATGTTAACAAAGAAGTAATAGAAATTGATGAAACTGAGGAGAATTCAGAAATTTCAGATGAATTACATGGGGAAAGTTCAGATGAACTTAATCATGAGACAAGCTCCTCAGCTACCTAAGGAGGCATGGAAGTGATTCTATCTCCTTAATTTCTTACAATACTATTCAAGTCTTCCAAGTGGCAGGAGTCAGACATTGATTCATATAAGCCCTTCGAGACCAAAAATGTGAAGGTCAAATGAATCGTGTTACATCAGAAGAGAATTCAAATTGCACCTGAAATGCATTTTTCTGCCCCTCCCACATGCTTCGCTGTTATCTAGACCATATCATGCTCCTTGGTTGTTCATTGTGGTGCTTGTGTGCTAATGTCTACAATACCCAAAACCCAGCATTATTAAATGCTTCCACTAACAGCTGTGTTTTATAAGGTTGTGGTTAGCAAGCAATGTGAGAAAGGGGAGAGAAAAGTGGACATGTTCCTCTCACCTAGAGATAGCTCTAGTAAATTTTCTTAATTTTCTTGTAAAATCAGGGGCAAATAGCATCAGGGCTCATGCTTAACATGAAATTAATTTTCTGATTCAATTAGCTTCTGTGTTAGCCTTTATTTGTGAAAGATTAATTTGTTTATTTATTCCTACGGGGTAATATGAGGAGGAAATTTGATTCCTTATCCTCCATAAAACATCTCGAGACCATTGAATTAATGTTTGATCTTATTTTATCATCTATTAATTAGTCAATATATTTTTATACTATATTATATTCTTATATGGTTTATAATCGTGACTAATTATTTAACTTCACTTGTAATGAAAATAATACAATAACTTTGAGATAACTGCTTAAGCATTTTAATATCTTAAAATTTTTTCATTGGACCACAAAATTTAAATTGAATTTGAATAAAATGTGATAGTAACAAGCGAATCGAATATATTGGAGAATTATAATTTTATTGTATAACTGTATTTGAGAAATACTTAAATAGTTTAATTTGTAGGTCATTACATTATTATTATTATTATTATTATTATTATTATTATTATTATGTAAAAATATTGGTAGGGAACGATTGCTATTGCAACCTTTTCTTAGAGAATAAGAATTTGTGTCGATGAATTATAACTCAAATTGTATTATTCCCTTCTTCTAAAAAAAATTTCAAATTCAAATCTCTTTATATAATAATAATAATAATAATAATAATAATAATAATAAAAATAAAAATAAAAATGAATCCGGTAATTATTAACGTGGTAAATAGTAAAGCTCAAGATTATTTTACGGACAAGGATAAGAGACATGTACCCTTTTAACTTAAAAAAATAAAAAAAAAAATTTAAATAATGTTTCATCTAAAAATATTCTAAAACTAGTACTCTCATGTCGCGTTTTCAAGATGTAACGTGTACTCTTCATATAAACAATATCATGTTGCGTCTTAAAAATATAATATTTATTGATACTGTTCATATGATTAGTGTTATGTCACGTTTTCAAAATACGACATGATATTATTTAATTATGTCATATATCACGTTTTTAAATCGTGATATGACATTGTTTATATAGATAGTATATGTCGTGTTTTGAAAATGGGACACGAGGATTTTAATTTTAGAATATTTTTGAATAAAAGCTTGTTTTAAATTTTTATTTTTATTTTTTTAGATTAAAAGGTTATAATTCTCCGGCGATAAGGTGGAAATGTAGAAAAATTGAAGTGTCATCTAAAAGTGGGGAGAGACGGGGGGAGAGAGAGAGCGCTCTGGAGCTACAGCTGCAAATTGCAAATTGCAAATTGCAAATTGCATAGCAAAAAAGCCTCCGACACCCGAAACAAATCCACAAATTTCATGGCCCTTGAAACCCAACACCGTCGTCTTCGTTGCAATCAACAAAACCCTACTTTTCTCTCTCATCTCAATCTCAACCTTTTCTCTCTCCTATGTAAAACGACGCCATCTCCGTCTCCACCATCTGTAGCTTTCTCCGCCCCGCCCCCAATCTTGGTCCCGCTTCTTTTTGCCGACGCTCCGGTCCCCATTCGACCCGACCCGACTTCGTCTAGAACCAGCCCGTCAATGGTAGGTAAGGGGGCTTCCTCGGAGACGGCCTCGGGTTTCCCGTCCACGGTGCGAATTGGGGGATTGAACTCGGACAGAAAGGGCGGTGGCCCGGCTTTTGTGGGTCAGGTTTTCAGTATGTGTGACATTTCCGGTACTGGTCTTATGGCTGTCACTACTCACTTTGATATTCCTTTCATTTCTAAAAGGTGCTCTCTCTCTCTCTCTCTCTCTCTCTCAAGTAGGTTAATTTTCGTTCTTTTGTTTAATTGAGCTTAGAATCAAGAAGTAGGATGATAATTCCTTAGTTTTCGTTCTTCGAAATTTTCTCCTTCATAATTCTACTGGATGTCAGTATAAAATTCAATAGATAAATCAAATTTGGTAATGTTTGCTTAGTATTAAATGAGATGGGTTTAGCCCGTTAAGTCTCTCGGGAAGCTCCTCAGACCTGAAATCAAATCCTGATTCTAATACCATTGATTTGGCGAGGGGGTTATGTGCAGGAAGAGAGTCATGATCCTTTGTGTGGTGGAACTACCTTTGCAGCTAAACACGATAAAGGGTTCACACAAGTGTATATTCAGTGATATCACGCAACAAATTATAATGGCTATAGTTCAGGAGGCAACAACTGATGCAGAAATCAGATGCATATTCATTTCATGTACTTCTATTTTGTAGTTCTTTGTTCAAGACCAGTTACAGACCCAACCCTTTCCCCATGAGATGGTTAACTTGGCTGAATGGGCAATGAAGTGGCAGAAGAGTGGATAGTTAGAACAAACTATAGATACTACTCTTGCTGGGAGAATCAGACCGGTGTCTCTAAGGAAGTTTGAAGAAACTATTGAAAAGTGCTTGGCAGATTCTAGTTTTGACGGCCCTTCAATGGGGAGGTATATTGTGTAATCTGGAACATGCTCTTCAGCTTCAAGATGCAGTTCTTGAAGGCAGTCTACATGAAAACTGTACTAACATGATTGGGAAGCTCTCCCCACTAGTCAACAACTTCAACCAGTTTGAGGCGAATGGTTCTGCTGTATATTTTGAAGGGCAAGTGTGAATGATCTTTCGGGTTTTTCACCTTAAATGAGAAGAGTATTTGCACAGCTGGTTAAATCTGGGAGAAAGTGACCGTCTAAATGATAGTTTGAATTTCGCCTTCAAGAACTGCCTCTTGAAACTGAAGTGCATGTTCAAGATTCCACAATACATTTCCCACTGAGGGCCTGTCAACACTAGAATCTTACAAGCACTTTTCAGCAATTTCTTCAAACTTCCTTAGAGATGCGGGTCTTATTCTCCCAGCAAGAGTAGGATCTATAATTTGTTCTGACTGTCCATTCTTCTGCCACTTCATTTCCCA
Source organism: Dillenia turbinata (assembly GCA_037126225.1). Taxonomy (NCBI): domain Eukaryota; kingdom Viridiplantae; phylum Streptophyta; class Magnoliopsida; order Dilleniales; family Dilleniaceae; genus Dillenia; species Dillenia turbinata. The sequence continues at coordinate 11,204,378 of JBAMMX010000015.1, forward strand.
TTCAGCCAAGTTAACCATTTTGTGGGGAAGTGTTGGGTCCATGACTGGTCTTGTACAAAGAACTTCATATAGCACTTAACCAAATGAATGTACATCTGATTTCTGTGTAGGGAGTTATGGGTTTTTTTTTTTTTTTCATTTCTTTATCTTTTTCGCCATTTTGTTTCATGGTATTGATACTCTCTGATTTGTAGGATACCCGAATGGATGAAGAAGATGTTTGCAGGCATTAACAAGAGCAATAAGAATGGTCCCGTGTTCCGCTTTTTTATGGATCTAGGTGATGCGGGTATAATTTGTTGTTCTCATTGTTTACTTCTTTTCTCGTGTCACATATTTTCACAATTGACTTTTCTGCATTGAATCCAAATCTCCATCAACCTTGAAACAACTTCCCTCATCCTCCCCCCAGCTTCTCTTTCTCTTCCATGTGCAAGATTCGGTGCAATGGATGTCAAGGGCCTTGGCAGGGGTAATTGGTTCTGAAAAGTCAATTGGATGAATTGCCTTGTAGATCTTCATGTCTAGATTAGTTCTAAATATGGATAATAGTGGACATATGCACCGGTAATTTTGGATTGGATCGCTAAATTGATCTATTTCTATCATGATTATAACTGATTGGGTTGAGATTCTTTATGCTGTCCTCCTACTAAACCTTCCTTTCATTTATTTTTTCTCTCACAGTTTCATATGTTAGACGGCTGAATATCCCCAGCGGTGTGGTGGGTGCCTGTCGTCTTGATTTAGCATATGAGCACTTCAAGGTAGAGCTTACAAATGACCAGAAACTGTTGAAACCATGTCTTGCATATGGCCTTACAACTTTTTGTTGATGGATGAAATTTCTACCCTGCGCAGCAAAATCCCCCCCCCCCCCCCGGGGGCGCGGCCGTGTTGAATTTTTTTTAAAAAAAAATATGCATCTTTGATGTTTGTTTGAGTAAAAAAATAATGATAATGAAAAAGATAAGTGCAAAAAAAATTTGACATGATGGACTATTTAAATGGAAATAGTGTTTCTGGCAAGCACTTGAGGATGTAACTGATTCTGCAGCCATACATGCAATTATTCTTTTCAATTAATGGAGGAAATCTTCTAGTGTTTAGGATAGCTTTTAGTAAGGTAGCAACAGGTAATGGAAATGTCTCCACTTAAACTTTTGGCCTGCTCACTCTTGAACTTGTGACATTGAAAATTTTGTGGATATGAAACATTTAAGAAACATGCTTATGCAAGTTAGAAAAGGCAACACGAAACAGTTTATTTTTGTTATTGTGTTTGTGGGTCCATTGACAAAGCAGGCCACAGTGGGTGGTCAGCTTGATGATTATAGACCCTCCTAACTCTATTAAAGGTGTGTTTTTATCTCTAAAAAGAAATGACTAGATCAATTAGAGTAAGAACCTCAGTTGGATATATTATCAAGACCGTAGATATGAAGCAGATATTTGAGTGAAAAATTTCGAACTGCCATTGTTACGCATTAAGAGCTACAGTTACATTCTGATGTTGCATAGATATAATAGAAAAGGGTGATATGTTTCCTTTCTTTGTATGTTAAATATTTGTTTGTGTGGATGCCCATACTGTTAAGTCATGATAAAGTTAGCTTATTTTCTGTGGTTTGAGTTCCATTATTTCAAGTTAGTTACATGGTCCTTTTGTTACAACCTTGTTTACTTGCTATGCAGGAGAAACCTCACTTATTCCAGTTTGTTCCAAACCAGAAGCAGGTAAAATGTTATGATTAGCTTTGCAAACCATTACTGCTTCCTTGCACTAACTAACTGTTCATTCAGGTCAAAGCTGCCAACGAACTTCTTAAGAGACTTCCACAGAATGGTGGAAAGCAGAAGGTTGATGGTGTCCCTGTTTTTTCTGCTCAGAACTTAGATATTGCAATAGCGACAACTGATGGAATTAAGTGGTATATTTCATTCTATATTTCAGTTATTTAATTTGGTTTTTCGAATTGTAGATCTCAGGGACCACCTTGTTTGTAGATTTTACTGTGTTACTTCCGGAGTTAATTAAATGCAAAGATAGCATTGATGTGGTCTTTACGGGGATGTATTTTTTAGCTATCTACTAATATCTCCTTTGGCATGCACGGACAAATAAATGAACTAGTGGGCTGCATGAAATGAAGTTTCATTGCAGAAGCATTAAAAAATTCACACTCCTGGTCCTGTTAAATAGGTACTGTGTGTTAATCCATCATTGTCTTCGAGTGGAGGTGGTTTAAGTGTGTTTTATAATAAGGGTTGTTGCAATGGCTGGCCTGGCGAAATTATGGATTTGGAGTTGTTTCTTCATCAACCATCCAAGATGCATTTTTCCCAGATTCTGTTGTTTTGACTGTCTTCATAACTGTTCTTGTATTTGTGAGGCACACATGGTGTTTCTATTCTGATACTTCTGCCTATTGTAAAAGCTGAAGCAATTTCTACTCATTTAGAACTAAAATGCATTTTTATTTTACTCCGTAGCTTTATCTTAGTCTTATTTGATATTTATGTGGCAATGGAATAGTGGATTTACATCCCAAGTTTTGTTATGTAGCATCACTTAAACTTTTCCTTTTAGGAAAAGAATGTGATAATAAGCCATGTCTGGTTATCCATAGCCAGGTCCAGTCCTCTTCTTGTGGATCTACCCCCCCAACCCCCGGGCTCACCAAACAAAAAATGGAAAAAGTGGCCCTTGATGGGTGGTCACCTCATTCCTATTAAAAGCGATGGGCTTGTTTTGGTCTCTGCAGTTCAATCGTCCTGTTTACAACTTCTATTTTAATGTTAGAATTAAGCTGCGCTGTTCCCCACACTTGTGGGATAAACTTGTTTTTGATGCATCTTCAGGAAATAGGAGAGCACTATTTTTTGAATTTATCTTTTTACCTTCCATCCTTCTTCTCATCGATGATTTCTTATCTTCCTCACCATAAATTCTTCTCTCTGCTAATAAGATTCTTTATCTATTCCAAAAGAGACAAAAGGAAATGCTCTGCTTGATGATATTGAGGTGTATTGCTTCTCTTCCTTCTCTTTTCACTTTTTTTTTCTCAGTTTTAAAATTAACATAATTTGATTTTCTGAATTTAAATTCAAATGCTTATGTTGACAGTGGTTGATGTTAATCTAGGATCTAATAATGCGTAGCACGATTTTTTTCTTCCTATAGGTATACTCCTTATTTTTTCGATAAAAATATGCTAGACAATATTCTTGAAGAGTCTGTGGATCAGCATTTTCACTCGCTAATTCAAAATCGCCACCTGCATCGGAGACGGGATGTGATTGATGACAACTTGACAACAGAAGTGGTTGAAGAGAATGGGGATAGTATCTGGGAGCCTCCAGAGGTAGAGAAATTATTTAGCATAATGCTACTTCTGATTTTGAGCATGGGAAGAAGTCCTAGTTGTATCATGATGAGTCCTTTTCTGTTATTTCTTCAATTTTCTTTAAGGAGGGAGAATCCTCACCCCAACTGCCTCCCCTTCTCTCTCTCTCTCCATATCATCATAATTACCTGGTCAAAATGAGAATTTTATGACTTCCTAGCCTGTTAAAGGTGAGCTTGATATGCTGTGTATGTGTAGAATTTTGATGTTAAAATTTCTTCTTCACAGGTTCAAGAACTACTAGATGAGATGGGCCATCCTGCAATACCACTAAGTGTCATATCCAAAGCTGCTGAAATGCAGCTCCTTTATGCTGTTGACAAAGTATTGTTAGGAAATAGGTGGTTGCGGAAAGCTACTGGTATTCAACCAAAGTTTCCGTATATGGTTGATTCATTTGAAAAGAGGTACATACTATGTCAGTTTACTTATGCAGAATATGGATACTTGAATGCTGATATCTTTATGTTAAACTACTTGGATCTACTTGAGATGATACTAGAACACATTGGAACTGGTAAGGGTACAAGAAGCCACTAAGCTGTTTGTCATATGCACCAGTCAAAAGGTTCATGCCATCTACTACTTTCTTGCATATTTTTAGCTTGTTCGCTCTTAATTTACCAAAAAACACAAAAACGTGGAATGCATACACCCTTGGACTCGGCAGTGTTGGCACATTACCTAACTTGTTTTATCTTGTAGCAGCCTTTTGTCTATTCTAGATTTCTAGTTAACTGTCAACCCATTCATTTCATGAGCTTTAAGTTTTAAATAATATAATGGTTCTATTTATTAGATAAAGTTGAATGAGCAATATAATGTGTAGTATTAGTTATGTAGTAATGAGTTGACTCATAAACATAACTAGTATATTATAGGTAAAATCATCTAACTGAAACGATGAGCAAGTGCCGATGACTTTAAGTTCTTTATTTAAATTTATCATGTCTTATAAACTATATAATTTTCACTACAGAAACTTAGTTGTGGTGATAGTTTTCCAGCACCATCAGCCTATCATTCTAGTAATACAGTTTCAACTGAACAGCATGTTACTTGATGAATCTGTCATAATGGAAAGTTGGATTTCATTGCTCCCACTTGTGTCTGTAATAATCAACCTTGTCAGGATAAAAAGAAATTGGGATGCCTTTTGACTAAAAATAATTCAATATTGTTAAGTTTTTTCAACAGTTTATCGTGTCAAAAGCCCCTCAGGTACATCATCTATTTAAGCTTTCTCTGAGTAGGGACCTTAGCTTTTGCACCTAATTGAGTTCATATGTCCTGCTTGTTCTCATGTTCTGTGTGCCTGAGAGCACACATGTTCATGTTTAAATTTTTTAATTTGGTTGCAGGAGTGCTGCTTCCTTTTTAAAAGCATCCGAGTCAACCAGCTGCATTACTAGTTTGGAAACAGACGGTGGTTACAAAGATCCTCGGCACCCTGGTCCATTCGAATCCAACCTCAGAGACAGCAATTCTGTAGATCATCCAGTATCCGACTTCCGGTTTCCTTTTGGAGATTGGTCCAAATTTCCTTGGTCTAAAAGGCAGCTACAGTCTCATATCACACCAAAGACAAGGTGCTGCCCTGTTGGGTATTCTTGAATTTTTCCTTGGACTTTGTGCTTTTTTTTTTTGGCCCACTGACTCCTTCCTTGCAGGATGGACAACTTGGTCGAAGAATGCATAAAGCAAGAAATTCAGCCAAACCCTTTGCTTCCAAAGATTACAATGGTCGGCATTTCTACAGGAGAGGCGGGTCAAATGACTAAAGCTAGTTTAAAAAAGATAATGGAAGATTTAACGAAGGAGTTGGAGGAAAGTAATCAGGGCAATGGCTCTGCTGCTAATGCTTCTGGTGTTAGTGGACTCAGTAGTGACGATAGGGATCCACTATTTGTGGCAAATGTTGGTGATTATTATGCTGGCATGGGAAAAACAGGTTCAGCTCGATGGGTCCGTGGTAGAAGCAGCTAAGTAATGCAAAACTAACAAAAGCGCTTCTAGTAAAATTGTAAAAAGCAAAAGGAGTACATGTATATTATCTTGGCAATACATGATTTAGTAGATGCAATCCTGGCTCTACCATGGAACTCTACGTGTTCTGGTAGTAGCTCAATGTGGAAGTGAGAGCCTCAGACCAAGGTTCAACTCTTGGTGTCATTGAAAAAAAAAAATAATAAAAGGAAAAAAAAAAGGATGCAGTCCTGGCTCAGGATGCCAGTTTTTGGTTATCTGCCTCTTCAACGTTGATTTTGGTTTCTGATTCGTGTCATGTAAAGCCTAGCCATCAATGGCCTTCAATGCTGTAAACGTTGGTCAATTGGATTCGAGGAGTTGGTGCATGTGCTAATTTTGGGTTAGGAAAACTTGTGTTCAAATATATTAAATAGAGAGTGGCTGATTTTCATATCCTCTCTTTCATACCATGTTTAGCATGTCACTGGATTTGAGCATTTTCATTACTTGTCTTGCAGATGTTACCGGGGGGGGGGGGGGGGGCGTGGATGCTTATGATTCTTCAAAGATCTCTTAAATGACTTATCGTACGGGAGGTGCCCTGTCAGCACCTTACTACTACCACAATTATGGTGTCTCATGTGAGATCCGTAAGGTACTAACATGATACTTCATCCTGATCGCCACGTAAGTAATCGGACACTAATGAATAAGAAATCTGACATTAATGAATGAGAGGGTGGCTTCACTCTTTCAATGTGACGTTTTGCTCTAATCACCACTTGGGTGCCTGGTGATCCAATCATCACTTAGGTGGCCAGAGGCGCCAAACATGATCAAATAGGGTCACAATTTATGGAAAGTCAGCCACACCCAAAAGAGGATCCCTTTTTGATTTGCCATAAACCAAAGTCATGGTAATGGGAGTGCTTGTCTTTACAACTAAATTGGTAGCTGGCTTCGTGTTAGAAGGTAGAAGGTGTGGCCGGGTCAAGACAGGTCTAGCCCTTGCATCTCCAAATTCTTCCATGTGTAAGAAGCAAATAGCCTTACCCGTTGTTTGACTTTGTATTGTCACAATAAGATGGCAATGTGACTTGAAAGCAATCTTATAGAGAAAATCTGTGAGGCCATTGGTCATGGAAGTAAATTCCATATCTGGTAACCGCACCACTTCGTTATGTAATGATGAAGAAAGCACAATCAGAGGCTGGAATAGAGAAAATATATGAGGCCATTGGTCATGGAAGTAAATTCCATATCTGGTAACTGCACCACTTGTTTATGTAATGATGGAGAAAGCACAATCAGAGGCTGGAAATGGCTGAAAAGTGTATTTTCAATGTGGTACTGCCTTAGATAATTGTAAACCATAAGCAAAAACTAACCTTAGTGAGTGTGACGTGGTGTGCTAGTGTTGGACGTTTCTTGTCCTGTGTTGCAGTGAAGGATCTTCATCCTATTTCGCCTAGTGCATGAACCTTCTCTCTTTGCGGCCCACTCTAGTCATAAAGTGGTGGGTAGTGACTCTCTTCTCTCTCTCTCTCTCTCTCTCTCTCTCTCTCTCTCTCTCTCTCTCTCACGATATGGATTGGATAAAGAAGAGTGATTGAACAAAAAGAGCAAAAGGAATGGAAGTGGAGAGATGAGTTGCTTGTAGATTGCGATCTTTTATTTTTGATAACAAAGAGAACTATGGACCATATATTGACTGTCACTTACACGTCCTCCTGCCAAACCCATGAACTTGCCAAACCCACCCACTCCCCCCCCCCCTTTTCCCCCCACAAACACACAGAGGAAAAGGAGGCCAACGGGTTTGTCAGTTTATATAATCCAGTGATAAATAACGACTCTCCAGCCGATCCTATCATCTTATCCCTCTATAGGCATCCAAAAAACGTGTGTAAGGCATCCAAAAACGTGTGTTCACTCTTTATCTCCCTGGGAAAGAATAAATGGGTGGTCTGATATCTCGTGGATCACCCAATTTCTGTGTACGTTGTTCCATTTGAGAGAGAGAGAGAGAGAGTATTGGACAATCAAACTACAAATATTGGAATTCCCCTAACTAGAGGACTTTTTAAGATCTCTCCTACAAAAGTGGCAGGACACAAGGCAAGCATCAAAGTTGATAGTGGTGGTCCCCCCTGTAAATTTATTTCTTCGTCTTTCTGTCCGTATGCTTCACCATGCCATCTTCCTAGGGTGCTCTCTTATGTCACTGATTTTAAGAACAACGCCATGTCTTATTGGAGACCTCGGTTTTATTTGGATATAAAAATGGTCTGTCATGTAATAAACACTTCCCCCCTCCCCCCCCCCCCCCCAAAAAAAAATTACAAAGGAGGTCTATGGGTCGATTGTAAGGGAGACTCGTGGATCTAGTAATGGATAAAGGAAAAGGAGAATAAAGGTAGATAAGAAGTCCTACGGATAACAATCAAATTCAAAATCTCTTGGTTTTAAGTCTCGAAAAATTATCTAACAAATAGTTGTCAATGGGAATTTTGTTATCAATATGGCAACCAAGCATGTCATGTCATTGGTCCTAAACTTCCTAGTGAAGCCACAATTAGACTATATATCACAACTAGGTAGCATTTGGAATGGGATAAAAAAAGATTTAAAGGTTTTGCCACCTGTTTTCATATTTTGAAAGAGAAAATATGAAGTTAACAAATATTTTTAGAGATAGAAAAAATAATATATTTAATTTTAGAGAAATATAATTTATATAAATTCAAATTGAAGAGATGAAAAGACCACGGTTAAATTATAAGTAAGTAAAACTTAACTAGTGTTAGTGTTAATGTTAATGTGCATACCAAATACAAAGAAAGGAAAAACATTACTCTTCTCCCTTTCCATCTTTTATATTTTTCCCTCTAAATTGTCGAAACGATGTTTTAAAATGTTAATATAGTACTTATCAAGAAAAAGATTTTAGTTTAAAAAAATGAAAACAACGAACACAATTCTTCTAAATAGTTAATTACGAGATAATAGTGAATGTGTGTGGAGACATACTCAATTTTTTGTATATTTCTAATATTTTTCCGACACAAATTTGAAAAATAATAACTAAAATTTCCATCATTATTATCTAAGAAATTAGCTTTTTAATTTATTTCCATTCTCTTAATTTACGAATTCACTCCCTACAACAAAATGGATTATTTCATCATATGAGGCCTAATTTCAAGGCCTTTTTCCAATGAGGTTGATTTTGAATAGCTAAAATTCATTTCAACTAAAATTAAATAGAATTTTTAATATGATAATAATTTAAAATATTTTTAAAAAATTAATTTTTATTTATAAAAATTTTATTCTTCAATAAACTATTATATCAACAAAAAAAAAAAAAAAAAAAAAAAAAAAAAGATATACACCAAACTAAATTTAGCTTTTTCTAAACATCAACTTGGTTGCCTTGATTTCAGAGAGTCACTTTTCCATTTAACACCATTTCTTTTGGGATTTCACAAACTTTTGGATTTGACTAATCACCACTTGATTGCTAGGAGAACCCTAAGCAAATAGACCTTTCATTGACTTCTATAAACAATGACTAGGGTGTAATGACACCAGCTTAATTAAATTAGTGCTCTTTTCTATATTATAATCTTTTGGGCTTTAACATTAGGGTTCCCTTCCCGATTCCCTAATTAGGGTTTAGAGATGAAATTAACTTTCCAAATTAATAATTTAATCTCCCAAAAGATTGACTTTTAAAAGTTTCATGACCTCATAGGTAAAGACATTGCAACGAGTTCATTGCTGGGTTTGTTTTGGTTATTAGTATGGAATTTAAGAAAGATTCCCCTCACAATGTGACAAGATTGTGTGAATGAGATTCTTACTTTTTTTTCATCACTGATATCCGTAATCATAATTCAACTAATTCGATTCGAACATTTACAGGGATCATATTTAGGGATAGCTCTCTCAACATATTTTTTTTATTTTCAAGTTTTGAATCGAAAACTTGGTTAAGAGTTTAGTATCTCATTTTAATAGACCGACTATTAATTGGTGTGAATAAGATTCGTATTGTTACTATTGGAGAATATTAGTAGTAAGATTCCCTGCATCTATGTACAATTTTAGAGGGGCATAATTTTGAAATATTGATGGACTCTTATGTCCTTGTCGGGCATTACCCAAATTTGTTCTCAAAGGGGTATTATGGGGAAAAAGTTCAGAACACCAATTAAAAATATAAATAAGTTAAAATTCATATTATGTTATTGCCAAAAATATGAGACACCAATAATTTGTACCCTGTCTCAAATTTGGGTTTAGGTGGAGGGAAGAGATTAGTAAGAATATTATATTTTATATTTGGTAAATATGCAAAATTTTTTAGTTTTGGTTGAAATAGAAAATCTAATTCCTTTCTTTCCCTTCCCTTCCCTTCAATAACTTATCAAATTGAAAAAAATGATTTTTTGAGATTTTTAAAAGGGTCGGAATGGAATGGATCAGAAAATTACCCTTCATTCTTCAATAATTTTTTTTTTTTAAAGAAAAGAAACTATAAAAAAAAAAGAAAAAGAAAAAGAAGAAAAAGAAAGTGTGATGCTCATTACATTCCCACCCTTTAATATATACAACAATATTCCCAAAAGGAAAATGTAATGACAAAATATATGAAATAAATTTTTATTTTTTTTTGCTCAATTAAAAGATTTTTGTTTTTTTTGGAAAAGATTCTTTCTATATTATTTCGTATCAATTATTTTCTTACCAATGTAAAAACCTTTTTTTGTTAAGAAATATATTTTTCCTATAGCATTTTATTTTAGTCAACGATTATATATTACACAATTCCAAAATTAAAAAAAAATATATATACACATATATTTCTCTCGCGCATGGATTCTTTTCCCCGGAGAAAGGCTTGACAATATGCTACACCATCTCTCTCCATGCTCCAACATGCACCCGATTCTCGCACCAAATTTCATAATCATATGTGATTGCAAATCACTTCTACAATTACAACTCAACCAACTTTCAGTTTTTATATAAATCGAAAAAAAAAAGGCTAATTTGCAAACATAAATTAAAAGTTTTACAATATAATATTCGATTATTTATCTTATCTTTTTGTAAATTTTATAATAGAGTTATTTTAATAATAGAAAAACAAATTTAAAAGTCAACCATCTCTGGAGATTATAACATATCATCTTTACAAAATTTTTGGGGGTTTTTTCCTTTAAAGAAACAGGATATTATTATGGTGTTTTCTGGGAAAAAAAAATAGTAATTTTCGATGCGGGTGTTGGTCGGACAACGTTGATCAATCATAGACCGACCGTTAAAGAAGAAAAGATCCGTGACGACTTTATCCAACAATTGCAGCATCTAATCTTAACGGTCACGGATTCTCACTGATCACATCACATTCTCATGAAAGATCACAAACATTTTTTTGTGTATAAAGCAAAAAAACAAAAAATGGAAAGACAATTTTATTATTTTCGGAGTGAAGAAAATAAGGCAATATCCTCTTTTGGCTCTTGTTTATTTCTGTCCCTGGTAGTGAATGAGTGGGATGGGCCCACCAAATCACAAAAGCTGGTAATAGCAGAGCACTGATCGTACGGCTTCCATAAGGCCATCGCACACGCGGTTCAAACATGGGAGCAATTGTCAGCTGTCCTTCCAACCCAGAATGCCGGTGCAGCTTTTGTCTTCGATTCTAGTGCGAGAGAGAGAGAGAGAGTCCTTTTTTTTCTCTCTTTCTTTCTTTTCAATTCTTTCTGGAGAGAGAGAGGGAGTGGACCCTACCTAGGATATATGGTCCACGTGTAGTCTGTTCACACACGCGCATATTGAGGCGATGGCGACACCTTTACCTTCTCGGCAGAAGCAGTGTGCGTTTTTACAGCGGCCTCGTTCAAAGACGGTGCATGTTTCTCGACTCTCTTTTAAGCGCGTGCGGTCAATCACCTACGACCTTTTCTTTCCCCTTTTCTTTTTTTTTTTTTTTTTGGAGTACTCTGTTGTTACAAGGATTAAAACTTAAAATCTTGCGATTATAATAAACTTATAGGGTCCGATTTGAAAAATTAAAGTTGAATATGATTCAACAATAAAAATAATTTGAATCTTAATTTTAAAATTTAGAATCGATTGTTTGAAATACAAATATAACATAATTAAAAAAATTATCCAAATATATTTATAATACAAAAAGTGATGATTTAACTTATTCTAATTATCTTACGTCACTCATTTCTGTCTAAAATCATTTCTTCAATTAGTTTTTTAGTTGTCATATTTTTATAAATATACTACATCTAGATTTTTAATGGTTTATCTCGTCATTTCACTAAATCTCTTATATTTAATCTCTCGATTCTCCTGATTGGTACGTTTTTGGATTTTCGTTACACATACTCAAACCATCTTAAGCGATACTCTCGTATTTTATCCACAATTGAATTTACTTCTAATTTCATGCGTATCTCTTTATTTATAATCCTATCTTTCTAAAATTTACCACGCATCCACCTTAATATTCTCATCTCAACTACAATCATCTTTTGTTTTTGTTTTTGTTTAATGGTCAAATACTCGATGTCATACAGTAATGCAGGTCTTACTATCATTTTATAGAACTTCCCTTTCAGATGGAGTGGCGTCATTCGATTGCAAAGGATTTCAGATGTCCTTCTCCACCTCATCCAACCTGCTTGAATCCTACGATTTACATTCCCATCTATACTGCCGTCATTCTAGATAATGGACTCGAGATATTTAAAATATTCACTTTTTGATATTTCATATCCTTCTAATTTAATAGTTTTTTCATCGTTATGATGATTATCACTAAATGTACATTTCATGTACTCCATTTGAAATCGGCTCAATCTGAATTCTCTAAACTCTAGTGTGTCTCTCCATAACTCCAATTTAACACTAATACCCTTTTTAGTTTTATCTATCAACACTATATCATTTACAAAGAGTATATACCATAGAATTTTATTTTGAATAATTTTTGTGATTTCATCTATATTATTGCAAACAGAATTGAATTTGATGCCAACGCTTGTGGAGTCCAATATTTATTGAAAAGTTATCACTTACCCCCACAAGTTTTTACATTGATGATAACTCTCTTATACATATCTTTAATAAAATTGATATAACTGATGAAAATCCCTTTATTCATCAATACCCACCATAATATGTCTCTTACAACCTTATCATACGTTTTTTTCTAAATCAATGAATACCATATGTAAGTTTCTCTTATATGTCATAAATGTCTCTATTAATTGTCTTAATAAGTGAATTGGTTTGGTAGTGAATTTTCTTAATATAAATTCAAATTGATTATGAGATACGTTTATCTTCAATTTTAGTCTATACTCAATCACTCTTTCCCACAATTTTATAGTATGACTCATAAGTTTAAATCTTTTATAATTGAAGTAGTTTTGTATATCACATTTATTCTTATATAATGGTACAAGTGTACTCTCCCTCCATTTTTTGGGTATCTTTTTGATTTATCAAATTTTGTTAAAAAGATCTGTTAATATTGCTATCCCGATATCCGTTAAGCATTTTCACACCTCAATAGAGATACTATCGGATCATATTATTTTATTATTTTTCATTCTCTTTAAAGATTCCTTTATTTCATGAGAATGAATTTTATATTTGAAATCTCTATTGATCTCCTCTATAGATATCATGATATTGTCGATATTTTTTTATATATTTCACGTTGGATAAATTATCAAAATAATATCCTTAACGTTTTTTTATATTATCGTTTCTTACAAGTATACTATTAATTTCATTTTTAATACAGCTAACACTATTTAAATTTTTTTTCTTACTCTCTCTTAATTTGATGATTCTGTAAATCTCTTTCTTTGTATTTTTGATTTCTAATTTCTTATATAATTCATTATATATATATTTTATTTCTGGATAACCTTTTTTACTTTTCTCTTTACATTTTTGTATGTTTCCAATCCCTCATTATTACTCATATTCTTAAGATTTCTATAACACTCCCGTTTGATTCGTATAACAGTTTGGACTTCCTCATTCCACTACCATAACTCCGTCATGGCTCGGATAAAGGAGTAAGGTTGTCGTACGCTGACAGTCAATATAAAATCTTTTGTCAAAATAAAATAGAGATAAATATAATTCAATAATTAAAAATATACTAATATAATAATAATCTAATTATTTTAAAAATATATATATAACTTTTATGTTTAAATTTCCTTATTTCATATTAAAATTTTTATTTTTTCAAATAAATATCATAAATAAAATAAAATATAAAATTGACCAGAGATTTTAAAATAAAATAATATATCTAAAATTATTTTTAAAAAATTGGGTAAAGAAAAAAAATTTAGGAATTACCAGATTCAGAAAAAAATATTTATAACATAAAATTTATTTATAGTATATAATAATAAATTTGCAAAACCCTAAATCTCAAATTTGTCTAACTATTTGTTTTTATATACTTTGTATTTACTTTAAGCCAATACTAAGCTAATTTATTTATTATTATTATTTTTCCATTGGTACTCGCATATATATCTTCTGATTTTACTTGTTTCTATCTACTTGTCTAATTACTTATTTGAGTTCTTCTTCTTTGTTTTTTTGTTTTTTTGTTTTTTGTTTTTTTTTTTTTTGATACCTCTCTTAAAAGATGAATTAATAAGGTTTTAACCTTTAATGTCATGGTTAAAGCTATTTTTTTTTTTTTAACTTTAGGCCTAAATATTGCAAAATGAGTTTGTATAATTAAGAGTTTTTTATTAACCCAAAATATAATTTGGAGTAAATTAAATTTAGATAATAAAGAAAATTAGGTAAACAAATAAAAAAATTGGGCCATTATAAAAAACTTTTTGAATTATCAATTTTTTGTCCAAATTACTCATATGCCCACCCCAATTCCACACTACTGATTTATTGTTGTAGTCATCTATGTTGCATGGAAATGAAAATGGAGAAATAAAAATAGATACAAAATGATACCGTAAAATGACATTTTTTAAGAATAGAGAAAATGGAAATATGAACAAATACGTAAATATAAAAAATATAAGGATTTTTATATAAATATTAATTATTTTATGAAAATAATAAAAAAGTCATATTTTATAACAAAAATATAAAATGATTAAATATATAATTATTAATTGGAAGACAATTAATATAAGAAATAAAAATTATAATTAATTAAATAAATAATTTATTAAATATGGAAAAATATATAATGTATTTTCATATAAATATAAATTAATGTAACATGTTAAAACGTTTCAAAAATATTTTAGAAACGGAAACATTTTCAAAATGAGTAAACACCAGTATTAAGAAATTTCTGTGCATCAGAGGTAGTTATTGCCTTATTTTAGGGAGTTTCAACTTTACCTTCCAATCAAAATTTGTCAACTTCACACCGGTTTGGTTTAAGTTAGTTATTATATATATATATATATATATATATGTATGTATGTATGTATGTATGTATATTTTGGTTATAGGGTGAGGAAAGGCCACTAACACCTAAAGGAAGTCATTCCCCCGTATCTCTAACAAGACAAGTGAGAACTTCCAGAGGAGAGGTCAAGAACTCATGTAACCCTAAATCCATTTTCAGCTTCTGTATGAGCTAAACGATCCGCACAAGTATTTCCCTCTCTAGGAACAAACAACACCTGCTGGATTTTTGCATGCTTAAAGAGATGTTGACACTCTCTTATAACCTGGACCTCCGAATGACATGAAAACACCCCTTTATCTGAGGCATACACCAATTCTATCGAGTCCAACTCAAGAATAACTAGTTGAAAGGATTTCCATAGCAAAAATGAATCCCCTCTCAAACCCCCCATAGCTCAGCAGTAAAAGGAAGAGCCACTCCAATACTACCGTGAATCTATCGGCCTAGATCCCAAATTCATCTCAAATGAGTCCTCCCACACCTACTTTATGCATACCTTGCAAAGAAAAGCCATCCACGTTTGATTTAAACATATCTGGTGGTGGTGGCTCAAGGTAGGAATGGTGAAGGGCTACAAGTTTAATGTTTGAAAGGAAGAGCTAGTTTTCATAGCAGCTGTGTGGAATATCTGGAAGTCCAGGTGTAGAATTGTTCACCAAGGAGGGACTTCTCACCTCCTCTTTGTGGCCAACTCAGTGCTGTGCATGGCCAATGCTTATAAAAGAAGGCAAGATCTATGCATAGACATGAGTAGGAGGGTCAGTTGGAAATGTCTTGGAGAAGGGGTCATTAAGCTCAACACTGATGGGGTTGCGACCTGTGGGTAAATCATGCTAGTGTAAGGGGGCTCTTTAGGGACTCTTTGGTGATTGAATAATAGGCTTTTGGATCAACATAAGAGCTGCGAGCTCAGAACTAACAAAGCTCTAGGGATTAAGGGAAGGCTTGCGCATAGCCAAGAAGAGAATGTTAAAAAATATTGAAGTGGAAACCGACTCTCTAATTTTGGCTAAAGCTCTAAACAAGGGGTTGGAGGAAGTTAATGTGTTTGCTGTCAACCATGTTTTCAATGAGGCAAACAAGTGCATTGACAAGCTTGCTGAGATGGGCCGGAGGGCTGTGCCAGGAGTGACAGAACTGATCAATCCCCCTTCAATGGTGGTGGAGCTTCTTTGCTAGGACATTGAAGGTGTGGAATGGATAAGGAGGAAGGGTGGTTCTAAGCGTGTAAGCTAATTTGGTGTTTCTGTTTTTACTCTTGTTACCAAAAAAATATATATGTATATATACACTTGGTGGTGGTGGTGTCCAATGAACCCAACTGTGAGAGGTTACCCTCTCGGGCGGGTACCTTCACTCAAGGTATTGTCTCCGTAAATTGGTGAGAGGCGACCTCCTGAGGGGGTGTAAAGGGGTAGGTCGCGGGTTCGACGCCAAGGCCCTACAGGGATGCGAAGGGTCGAATGCCGGACCTACGGAGACAATACCTCAGGAGGTCGCCTCTCACCAATTGAGCTGCAACCCAATTGGTGAGAGGCGACCTCCTGAGGGGGTGTAAAGGGATAGGTCGCGGGTTCGACGCCAAGGCCCTGTAGGGATACGAAGGGTCGAATGTCGGACCTACGGAGACAATAACTTAAGTGAAGGTATCCGCCCGAGGGGGGTAGTCTCTCACAAAAAAAGGCATTTTTTTGTGAGAGGCTACCTCCCGGTATCCCTTCACTCAAGGTATTGTCTCCGTAGGTCCAGCATTCGACCCAGTCCAATTGGTGAGAGGCGACCTCCTGAGGGGGTGTAAAGGGGTAGGTTGCGGGTTCGACGCCAAAGTCCTGCAGGGATGCGAAGGGTCGAATGCCGAACCTACGGAGACAATACCTTAAGTGAAGGTACCCGCCCGATGGGGGTAGCCTCTCACACCAACAACCCACCCTCAAAGATGAAGGGCCCTTGAGATGGCCTACCATCTCTCCCGAGCATAATAATAGGCTTTCTGACCAACTTCCTCTACATCAAATTATTTGCCCTCAAACACCACACTACACCCCCTTCCAAATAATTCAAAGTGCAGATCCAAAGTAAACAGGCCACGGGATCACACCAATCATCGCATGGGATTGGTAGTTTTACTGTAACCATCGGCGGATTGGCTGTTCACGAAGAACCAACCAATAGATATGGTGACCACCCACTAACCAACTCCAAATAGTTTGAACTCTCTCACAATCCCGAAACAGATGGCTAAACATTTCCGGATAGTCACGGCGAATAGGACAAATAGGGTCAGATGCTATACCTCATCTAGTTTGAGTCTCGTTAGTCATCAATGAATTGTGAACCACTATCCAAATCAACATACGAATTCTCTCCTGCCATTTCAACCTCTAAATCCATCTCCATGATTCTCAGATAATCGGATCCTCATTCCACATATCCTTATGCATCCTATATGTCGATTTGACTGAGAACTCTACTGAGGATGAACCTCCCCAACAAATGCGATCCAGAGTCAAACTAGACTGCCAAATCTCCTAAACACAGTCATCAAGAAGAATGTGATTTAACCAATCCACATCCCGTTCCTTCTTGAGGTAATAAATTGTCCCACATGTACATCTGTAGTGTCTCTTTCCGCCTCCAGTAAGACTCTGGTTGATATAGGAGCATTTTCAACCCAATAATTCTCCCAAAACCTAATAGAAGTTCCATCCCCCACCCTCCACTTTAGTCCTTTCTTTAAGAGCTCCTTAGCACAAATTAGACCTTTCCGCATATTAGAACCTCGAGCAGAAAAACCACAGCTCAGAAAATCTTCCTGACAAAGATATTTATGTCATAATACCTCACACTACAAGCCTAGATCCCCAGAAACTAAATGCCATCCCAGCTTAACTAAGAAAGCTACATTCATCGCACGATAGGATTGTAGTCCTAGGCCTCCCATATCCTTCAAGTGGCACACTCGCTCCCATCTGATAGAATCAGTAGTATACAAATTAGATCCTTTTTTTTTTTAACTTAAACTTTTCAAACATACCAATATAAGTTTATTATGATTTCATTCAAATTACTTTGAAATCAACTTACACATTCTTAAAAAAATATAAGTATAATATTAATATCCAGATACATTAGATAAGTTATTGAAAATCTTTTTATTTTTGCCTTATGATTAATGATCTTAAATTATAAGAACTAAAATTTAAAGAATCAGTATTGGATTAAGATAAGATTAAGACAAAATATGCAACCAAATGTGAGTAAACTCAAAAGCTTTAGCTCCTTAAAATAGGATTGTTATATGAACGGGTCGAGTTTAAGCCGCTTGGTCAGTGGTTCGACTCGATTTGGTTTTGACTGAATTCGAGTCGAATTCGTTGTATAATCAAATTGAGTTTGAGTAATAGAATTTTAACTCAAAAACTCGTTGAGTAAATCGATAATATATATTAATATATATTATATATATTATTATGATAAAAAATTAAATTAAATATAATATATATTATATATATACAAATTATTCGTCGAGTTTGAATTTAATTAAAAAATTTGAATTTGAATTCTAATCATATTATTTATTATTGGTTGAGTTTAAGTTTGAGTATTAATATTATTAAAAAATTCACATTTGAGTTTGAATTAAGAAATATTCAAACTTGAATATACCTCTATCTTAAATAATTACCAAGGTCTTTTGAAAGTGAACGTAGGAACATAGGGTTGGATCCCAATCGAAGAAAAACAAAAACATCACATTAATTAATCAATTCACAGGGATCCAAAACGGTGAAAGGAAGGCGGACCTTGCCGACCTTGCCCATGGGGCTGTGTCCAATTTATTCTCCTAGGCTTACTATTTCCATGTATGGCCCCCACGCGCGTGCAAAGCATCTCATAAATATTCCACAGCCCAAGTTGGAGAATGTGACCGGAGAGTGACATTCACGTTTCCCAATGGAGCGTCATAATTGACCTAATAGAAACGAATCCCCACCGAGGGTTTTTGGGTCTAGTGGACTTTTCGTTTATTAAAAAATATATAAATTGACACCACCCATATTGTCTTAATTGTTTCAACACGTATGCACAGAGGCGAAGGTTGTACCCTTTTGACATTTTCATAAAGTCAATGAAAAGCAATGCCCTTAGCTCGTTTTTCCTTCTGCTTTTGATCCATCAGAGAGAGAAAATTATAGTGCCTGCTAGCCCATCACCTCCAAAATACCTCTCTCTCTCTCTCTCTCTCTCTCTCAAAATGCAAATATATCCATCTGTCCATATATAAATAATTAACAATTTTTGGTTCCGGGGCCTTCCTCGCTCTTTCTCTCTCTTTGTTTCATAAGGCTAAAGTCAGCGCCGTTCTTCGTGCCCTTCTCTCTCTCTCTCTCTCCAACTCTTGTGCGCACAGAGGGATCGAAGACTGATCGTGGCTTTCAAAAAAGAAAAGCCTTTGTTTTTTCCAAGTTTCAAGAGAAATCCTTGAATGGCCGAAGATTGGGATCTGGAGGCGGTAGTCAGAAGTTGCTCCTCCTCCTCTGTCACCACCGGTTCTTCCATCATCACCACCGGCGCCACCACAACCATCGCCACAAATAACACCTTATGCAACCGCAACAACAATAGTAGCTTCGAGAGTCCTATGTCTATAACGTTTGACCAAAATGAAAACCCATTTTGTTTCCCGGATCTCATATTCGATACTAGCAGCACAAACATCAACCCCTTTGAAGAACTACAACAACTGTACAGACCCTTTTTCTCTAATCATCAAACCTTAATCAAACCCCTTCGTCAGATTAACCCGCTTCACTCGATTTCCATCCTCAGAGGATTCAACGAGCAACATCAACAACTGAATCAACAGTTTCCCCAAAAGCAACAACAGTTTCAAAACTCTAGAATTGCTTCCAACCACTCCATTTCAATTCCTCAATCTCAAACTCCAAGATCCAAAAAAAGGTACCACATGGTATTCTCTCTCTTACATTCCCATATAGATTTATTTACTTGCCCAAGAAGCCACTAATATCTCTCTCTCTCTCTCGATATAAGCAGGAAGAATCAACAGAAAAGAGTGGTGTGCCATTTAACAGCAGACAATCTTACTAATGATATGTGGGCTTGGCGCAAATATGGTCAAAAACCGATTAAAGGCTCTCCATATCCTAGGTTGGTTTTCATTTTTCTCAATAAATACGCCATTTATTTCTCTAATTTTTGAGGTTTGAAATTTAATGATCTTTGTTTCAATTATTACAAAATGACCAGGAACTACTATAGATGTAGTAGCTCAAAAGGGTGTGGAGCAAGAAAGCAAGTGGAGAGAAGTCATACAGATCCAAACATGTTCATTGTAACATACACAGGAGAACATATTCATCCTCGTCCAACACACCGAAACTCCCTCGCCGGAAGTACCAGGAACAAGCCCTCCAGCGCCGCCCGAACCCCAGTTCCCGGCGAAGATGAAACTACTACGGCCACAACATCAAACGCCTTGTGTGCTTCTTCTTCGTCTCCGACGAGTCTCTCTCCTACGACGCCGTTGACGGCGGCGACCGAAGAGGAGATTGCTAAGCAGAACAGAGTTGAAGATGATGAGATGGTTGAGGAAGAGAATGATGTTGATGATAATGATAATGATGGTGAAGGTGATGGTGATGATGATGATGATATCTTGATTCCTAATATGGTTTTGAATGAAGATCTCTTCATGGGTTTTGAAGAGCTTGAAAAATCATTCCCTGCTGGAAACTGGGGTGGTGGCTCCGCCTCCTGAAAAGCCGTTGTCGGCCGCGGGTGATTCGACGGAAAGTTGAGATACTTCAGAATATTTCGAAGTTTCCTTTTTTCATTTAGGATTACAAATTCTCTCTTTTCTGGGAATGCTATTTTTGGCACAAATTAACAATTTTGATGTGATAAAAATTTATATTATATATACATTCTAATCTTTTTTTTTTTTGGGAAATATTGACAGGGTGTAAATTTTTATCACATCAATTAGTTGTAATCTTTGTGCTAAAAATCTTGGGCATTTTTTTTTTGGGTGGAAATCTTGGGCATTCTCTCTCTCTCTCCCCTTTTTTATGTACAAATAAAGCTGACTAGTCATAGTCTCCTCTGGAGAAAACGAATTTATCCAATGAGCAAGCCTTACATTATAATTATAGTTGCGATTTTTTTATCTTTTTTTATTTATTTTTGTGTTTCCTTTCATAATTGTTTGATTATGAAACCGCTGAATTATAAACGACGGGTCTCTCTCTCTGTAGTACGAATGAAGCAAAACTACGAACCCATCAACTAACATTCTCTCTCTCTCTCTCTCTCTCTCTCTCTCTCTCTCTCTCTCTCTCTCTGTGTCATACTGGTTTCATACTTCACATAGGGGTTTGACTTCGTTCATTGTTTTAATTATTTGCTGCAGTTTCCTTTCAAAAGGAATTTATACTTCACAGAGCTATTTCCTTTCAGACTCTTCATTTTAACATCGTATGACGCTAATGTTAGTTGATGGGTTCGCAGTTTACAAATTTTATATTGTTTCATGAAAGCCTTTTATTTTAATTAAAAAACATTTAAATTAGTGTAAATCAAAGATGGTGAATAATCTCCCTTCCAAATTGAACCTAGTTGAGGTAAGTTTAGGTATAAGTTTCACAACCTACTCCATAATGTTTGATTAAAGCAAAAAGCTATTAGTTTACAAATTTTGAAAAGATTGTGTATTCTGGTAATCAATTATTTCGAATAGAATATGTAGTCGGCACATTTTTTTAATTAAATAAAATCTTTAATAACATTTACAAATTTTAATAGATGAACTGGTAAACATTTCGATTATCAACTAATCTGAGTTCAAGATAGGCACAAATCCTGCCCTGGTACTTGTCCATGTCCTTATTTAGGGAAACTTCATTAAACTTTTAATTTAAAATATATGGGGTGCAGGACAGTTGTCGGTTCGATATTCATAACAACTGTAGATGACACTTTATCACGAGACGTGGAAACCCTTTTTGTCTGTTCACACATTGAGAGAGAGAGAGAGAGAGAGAGAGAAAGAGAAGATGATCTAGTTGTTTCCAAGGTCAAATCTATTTTAATCCTAGAATGGTCAAACACATTATGTTATTTCTCGAAATATTATATTCCCCAAAAGCTGAATTTTTTAATTCGATGGGAGCAACATGGAATTTGGTTATTGGGTTTTATAGTGACCATTGTTGTGAGCATCTTTTTAGCATCATATGCATCATTCATGAGGTCGTCTTGGAACCTCTTGATGTTAAAATGGCTATTTTTGCAAGTTGTTATCTTACTTGAGTTATTTTATTTTGTTAGGGCATATAAAATAATGTCCCATCGCCACCAACCGAAACGACTCGGCCTTCAAACTCCCTCTCAGCATTCTCTCTCTCTCTCTCTCTCTTATTATTATTATTATTATTATTATTATTATTATTTTGTTAGCTACGTAAGCTGCGGCATAGAAGAATGAACTTTATGAAAATGACATGATTTGATAATTAATAATAACACAACATCCACAATAGCTTATATATTTGTGTATGCAATCCACAGTGATAAAAAATTCTTACTCAACCATCTTTCTTAAATTTTCATGAAAGCGTATATTTTTGCGACCCTTATGTTAAAAAAATATATGTATGTGTATGCATATGTACATTCAATATTACTATATAATTAGAAGGGGGGAAAAAGAAAATTAAATGAAATTGGATCAATCAACATAAGAGCCATCGTAACAGAGAAATTGAATTTTTATAATTGACAAAATAAAATAAATGAGTGAAAAATTAAACTGTATGCTCTGCATTACATATGGCGATCTCAGGCATGCGTACAGCTTCATTCCATTATTTGCAGCTGATTTATTTAATCATGAAAAAGAAAATGTCTTCACAGTTCTGTATTATATATGATTATGTCAATGAAATTTTGTAAGACTTATATAACTTTTTTCTTATAATACAAATAATTAGATATCTCCACATTGAGAGTTTTACTGAAAAATGACAATTTTATTTCCCTTAATTTTTTCTATTAAATAACATATTCATATATTTACTTTAAAATTTAAAAGAGAGGGGGTAAAAGGAAGGACTGTTATTCGTCACTATCATGAGCAAAAGTGCTACCATCTTTTTATACAGTCAAGATTAATAAAGTAAACTTTTTTTTCAATAAAAAAAGAAAAATTAACACGAATATTACATAATGGAGTAATGATTCTCTATGTAACTATTAAATGAAATAATCTTATTTTTAGTGTTCTAATATGTTTTTTCTTAGAAAAATAAAAAAAAAAATAAGTGTTTTAACTGTCAAACAGTAACTTTAAACTGCATCTGTTTATAGGATCACGATGATTTTTAAGGTTTTTTTAAAGCATTTAGTTCATTAAATAATCCAAAAAAACGCATTTTCATAGAGGAGAATAGATTTTTTTTTTTTTTTTTTTTTTTAAAAAAAAGAGATTTCAAACCTAAGAAGGCCGTTGTTTGCTCATTTGGGCTACGACTGGGCATAGGCCCAGTCATAGCAAAGATAATGTATGGGCTCATTGGCACCCAAAATGAGATTAGATTTTTTCCTTTTTAGTATAAATCACTAGTATCATTGACAGACACTTAATCTAATAAATATAAGTACTAAATCTCTCAATTAAGTATTAAATTCAAAACTTAAAAATAAAAAAAATTACGTTAGGAAACCTCTCTCCTAAGTTGAACCCGATAACATTCGAACCGAATTAATCGGGACATTACTTCAAAAAATAAATAAATAAATCATCGGTATTCGCTAACTATATTGGTTCCGATTAAATCTGATTCGAATCGAGTTAGACGTTTAAGGGATAAAATTCTTGATGACAAATAAGGTTTTGATGATGATCAAACTAAAGGAAATTTGAGTGAGAAAATACGTTATGGAGTTAATGAAAAATGATCTGAAAATTGAGTTAAGTAAAATTTACGAATGGCCAATCGAAGAAGCATAATGGCTAACCATTTGGACTTCAGTGATCAAGCGTGTGTATGTGCGATCAAATACAAAGCTCATACGGCTAACCACATGAGCAGCACGACCAGCCACCTGCGCCTAAGGTGCATAACACAGTCAGCCGCAAACATTGCACTGCCAATCGCATGCGCCAAGTGTGCACAAGTGGTCAACCGCATACGCAGCACGGTAGACCGCGTGTGCATATACGCACGAGCGGTCAGCCTCGTGCACAACACGATCAATCGTACACATGCACAGTGCACAGGAGCGGCTAGCCGTGAGCACTATAAAGTGCTCAAATAGCCAACCGCATGTGCACAAGGCACATGAGAGATAGACCGCACATTGTGCGGTAGACCAGATGCGCCTCAATGCACACATGTGGCTAACTGCGAGTATAGGCAGTCAAACGCAAGCACATAATTGCGTTCAAGCGGTCAACTACTTAACACAAGCGACCAATTGCAAATGCCTTAGAATGTACGAGCAGTTAACCGTTGAATTTGAATGGCCAACCGGATATGCTTATACGGCCAACTTGCTCTGCTTGTTCGGTCGATCATAATTCAAATGGTAAACCGCTAAATCATATAAAAAACAATATGCTTTTCTAGTCGGCCAAACCAACTCTAAGGTCGACTGAAACATTTCATATTTCAGAATCCAGCCAATCTTGATCAACTATTTATTAAGAGTCAATTTAGGAAGGAAATAACATGAACATTAAAATATTTGTTAACTGTTTAAAAATTGATGACATGGACCAATCAAATTCTTTATTTTTGAATTCGAAGTCATCATGCTGCATTGTTTTGAAAATCTCTCTTGTTCATCAAGTTAACCTTCCTCTTGTATCAAAAAGACACTTCAAATCTTCTTAAGACAGGATTTGCTTGACGGAAAGAAGTAAACAACTGTTTTAAGGACGTTAACGAGCAAAATTATTAATTGAGAAATAGCCGAAGATATTAATTGAAGAAAGTAAAGAGTATTTAATTTCTAACATTCAAAGTCACCTATCACTAATGACATTCTCCAAGAGAGTTTTAAATGCCAAAGTGTTAAAGAACAGAGCAAGAAAGCAACTAAGAGTAAGAACAACTATTGCGTGTAAAACATTTACTCTACCACTTAAAGAACACACTACATTAAACTTATTCTGTATTCTCTTTGTGTGTCTTTTATTCTACTATACATTAATTTATTCATATTTGAGGACAGAATCTGTAATATTCTCTTACTCAACTTTGTTACAACTGACGATTAGCCTCACACTTTATAACACCTCCACCTAAAGGAATCTCTAGATCATGTGGATCTATTATCTGGATTTTGAGAAAGTATTTCAAGAAGAAGTACTTGAAAGGTTTCACTTGCACGCATAAACAAGTGAGTTGTAAAGATTTCATTTACACCTAGTAAGCAAGTGGGCTATACGATTTGGAGTAATATCTAGGAGGGTTGTTTGGGAGTTGATATATATCAGATTGGTGGAACTACTATAAAAATCATTGTGTCTGATTTCTTCTTTACTCTCAATTTGCTTAATTTTGTTTCATCATTTTTAATCACTCAAAAATCACAAAAAAGTCAGAAAATAACTATTCATCCATTTAGTTGTTTTACAATTGGTTTTAGAGCAGGTGTCAAGTATAGTTTTGGGTTTCACGACCTTAGACCAAAGATTCTCCTTAAAGTCTCAAAAAAGGGGGAAAAAAAACCCAATGGCAACAAATAGAGTCAGTTTCTCACTTAAAGCCTTCTCATAAAACAGTGAGTTTGTAATTCTTACAATAACCAAAAAGTAAAACACAAATGGATCAAAAAGGAGCAAGAAACATGACTTACTAAGAAGAAAAAATGCTGAAAACAAAAGAAAAGTGCATATTCAAAAAGGATGCCCAAAAACTATGTAAACCATGAAAGGAAATGAACAAGTAGGCATCGAACATGAAAATGAGGTAAGTTGCTCTAACAATCCATCCTACTCAGCTGATAATGATTCTAACGATAATAGCACAAATAAAATCTCAGCTAAAGAAAATTTACTCTTGGCTCTTAACAAAATTTACAAATTGAATGAAAATAACATAGACTTAAAGAACATGTTGGATGTGTTAGAAATTGAAAACAATAAGCTTGTTGAGGACGTTAAAAGACTCAAAATAGAAAATGAAAATCTTAAAACAAAAATTCATGAACTAAAATGAACTAAAATAAGAAAAACACTTATTTGAAGTAGAGAAGAAGATAAAAGATGAAAACATCTACTTTCTAAATGATGATCTGGATGAATTAAAAGAGAAGAATAAACTTCTGGAAGAAAAAAAGAATAAACTTAAAAGTAGAAATTGAGATACTGAAGAAGGAGAATGAAGAATTAAAAGAAGATAATTTGCAGACAAATGAAAACTTGAAAGATTATAAAGGAAAATAAGTATTTAAAGAAGAAAACATAGTAGAAAAACTACAACAAGAAAGAGAAAAGAATAAGCGATTGAGCTCATTATTACGCAAGTTTACAGAGGGAAAAGAAAATTTTAATCTTATACCAGGAGCTCAGAGAGCAGTATATGACAAGGTCGGATTAGACTACAAACCTGCCACTACCCAGAAGAAACTTCAAAATTTCTTTGTTCCTAACTCTGAAAATCCTAAAATAAAAGCCAAATGTTATTACTGTATGAAAATTGGACACGGTGCCTTTTATTACAAACTAAGGAGACAGAGTAACAAGCAAAAGATTAAAAGATCATATATGAATAAAAAATGTAGACATTGCCATAAAATTGGACATCATTCAAATATGTGATGGTATAAAAATTTAACACCTAAGATAACATTAAAATGGGTGCCCAAAGATTTATTGAAGGCTAATAATGTTAGAGCAAAAGGAATTTGGATACCAAAGGGAAAGGTGCAAATATAACTCGAAGAAAATGAGTAAAAAGCCTCTAAAAAGAAAAGCAAAATACTTAACTCAGGCAATACTCCTCAACGAACCAAACGAACTTGCTTATGAAGTTTTGCACTACTTTCATGTTAATATGCTTTTGCTGATCTTTAAATTTGGTTGTCTATACCGTTTTAATTATTTATGTCATTTGCATACCTTCCCAATAAATGATTAAAGGTCAAACCGCAATTTAGAGAGTTAATAACAAAAGGCAAAAATTTGATCTTTGAAATCCTTTTAAAATCTCTACACGTATAAGTTACACATGTAAAACACATACTTGATCTCACCGTGACACATGTAAACAAACAAATTAAAAGATCATCTCTTATAAACCAGAAAAAACTCACATCTCTTCTTGTTCTTCTTATTTCTCAATTTTTGTTCAATATCAATTCTCATCCCTTCGATCTGAAAACCCACATAATCACTAAAATCAATCTCCACTTTTACTCTCAACAAGTTATAAAACCTTCCGAAAAGAACATACCTCCTCTCTTTCTGTTAAAGACAAACATATTACATCTTAGTTTTCGATCATGGCCAGAAGAAGCTCAGATTTCGATCAAGCTGATTTTCTATACAAGTACCGGGGTAAGTCATTTTACTTAGACTTTCTTTTCAAACTAGTTATTTCGAGTAGGATCATAAATTGGGATTTCCTAAATAATATAGGATTTCCTTATAAAGCATATATAAGACAAATCTATCCTCATAGTCTCATCTTTTCTCTCTTCTCATCTTATGATTGGTTAGTAAAACTGTTCTACAATAATTTAGAGAATCATGTTGGAACTACTCTAGAAATGAAAAACAATGAAATGTTTATATTGATTTATCCTCATATTTACATGTTTAAAACCTTTCTCGAAAAAATGGAGTCGATCATAATGCCCAAACTTATCTGTAATATCAGTAATCTGAAATAGGTGCCTAGTGGAACTTGTTGGCCATACCTTAGAAAAAATATTCTAGATGACGCAAAGATTGTATTCAATAATAATCAGCTCACAACAGTTAAAACCAAAGCTTTTTACCTCCCTATGAAAGATTATTTCATAACATAGTTATCCATTGTCTTAAACCTAGAGTAGTAAGATACAACTCCATAACCAGAGAAGACTATTGGATTATGGTGTGTCTTATGAAAAACAAAAATCATAGACTCCATTATCTAATTCCTTTGAAAATAATAACAGTAGGTATAGTGAAAAAATGTTCTCTTCCATATGCTCCATTAATTTCTGAAATCATCCTTACGTTCGGAATAGATGTCTCTAGAGAAGTAGGAATCAAACCAACCCTCAAAATAAAAGCCTCTTCTCTTTGTGAAAATTGTGAAACTTCTGAATCATCTCAACAAAATAATCCTCAAACTTCAAGTCAAATGCTTCATCAACCAATGAACTCTCCACGACAGGACAATGAAGGTACAGATAATGAATTCTTCCAAATCCAAAACGAACTATCTCAATTGGAAGAGAAAATCGTAAGGGTTGAAAGAAGATTCAATATTCCTAACAATAAACATTCAACAAATGAATAACAACTAAGTTGTCTTCTTGTATTCTCTCGGGAAATATGTCCGAATTGTAAACTGAAGTCACTTTAATTTAGTTCAGTTGAATGTATTGATATACTGTTATATTTGTCTATTCATTTACTATTATTATGAATTTTAATTCATTTGATACCACTATTAGATGAAATTCACTATATATTTGTTTAAAAGCATGAGAGCTTGTTGATAAATTAAATATGTTTTGACACAGCCTTGTTGCAATCTTTAACATTATCCCTCCTTAGTTTTAGGCAAAGAAAAGAAAAAAGAAGATGAAATAAATCACAAAATTTGGATAAATATGTTGGTAGAAAACTCTATTAGTAACTCCTCAAATATTGAAATTTCGAAGAAAATTAATATATATATATATATATATATATATATATATATATATATATATAAAACAAAAGGGAAGAAGTGTGCACAAAACTGATTATCTTAAAGTAACCAACTGGAGAATAGGAATGGTCAACCATTGAAGAAAAAGGGCAAACTATAGTTGGTACACAATATGAAAAAAAAATAAAAGCTAATCGGCAAGATTGGGTGGCCAACTATCAAAGGACAAGCGATAAACCACGTATAATAATGGTTGACCAAAGGTAGACAAATTGTAGGCCGGGAACCATGAGCAGTTAACCTTATGTACCTCAAATAAATTGCTCCTAAATCTAAAGCATCTTTTCTAAGATCAAATCAATAAAATCATTTCAATAAAAAATTCAACAAATACAACATATATGACATGACTAATTTGGACAAATGTCAAACACCTAAACAAATGTAACATTAAATGTAATATTCAAAAAGGATTTAGGTGATTCAAGTGAGATGACATACATGCTATTCAACTCTAAGAGACACATGTTTAATCCTAGGGTGTGTTTTGCACATAAAATTCTCAAAAACAAGTGTTCAAAATCATAACAAATATAGCTCAAAGAAAATTTAAATGGCACACATGCATAATGTGTACCTCACATGCACTTCAAGTGTCACACATATATAAGATAAGCATGCAAATGTATGCCATGCATTAAGGGGGTATGAGAACATCCATCTATAAATAGGTATAACTCACTTCCCATTTTCACAACCCAAAATATCGTTCTCACTCTAACTCTCAAACCCACTCCCCTTCCCCCATCTCAGTTGAAGGGTCACATTCTTCCTCTCGAAATCTCGAAATCTCTCTCTAGCTCTCAAGCCCACTCTCCTTCCCTATCTCGAAATCTTCCTCATTTTCTTTCAAACTCCTTAAGATCTACTCAATCTAGTTTACATCCACATAACCAAGATGGCACCAAAAAGCAAAAAGGGGAAAGAAGTCACTGACAAAGTAGAGCATGATGCCATAACAAAGCACAATAGAAAGGACTTTTAATCTTTAGAAAGAAGTAAGCTTTTTGACAAACTTTTCT
Organism: Dillenia turbinata; assembly: GCA_037126225.1. NCBI lineage: Eukaryota > Viridiplantae > Streptophyta > Magnoliopsida > Dilleniales > Dilleniaceae > Dillenia > Dillenia turbinata. Next base: position 11,234,244 of record JBAMMX010000015.1, read on the forward strand.
CCGATAGAAATGTTACGCATGGAATGCTTGTAAAGTGGAAGTTTTTTAGGTCAATTAATTTTAAATATAATGAATTTTTGCACCAAGGTTGTCCTCACTAGGTTTTATACCTAGATAAGAAAATATACAAGAAGGCAACTTGGCTTTTCTATAGTAATATAGATATTGTTGGGGAAGAGACTGATGAGGTTAGTTATTTTATGATTGAAAATGAGCAATTGCCCTATGCATTTAGGACTTATGTCGATGGACAAGAAATTGAAGTAAATCCTAAGATGATATATAGAGAAAACAGATTAGAATGGGTTGAATATAATGAATGTGAACCATATTTGTATACTGAGTTGATCAAGGATGTTAGAATTGTTTTTTATGATTGTAGGATGGACGAAGTAAATAACAATGCAACTGATATAGAATTCCATGAAAGGATTTTATACTTTTTAATAACGTGCACCATTAGACCAAGAGGAGGAAATTTCACCTCCATCACCAGAGAGAATTTTTGGATTATGGTCTGCATCATAATGAAAGAAGGCATGAAGAAATAAGTGAGGATATTAGTTCTGAGATGAGCAACTACATGGAAATTGTAACTACTTAGAGTCCCTTTTTACTGAAAGGAAATGGGATGAACTTTTCAATAGAATGGACACCATGTAAGCAAAGATTATTGATAGACTTGATGGGATGGAGAATAAATTTACGAAGAAGTATGATAATTTGGACCACTAAGTAACTAAGCTTGAGAAGAGCATAGGTGAAATTAGAAACAGTGGGAAAAACATAGAGACATGCAATTCAAGCTGATGCACATGTCTATTGATTTGAAGCTTAGCTCCACCTTTTTTGCAATATAAATGATAATATCATAACAAGGGTAAGATTTCTTTCTCTACCACCCAAACTCGAACTCCATCTCCCAATCCATTCTCTACGCGAGCTTTTTTTGTCAATCCATTCACTGTCAGATGTTCCACTGCTCCTCATTTGATTTTTGCTCTACTATTGATGCCTTTACCATTTCATCTATGCCTTCTATGATGCCTACACTAGATACTATCCCCTTTGATATTGGCGTATCCTCTTCTACCAACAAGGATAAGAGAAAGGTCAAATTCTAGCCAAAAGTCAGAAATTGACACTTTTCCCTCTCTTTTGTCAAACTTTTTGTAATCAAAAGATATTTTTCACTTTCTTTTATCAATGATCTAGTGTACTCTATATGATGCAACCCAAAATCGTTCTTTGCTAATGTTCAAGTGTGCTTTAATCTTTATTTAATCATCTAAAGTTTTCTACATGACACATAGGCAAATCGTAAGGGGGGTTTTGTTCCCCTAACATTGGTTAATAACCTCAATCTTGAACCTTTTTTTGCCTTCTTAATTTTAAATCAACCTCCCTTTTTATTGATGACAAAAAGGGGGAGAAGAATTATCAAAAATTTGCAAAGAAAGTTTAAAGTTCAATAAAAAGATGAAAAAGGGAAAAAACTACTAAAAGATTAGAAATATAGTTTTCAGATCATTAAAGATTTTGTCATCATCAAAAAAAGGAAAATTGTTGACAAATAAGGTTTTGTAGATAAACAAATTAAAGGAAATTTAAGTGAAAAAATACATTATGGAGTTAATGGAAAATGATCAAAAAATTGAGCTAAGTAAAATCTTCGAACGGCCAATCGAAGAAACCCAATGGCTAACCATATGGACTTTAGTGGTCAATCATGTGTATATGCGATCAACCACAAGGCTTATATGGCTAACCATATGAGCAGTGCGGCCAACCATGTGCATCTAAGGTGCACAACACAATCAGTCATACGCATTGCATGGCCGACCGCGTGTGCCAAGTGCACACAATGGTCAACCACACACACAACACGGTCAACTACACACATGCACAATACACAAGAGCGGCTAGGCACGAGCACTATAAAATGCTCAAGTAGCCAACCGCATGCGTATGAGGTGCATGCACGGTAGACCGTTGCGCCTCAGTGAACACATGCGACTGATCGCAAGCGCAGGCGATCAACTGTGAGCGCACAATTGCGCTCAAGCAGTCAACCACTTAATACAAGTGGCCAGCCGCAAATGCCTTAACATGTACGGGGGTCAACTGCTTAACACAAGCGGCCAACCGCAAATGCCTCAACATGTACGAGTAGTCAATCGTTGAATTTGAGTGGCCAGACAGATATGCTCATACAACTAATCTACTCTGCTTGTTCAATCAATCGATAATTCAAACGGTAATCCGCTAAATCTTATAAGAAACGCTATGCTTCTTTGATCGACTAAACCAAATCTAAGGCTGACCGAAACACTTCATATTTCAAAATTTAGTCAATTTCGATCAACCATTTATTCAAAGATAGTTTAAGAAAGAAGCAATATGGACATTAAAATATTTGTTAATTGTTTAAAAATTGATGACATGAATCAATCAAATTCTTTATTTTTAAATTAAGTCATCATACTGTGTTGTTTAGAAAATCTCTCATGTTTGTCAAGCTAATCTTCCTGTTGTAACAAAAAGACGCTTCAAATATTTTTAAGACAGGATTCGCTTGATAGAAAAAAGTAAATAGCTGCTTTAAGAATGATGACGAGTAAAAGTATTAATTGAGAAGCAGTAGAAGACATTAATTAAGGAAAGTGAAGAGCATTTAATTTCAAACATTCAAATTCACCTACCACTCGATAACATTCTTTAAGAGAGCTTTAAATGCCAATATGTTGAAAAACAGAGCAAGGAAGCAATTAAAAGAAAGAACAACTGTTGCGAGCAAAACACTTACTTTACCATTCAAAGAACACATTGCTTTAAACTCACTATATATTCTCTCTGTGTATCTTTTATTTTACCGTATATTAATTTCTTCACTTCTGAGGAACAGTCTCTGTAATATTCTCTTAACTCAAGTTCATTACAACCGAGAATTAGCCTCACACTCTGTAATACCTCTACCTAAAGGAATCTGTGGATTCACAATTTGGATTTTGAGAGAGAGTATTTTGGGGAGAAGTACTTGAAAGGCTTCAATTGCACCCGTAAGCAAGTGGGTTATAAAGGTTTCATTTGCACCCAATAAGCAAGTGGATTGTACTATTCGGAGTAATAGTGAAATCCAAGAGAGTTGTCTGTGAGTGGACATACACTGAGTTGGTGAAACCACTATAAAAATCTTTATATTTGATCTCTTCTTTACTCTCAGTTTGATTAATTTTGTTTCTTCAATTTTAATCACTTGAAAATCACAAAAAGTTAGAAAATAACTATTCACCCCTCTGGTTGTTTTGCAATTCTCTTGGCATATTTTTTTCATTATACAAATATTTGTTAGATTTATAATTAATTCAATGTCTAAATTAAATTATTATTTAAATCAATGAAAAATAGAGCGTATATTAACAATAGGAAAAAAAGAGTCAAAACTACTGGAGTTTTAAAAAAAAACCAATGAATGAGGTAAAAAATAGTAATATGCAGAGTAAAAAGATAATAAAAATAAATAGACAACCATTCGTGGCGTTAAAAAAAAAAGGAAAAACCTATGTCAAAAACAGATGAAAGATTAAAGAGAAAATATGGGTCAAAAAATAAAAAAAAGTAAGGATCTGAATGGAAAAAATAAAAAACTATGGTCTAAAAATAAAAGCACAATTATCTATGGTATCAAAAAATAAAAGGAGAAAAACTTATGTTCAAAAAGATAAAGGATTTAAGTTAAAAAAAATAAAAAAAGACACTAGGTCAACAAAAGAGCAAGTACCTGAATGGATAAGTGAAACAAAAAAACGGAAAAAAAACTTATTTCAAAAAATATGAAAGATTTAAGGGTGAAAAACTGAGTCAAAAAATAAAACAAGCAATGATCTGAATGAAAAAAAAATAAAAAAAAAATATGACTTAAAAATAAAAGGCACAATCATCCGTGAGACCAAAAAAAAGGAAAAAAACCTATGTCAAAAAAGATGAAAGATTTAAGTCAAAAAATAAAAAGAGCAAGAGCTGAATTATATATATATATATAAAAAAAGACTATTGTCTAAAAATAAATAGACAACTATCTATGGAACCAAAAAAAAAAGAGAAAAAATCTATATTCTAAAAAAATAAAGAATTTAAGTGAAATAATTGGGTCAAAAAAACACAAGAACCTGAATGAAAAAATAAAAAACTATGTCCAAAAAATAAAATGATGATCATCTGTGTGGTCAAAAAACAAAAGGAGAAAACCTATATCCTAAAAAGACAAAGGAGTTAAATGAAAAAAAAAGGGTAAAAAAAATGGAAGAGCGTAAATGGGAAAAAAATTGTGGTCCCAAAAATATTGGACGACCATCCAGGAACGTCCAACAATTGGTGAACAATAACGCCTCTCGACACTTTATATATATGGGAATATAGACAGGATCCATAATATCAAATTTTATTTTGATTCTCTTTTCTAGTCATTGATCTAAACTCAATCCAACAACTGACATCAAATATAATAGTTTTTACATTTAATTTCATTTACTTACATTTTTTTCATGTACTTTCTCTTATTTATTATTTTTTATATATCCCTGCTCTCTCTCTCTCTCTCTCTTCTTTTTTCTTTTTCCTGCCTCACTCTTTCTCCCTCTTCTTAGTCTATCAGCTTCTTTTTTTTTTCTTTTCCTTTCCTCAAGCCTCTCTAGTCTCCACTTCTTATTCTTTGTAATATACCTGTGTGAGGTGTTCATAAGATGTTGATCGTATTTTTCATTGTATAAACATTTGTTAGATTTATAATTAATTTAATATTTAAACTAAATTATTATTCAAATTAGTAAAAAATATGACGTATATCAACGATTGGAAAAACAGAGTCTAACCATTGGAATTCTAAAAATGATCAACGAATGAGATAAAAAAAAAGAGTAATAAGTTGAGTAAAAACGTAATAAAAATAAAGGAATGACCATTTGTGAAGCGAAAAAAAAATAAAAGGGAAAAACCTATATTAAAAAAATGAAGGACTCAAGAGGAAAAAATAAAGTAAAAAAAAAAGAAGCAAGAATCCAAATGGAAAAAATAAAAAAACTACGGTTTAAAAATAAAAGGACGACCATTCGTGAGGTCAAAAAGCAAAAAGGAAAAAACATATATTCAAAAAAAGACAAGTCTTAAGTGAAAAATTGTGGAGAAAAAGAATAAAAATCTGAATGGACAACTGGGGGCAATAAAAGGGGAAAAACATATGTCTAACAAAGATGAACGACTTAAAGGAAAAAATTTGGATCAAAAAAATAAAAAAAAAGTAAGGATATGAATGGAAAAAAAAAACTTATGGTCTAAAAATAAAGAGACGATTATCCATGAAGTCAAGAAAAACAAAAGGGAAAAAACTTATATCTATAAAAGATGACGGACTTAAGAGGAGAAAAAAGTTGGGTTAAAAAATAAAAAAATAAGAATCAAAATGGAAAAATAAAAAATTACGGTCTAAAAATAAAAGGACGACTCTCCATGGGACCAAAAAATAAAATGAAAAAAAAATCTATATCCCAAAAAAGATGAAAGATTTAAATGAAAAAATGAGTAAAAAAAGTGTAAGAATTTGAATGAAAAAAAAAAAACGTGATTCTAAATTGACGAAGGATATAAGCAAAGAAAATGGTTAAAAAAAATGCAAGGACTTGAATGAAAAAATAAAATAAAATATAGTTATGGGTTAAAAAAAGTGCAAAAAGCTGAAAAAAAAAGTGTGATCCCAATAAATGATCTAAATAAAAAAAAAAGGTCAAAAAATTACAAAGATTTGAACGAAAAAAAAAACAAAATGTGGTCATAGGTCAAAACACTACAAAATTAAAGCGTTCTAGTGACGGTAATATTTATTATCGGTAACTTTTAGTAACGCTTTTTTGTGTCCTATAGCAACACTTTTGACGAAACCGTTAAGAAATATATATAATTTACGACGGTATAAAATTATTCGTCAGAAAAAGTTTAACGATTGTCAGTAAAGATAGCACAACCGTGCATAAAAAGCGATGTTAAATTATCGTAATTATTACTCGTGGTCAGTAAATATCAAAATTTTAGGGACGATTTGAAAACAGTCACTATATGACTGTTTTTATTGTCTACCTAACCATACGACTGCATAAGTTCTGCATCTATACTAACTCATACATTATACAGTCATAAAATGCTATAATCAATACAGACGGTTATCATTTGTAGTCAGTAAATATAATAGAGTTTTAAGAATAGTTTGAAAATAGTCTCGATACGACTATTTTTACTGTCTACATAAGCATATTGTCTTTATAAGATCAAAGCAATTCTGACGATTATTATTTATGGTCAGTAAATATGGTAAAGTTTTATAGACGGTTAGAGAAATATTTCTATATGACTATTCTTTACTATCTAGTTAATTATACCATCTGCATAAATTCAAAATCTATACTAATCCTTATATTATACAGTCTTTAAATGGTATATTCAATTCTGACATTTATCATTTGTGGTTAGTAAATATAGTAAAGTTTTACAAACAATTTAAAAATAATTCCAATTTGACTCATTTTACTATCTACTTAAATATGACTATGAGCCCTACAGGCTTGATATGACTATTTTTACGGTCTCCTTAACCATAGTGTGTTTATAAGATTAATTAAATTTTGATAATTATTATTTGTGATTAGTAAATATGACAAAGTTTTAAAAACGATTAGAAAAGTGTCTCTATATGACTCTTCTTTACTATCTAATTAACTATACCATTGGCATAAGTTCTACATCTTTGCTAACTTATCTATTAAACAGTCTTTATAATCCATGTTTAATTCTGACGTTTATTATTTTTGGTTAGTAAATATGACAGAGTTTTAAAGACGATTTTGAAAACTCTCTATATATCTCTTGTTTACTATCTAATTAACCGTAATGTGTGTATAAGTTCCACATCTATAATAACCTATATTATACGGTCTTTAAAACCTATGTTCAAGTCTAACGCTTCTAATTTGTTATCACTAAATATGATAGAATTTTAAGGACGATTTGAAAATAGTTTTGATATGACTCTTTTTACTGTCTACATAAATATACCAGATTCATAAGTTCTATTCAATTTTGACGGTTATTATTTATTGTCAGTGGATATAGCAGAATATTTGGGACAGTTTGAAGTCTGTCTTTATATGTCTCTTCTTTACTATTTACTTAATCATACTATATGCATAAGTTTCTAAATCTATTCTAATCCTTATATTGTATAGTCTTTATATGATATATTAAATTCTGATTTTATCATTTGTGGTCAGTAAATATGATAGAGTTTTGAAAACAATTTGGAAACAATTTCAATTTGACTCTTTTTACTCTCTATTTAAATATACTATATGCATAAGTTCTATTCAATTATGACATTTATCATTTGTAATCAGTAGATATGGCAGTATTTTAGGGATGTTTTGAAAATTATCTGAATATGACTCTTTTTAATATGTACTTAAAAAATATCATTTTTATAAATTATATTAGATTTGATGCATATTATTTGTTGTGGTTAATAAATATGATAGAGTTTTAGAAACTATTTATTTAAATAGTGCCTATAGTAACTCTTGTGTGGTAAAGTTTGTAGTGAAATACTATATAGAGATTTTAGTATTACAAGTCCTGATAAAGTGATGAAGTGTAGTAATAGATAATTATATTATTATACATTGAAATTGGAGTTGATAAAGTATAGCAATGGGTGGTTATATTATTGTATATTAGAGTTGGAGTTGTTAATGTTGTTTTAATAAGTTTGAATTGATTTCGACAACTTTCTCACTTTGTGGTTTTATTTGTACTTTGGTTTTTGCTTTTTACTAAACCTATTATTAATTGTGCAATGACAGTAAGATCGAAATATGGTGAAATATGGTGAAATTGTATTTTGATTGCCTATATACAAGACAACTTATAATGAGAAAGACCGCATTGATCCTTAAACTCAAATCCCAATTTCCCACTATTTTTATTCATTCGTCAAATTAAACTCTAAAAGCAACCATTCAAATCAAGTCAACATGATTCTATCATCCGGAACATTCTCTTTCCATATCAGACACTAGACTCAACCTTAATATTCAAACATAGAATTTCATAAATGCATTCAAATCAAATCTAAATACATCCTAAATATATAAAGATCTCTCCATCCTAGATTCACTTAATTTATCGAAAAAATTTACATTTTACCTCACTAAGGGTTATCGGATCACAGACTTAAGTTCCTTGCTCCGTTCAAGTCACTCCAAAACCTGTAACACTTCCAACTAAAACAATGTTAATAATTAACTTAGCTACTGAGAACATTCCACCATAAAGTATTTAACTCGAAGCTGTTATCCTCACCTTCGCAGTGGATGATTGCAAGTCAGTCTAGGGTTTTCAAAGAACGGTGGATGACTGTAGTTTGGGGTTTCCACTGGGGTTGCAACAAGGCTCTCGACAGAGAGCAGCCCACGCGCAAGTGACCGAGCAAGGGAGAGGAAGCGTTGCAGTCGCGCACGGGAGAGGAAACAGAGGGACTGTCGCACGCGAGGAAGGAGAGAGAGAAAGAAGGGATCGCCGCCTGCGGTGGTTGGAGCACGACTAGTGTGCGGCGGAGGAGCGAATAGCAACCATTCGTGGTGGAGGGAAATCAAGAAAGAGAGAGAGAGCAGCGAGAGAGAGAGACGAAGAGATTGTGAGGGAGAGATAGAGAGAAACGAGGAGGGAAGACGTACGGTGGTGGTGGCGGCGATGGTTGTTCGCGGCGGAGAGGATGGCGGAGGGAGTGAGAGAGCTGCGAGAGAGAGGGAGTAGAGAGAGAGAGGGACGAGAGTGAGATTAGGGCTTTTAGCCCTAATCGAATTTTGAGGGAGGCCAAAATGCAGCATCTCCTCTCTCTCTCTCTCTTTTTTTTAACTGAATAAATAAATAAATAAATAAATAATTAAATAAATATTTATTACTGTATTTTTATTAAAACTCTAAATTTATCACTAAAATAGAATATACTCCGAATCGGAAACATGGATATCCTAAATATACCAAAAATTTCAATTTAATACCCCAAATCAAAAATCAATAAAATTTAAAATTTTTTCTATATATATATATATATATATATAAACGGAGGAAATATTCTTATTAATTTCAAGTACAGGAGTACAATACGGACACTGTAGTGTCGGTGTTACAGTAGGTCACTTTTATTACTTATTTTTAAATTTTTTAAACCAATTTTATATAATTAAATTTTTACAATAACAAAAAAAAACCGAACGCGCCTTCCAACCGAGAAAGCGGGATCCCAAATCACGCTTTCTTTTATTAATTTGTTTTATTAATATTTGATTTGTTTTATTAATGTGAAATACATATTTGTAGGTCACTTTTATTATTTATTTTTAAAATTTTTTAAACCAATTTCATATAATTAAATTTTTTAATAAGAAAAAACAATCCGAAAGCGCGATCAGTGATCGTGCCTTCTGGCCATAAAGCACAATCCGGGATCACACTTTCACTACTTTGGGAACAAAAAAAAGGGCTATATTTCAAAGATTTTCTCCCAAATTCACCCTAATTTGGAAAATAATCCTGTCCCCGTCCTACTCCTACTGCCTCCACATCACCCCTCTCTCTCTCCATTTTTAAATATATAAAAATATTAATATTATATAAATAATTTTTATAATTTTAATCTAATATATTAAATATTAAATAAATATTTAAATATTTAAATTTTTTATATTTATACAATTTTAAATTAAATATTAATGTTTATAAGTTTACTTAAATTAAATTATTAAATAATATAGGTTTAATTTAATAATTTAATAAATATTTAAATATTTATTTAATATTTATACAATTTTAAATTAAATATTAATGTTTATAAGTTTACTTAAATTAAATTATTAAATAATATAGGTTTAGTTTAATAATTTATTAATTTAATATTTAGTATTATAATTTAATATTTAATTTGAATATTAAATATTTAAATATTTCATATTCCATATTTCATATAATCATTTAATAATATTTAAATATTTAAATATTTAAATTCAATATTTTTATTTTTTATATTTAAAAAAATTAAATTAAGTATTAAGATTTATAAGTTTTTAGATCGTTTCGGATGGTTAAACTCAACTCTACTCTCTCTCTATAACACGGTGTGGAGGTGGAGGGGCTTTAAGAGAGGAGTGGGTTTAATCCATCGTGTCTTTGTCTCTCTGTTAGATGCAATTTCAGTGTGATGCAGAAAAGAGTGGTGCGCCTTATCAGATGGTCATGAAAGCCATTCCTCTATGATGTCTCCCTAATCCGTTGTCGTATGAGCTCTCCCCTTTCCTCTCCCTCCTAAGCATGCACTCCCCCCCAATTTCTGGCTTTTGGGGCGGACGAGGGGATTGAAGTGAGGAAGAATGAATAGCAGCAGTGGAGCTGTCCCAGGCAATGTACGAAAGATGATTCAAAACATCAAGGAGATCACACTTAAAAGAGAAGATAACCACAATCCATTGTGAAGATCTTTACAATCGGTGAAGACAATCTCTCTCTCTCTTACTTGAAAGAGAGACAAAGTTCTGCAAAACCCTTGCCTCTGGTATTATTCCTCTGTCAAGAATCTTCTATGGCTTCTCTCCTATTCTCAAATAAGCCAATCTCTCTATTCATCTCTTGCCATATCGCGATAATGGACCGAGTAAGATGGCTTTCACTAGATCTTTCTTGAAAGGTTGTTGCTTTTCGACTACGTAAGTCTGTGAGATTTTCAATTTTGTTACGGTCTTTGGCTCAATTGATGTTGATTAAAAACTTTTTTGTTTTCTTTTGCTGCTTTAGATCTTGTTGTTTGATTGATTGATACTGTAGAATCTGTGTTTATTTAATCTAGAGAGAAAATTGATTTAAGATATTGGTTTAGTAGGGTTTGTGCATCTTCAAGATCTGTGTATCCCAAAGTTTTTTTATGTTAGTTAGTCTAGCACTTGATGAGACTGCCCAGATGGAGATGGCATACACTTCGGCCAGACAACAACGGATTGAAAATTTGTGAGAACTTGTTTTGGTTGCGTGGCAATGGAAAATTTAGTTTACATGGTATTATTTCATGTTCTTCAAAATTCTCTCTCTCTCTCTCTCTCTCTCTCTCTCTCTCTCTCTCTCTCTCTCTGGTTTTAGCTTGTTATAAATGTTTATCTTGTTTATTTCATTAGTTGCCATATTTTGATATGGATACATGAAGGAATAGGTTAATGAACTTATGATTGACCTAATTTGTGCATAGGCAACATGAGGTTATTTGAATAATGAAATTGCAATTCGATTACTGAAATGTCTAACTCTTTGGATTATAATGTTTATTTATCTTATCCATTTTATTAGTTGTTGAATTTTGATGTGTGTAGTGTAAATACATGAACGATTAGCTTTGTTTTATTAACTACTACTAACCTAATGTGATGGTGTATACTATGTCATATTTATTTGACTAATGTTGCCGCTACCATTGTATGTCAACGATTGAAATTGCAAAATCTGATGTGGCACAATGTTATTGGGTTTAGGAACAGAGCTTTGTATTGACGAAAGGTCTAGGGCAAAGAAGCCATGGACGATCAAATAGTGCAGCGAGTGTTTCAAGAAGGAGGTCGTGATGTCTATTAACAACCCTCCACTTCTTCTTCCTCTTCTTCAATTCTTCAATCCCTTCCACTCCACGCAGTATCTCTCTCTAGCAAAAATTTTAGACTTTCAGTTGTTGATGTTTTTGTCAAACATTTGGTGGTTTTGTGGATTGAATTTTGGGCTTCCAATTTATAATTTGATGCATCTCTAAGGGCCTTTTTTTGGGGATTTGTATCTCCGTGTAGTTAAGTTTCAAAAAATTGATTATTTGGGACTGATCAAAGTGGGTTTGGAAATGTTGTGGAGTTTTGATCATGGGTATTATTTGTTAGTAAAATCCATACAAGAACTTCGAGAGAAGAAAAGGGGTCTTGTGATAGTTCGCAATGGAGGTCCCAGCAGTTCTAGATAAACTACGTAATTTTGCAGTTTGAGATGGTTTTATGTTATTCTTCTCAAATTCAAACAATTGGGTTGTAATAACTGCTGAATGATTTTGATCTTCATATTTAGTTCATATAAGAAAGTGTTGAATTCAATTTAGTTCCAAATCTTGAGCTTTGTTTAATGTTTGATTGCTTTCTTGTATCTCATATTTAAGAGGAAGCATGAGAGTATGACCCTTTTAGATGTACATAACTGGGCCAAATTTAGATTCGGGGATGGTCAATCATTTAATCTGCATCCAGGATTAAATTTCAATGCTTTGCGGTCAAAGGGGTTTGTCTTGCCACATCATCTTTTAAAACTGTTATTCAAGATATGCTTCTTAAATTGGAATAATTAATGGCACAAACACTATGTTGTATCACTTTTCTTGTCTACTCCTTATTTCTGCAGATAAAACTCTTTTCCAATTCTTGCCTTAGCATCAGATCAAACCCCTTGGACTGGAAGTAGTTTGGTTTTTGTCACTAGAATTCCACCTAAATGTCTGGTCCATTTCTTGATTACATATTTTTCCAACATAACTACATACCATATATTTTCAAATGTTATGTAGGTATAAGCAATGATAACATGGGTTGTCTCTGTTGTATTGTTGGACACACATGTAAAACTAACTTGAATTTAACTTAGGATTTGACAAAAGGCGTAGATACACTGATACTGGTGTCTAATTACCAAGAGAAGCGGTGTGTTGGTTCAGAACCAATTAAAGCTTCTTCAACTGGGGTGGTTAGTATTCCTTCTTGTGGCATCCATAATTTATGCTAGTTAGTATATTGCATTGTCAAATTAGATTTCTTTTGTAAGTGATAGTTGATGATACCTATGCTCTACGAGCAAGGTTGCGGTCTCTGCTCGATATACGTGTAGCAGTGGTACTACTCAATTTTAATTCAGTTGTTTAGACTTATCAAAATTGTTTGATCAAATTATTTGATTCACATAATATTTGAGTCAAGTCGGTGGTGTTCATTTTAGCCTTCTTTCGGAAGTTCATTATGATATTGGAGATTCTTGTTCCTTGGATGACCTTATTGACAGCATATTCCCCCTGTTCAGAAAGCACATTGAACCAGACCTCCATCATGCATGGGTTGGTCTTTTAATCTTTTTGCCATTTGGATTCTGCTGCAGATTCTTATTTAATTCAATTTTATTACAGATTAGGATCAACAATAGCTTTGTTTCTTCATTTAGAAAGCCGATGCAAAAGTGAGGTCTGTAAACTCTCTCTCTTTCTCTCTGCTATTATAAATATCCTCTCATTGTTAATGATATTATGAGTTATTATCTCCCATCAGAATAACAGAAGTTTGCGATAAATCTATGCAAAACTTATATTTGTCAATCTTGTTTTGCATGTGTTTACAGCACACTTCCAGTAAGGAGCAACGGGAAGTTAAAATTAATCACTTTTGGTCCCAGAATGTGAGAGTTTCAGAATATAGTCCATCCATCAAATGTCTTACTCATCTGTGCCACCACCTTTTGAACCAACAGATCCCACATTTTCCTTACATTCAGTTTCTTGCAAGTAAACAATATAAAGTTACTTGGCAATGCACCAATTCCAATTAATATCCTTGTTTCTGAATTTATACCATAGCCTGTTGTACTATCTACAGAGAAAAACATATTGACAAAAACATATCTCCGGTGCACATGTTAGCAAAACATGTCCAAAAACATATTAACACCATGGAAACACCTTCTTGTAAAAGAATCATTTCTTTATGAACTTGTAATGCATACTGTGAAGCACCTACAGGTTCATGGTCTTCCCATCAAATAAAATGCAATAACATACAAGAGTAAACACGACTTATGTGAATTCATAAACTAATAGTCTACAAGCTTATTAGGTACAGAAGGTCGAATTACAAATCAGTTAATGAAAAATAATGGCACAAAATTACAGATCTCTGTCTCATTTGTTTTGATTAATTTCATGCATTTTATCTTTTTTACTCTTGGATCGAAGTTTAAAGCCGATTTTACTGAAATCAGTTTGTTCCTAAACTGTGTCAAATTATGAAGACACTATGGGTAGAATTTCAAATAAATTTTTAGAGAAAAAATAGTTTTTGTCTCAAAGTTTAAAAATTCCTAAATCTTTTAGAAGAGGTTTTAAAATTGTCAAAATAACCTTATTTTAATTGAAACTTTAATACTTTAGATTGTGCTATCCACAATTAGATAACTACATTATACATTGAATAAATTATAATTGTTTTAATTGTTTCTTTTCGCAACACACGTCACGCAAGACGCGGTATGTATGCCACCTATTAGTTCTACAAAAACGAGGTTATTAAAAAAAAACAAAATTAAGTACCCTCCTGTATTTTTTGTCATATTAGTTTTTTTTTATTCCCCTTACACAGTTCCTTATTATTTCATTATTATTTACATAACTCGTTATTATTTACATAATTTGTCTCGTCGTTGTGTTTGTACATTTTTTGTCTTAAATAGTTTTCACCGGAGGTGGAGACTTGGAAATATGTGGTGTTACATTGCAGAATGGTTCTTTGTGCACAAGAACTGTGGAAGAAAAAGATGTCAACAGCACAAGCACAAGGGAAGAAGAATCTAATATCAAGATTTTTAAGAGAATAAATCAAGATTTTCAAGATTTACTAAAATTGAAAAATATTGTGAGTTATAATATTCATTACTTCAACAAGAAATTTTTTTTTGACGAATCTTGATACAACGGTTGATTTACTATGGGTTCGAAACGTGAAAACAATCTCTTTATAAAAATACAAGAGAAAGATTGCGTACATATACGTCTACTCCAAAATCGACTATAATTATTGGGATTAAGGTCTTGATTATTGTTGTTGTTTAGTTTTCTTTTGTTTCTCTAAACTTTTGAATTTTAATAATATTTTTTAAATTTAAAATCTTAATAATTTATACATACTAAGTGGTATAACAAATTCCATTAGTTCTTATTAATTAATTATAGAAAGAATTATTTTTACAAATGCACATATCAGATATTATTTATGAAAAATAAATAAATAGGAGAAAGTATATCATAGAAAAGGAAGAAAAAATAAATAACATTAAATATCATAAAAAGCTGCGTCTAATGTTAACCGTTAGATGTAATTTAGATTTTTAGCTAGAAAAAGATATCAAAATTAATTTTGATGATGAGTGTCAATGGATACATTCATACATACATACATATGTATGTATGTATATAATTCATTTGGTTGCAAGCAGGAGGTATTGCTTTCATATGTGTTACTTTCCTTTTAGTTATTTTCATACTTTTATTTCTCTCATATTTGACTTTCTAATTTTTTCTTTCTTTCTTAAATTTATATCCTTATTCACTTTTTACACTTCCTATTTTAGGGACTTTCATCTTCATTTTTTTTTCTTTTTTATTAACCTTAGACCCATTTAGAAAAGTTAAGACCAGACTTTGTAAGGACGAAAATATTCACTTCCTTTTAATGTTTACAAAGAGTTGCGAATTTTGACTATTTTTCTCGATATATTTGGAGAAAATGAAATGTTAGATTTTTCATAAAAGCAAATTAAAGTTTGGCATAGTTGAGTTTAGATGGGTTTTCAATGTAAAAACTATTGTTCAATCACAAATGTAGTTAGTTCTATGAAAAAATTTAATTTCTATTTATCTCCTTTTTCATCGGTGCTCCTGCATATTATGTGTATGTGTTTGTGGTGTGCGTATATATATATATATATATTATATATATATATATATATATATCTCCTTTTAGTTAAGAGGCCAAGCTGCGAATTAACCCATGGGTGCAAAAACTCAAGGATCTAAATAAAAATTCTCAGGGCTGACTAAAATTCTTGTCGTTCAATTAAAATTCCATGAATAAATTACACTGTTCTCGTCATTGTTGACCTTTTGTTTCGTTTATGGTTGCAAACCGCAAAGTCGCAATCATTGTCTCTAGGTGCCTAAAGTCACTCTTGCCCAATTCACATGTCAAAGGTTTTTTTTTTTTTTTAAATAATTATTCTCACTATTAATTCAATGAGGGGTTGACTCCTACCAATTGCATATCTTCAAATGTACTGAGAGCAACATAAAAATGCCCATAAGATGCAGATCCATGTATCAACCCATTCCAAGACAACATCAAGCTTGCGTATGACCTCAAAAGCCTTCCGAGTATCTACCATGAGGCCACATTTGCCATACAAGTTAAACAGGTCATTTGAGACAGATATATAGCTGCCCAGGCCAGATTTGACGGAGTAACAGTTAAGTAGTTTCCCAGGTTCTACAGCTCTAAGGCTAGCCGATGCAGAGAAGAAGCTGGCCTTGCTAAACCCATCCATCTTAATAGTATCTGAGCTCAAAGAGCTGATGACGCTTAATGTCATCTTGTGATGACCCAATTGATTTAGTATTGTGGCTAAACTCGTGTATGTTATGGCATCCCAGCCACTCATCCTACCAATGATAAGCCAAACATAATCCACCTGCCCTAGTCCAGCATAAGCATCGACAAAAGGTTTCCAACATTTATATCGTCTGCCTTAGTATTAATCACAAATCCGTGAAGCTTTTCTGCTTGAGCTTTAGAGCTAATTTTACTGCAAGCCCCTAAGATGGTAGAGATTAGTTTGCCTTTACCCCTGCCGCTACCATATCCATGAATGCCTTCAAGGAGTCCTCAAGCCCGAGCTTATCCCATTAAATGCCCTGATGGCATCTTCAGTCACATGAGAGCACTTCATGTACATGTCAACGAGTGAATTTCCAACAAGTTCATTATACTCCAACCCTAGAAGCATAACTGTGAGTGAATCTGTTTTGCAAGTTCCGGGGCACATAGTGTTGAATACGTGCTTAGGATCACAGAATAAGTGAAATCATTAGGTGAAATCGCATAAATCTTCATCTCACAGAATCAAGCAATAGCATCGCTCAAGTTTGCATTTTGACAGAAACCAGATATGATAGCTGTCCACAATGACACATCATATTCGTCAGTCTGATTAACCACCTTCAGCGCATCCTCCATCTTTTGGCATTTGCCATAGACATCGACGAGTGTTGTTTTCAAAACCGCATTAAGATCAATTTCCCAAATTATCAAGCGGGCATGGACTAAGTTCACATGGTCCAAACCATAATAACTAGAAGCACCAGAAAGCTTCACAGAAGTGAACTCACTCAGGTTTACCCCAGCTTTAATCATGTCAAAGTAGAGATATAAAGCTTCATTGTACTTCTGACTCTGAATAAGTGAAGAGATCATTGTCGTCCAAGTAAAAACATCACCAATATTCATGGGCGCAAATAACTTTTGGGCTTCCTCAACATAGTCACCTTAGGAGTACAAATTAATCAGTGCACCGCACAAAACCTCACTTGCTTCAAATCCAAGCTTTACCATATATGCATGAACCCGAGTTCAACAATGACAATCCTCTACCATAGAACACGATCTCAAGACGCTGGAGAGCGTAAATTCATTAGGATACTGCCCAGAAACAACCATTTGACCAAACAGTTCAACAACGTTGTCATGACACCCACTTTTGGCATCAGCTGACAACATTCCGGTCCGGGACACTACATCCCTATAAGGCATTTTGTCGAAAAACTGGCGTGCTTGTCGCACTCCAAAGCATCTTGCGCAAAGGGTCAGTAAATTGCTGTTCAAAAACAACTGATCTTGAAGATATAACTTCAGTATTGGACTGTGCGCACAAACACCCTCTTTCAAAGACCTTGAGTTGCATAGAGAAATGCGTGGCAAACATGTTTCTCCCGAAAGGGTCGGTTTGTTTGTGTTAGTGTTTTTAAACCTAAATCAGACCGGTTTGTTTGTGTTACTGTTTTTAAACCTGAATCCGACCGGTTAAATCGAGAATTAGATCAATAATCGGTCCGAATTAATGTAAAATCGATTTTTGAAAAAACTGGTCAATTGAACCGGAAAAAACCGAGTTAAATCGGTCCGATTTTCTATATTATCACAAAAAATATGAGAAAATTGTATATTTTTGGATTCAAACCTTGATCCTATGATAAAAATCAAAAAAACTTCACCATCATGCCACCGTGAGTTAATATTTCAAAGTATTATAACTTTTTATTTATTTATGATTTCATGATGATATCATTCGGGAAGATGTCCGATCAAACCGATTTGATACAATGATTCATTTATCTCTTGACATTAATGGTTTTCCATTTGAATTTTAAAACACTCGTTTGTAATGAAATATTTTGGTAGTGTTCTCGTATCATATCTATGCCCTGTTGGCTAGAAATTGTGTTGAAATGGATTTGCTACTGATAGAGGTAGGTTATAATTTCACAGATATCAGTTCCTTCTTGACTTGAACAATAGTCGTCGATGAGTGGATTCACCTGTAAAAACTGTCGGAGGGTGTTCCGGCGGGAAGGGTCCGACGCTCAAGTCAGTAAAGAGCAGTTTTCAATTGAAAAAAACAGAGTGAGAGTTGATGGAATTTGGTTTCCTATGATCAGTGTACCCCTTGTGTTAGGGTTAGAGAGCGTATCTGATGTCGAGGGTTTTGAGATCTCTTATACCTGTGAGAGTCGTGCGTCGTTGAAGGACTTCTATCCTACCTTCCTTATAGAGCTGATCCGAGAATTTCGGGGGTCAATATTCCGAATTGATCATGATTCTCATTTATCGAAAAAACTTCCATCTTCGGGAGGGATGCCTTTCTTATCCGGAAGATCCAAGATTTGTCGTTATAAAATAGAAGGCTGAAATTGAGGAAATTCTGATATTCCTTTAGAATCACTTGAAGTAACGCGTACCAATCGGTCGCTCGACCGATAAGAGACTTTCGAAACTTATCCGGTTGGAAAGCTAACATTTGTTTTGTTGATCGAGGTAACTGTCTCTGCTTGATGAGTCACGATCAGTTATCCGGACAATTGAGATCCTATCGTTCGGCAGATCCGGACGATTAAAACCCTTCGATAGATCGATCGAGATGGCTATGACCCCTCGATTGATTGTTGTTGTGGATATTAGATATTGATCGATAGACCATTTTAATGAGCCTTTAAAAAATTGATTCTCTTGATTTGAATTTTTAGGTCATATAAACTGTAATATTAGATACCCATCAGTCAAAAGAGGGTTCTTAATTCAAAATTCGATGAATGCTGTGGTTCTTTCTTGCTTGATTGCTTTTCAGGCGTGGGCCTTTATTTTATTTTATTTTTTTAATTGATTCGGGGTAGTCCAGGAACCGCACGTCTTCCTTCTCGAGCTCGACCGGTCACGGTCGGAAAAGTCAATAGCGGGGCGAAGCACTCCGTTTTCACATTCCAAATGTTTTTATTTTTGTCTTGTTGTTTTTCATTTCTTTTTTCATTGACAGGTCACGTGACGCTTACTTGGGCAAAGGAAAAAATGTTTTAAACTTAATTGACCAAGTTCTGGTGTATAAGTACACGTAATTAAATTTTAATTAAATTTAAAAATTAGGGTCAAATTATCAAATTAAATTAAATTATAAATCGTCCAAAACATGACTACATGGTGGACTTATATAAAAACATATGATTCAAACAATTAGACAAATTAAAAAAATCTTGTTCATGTAATACAATTACACGATCACAAATCATAGTAGTTGCTCTCTTGCTCATAATTTTAATTAAGTTTAAGTCAGATTCAATCCAATTTTAAACATGTTATTAAATTAGTTAAGAATATTAATATATGTAAATGATTTTTTTATTTTATTTAATTATGATCTGTATGATATATTAGTCAAGTTTGAGTTTAGGTAATACGACGATCCATGTTTATTTTTAGTTTGTTTTCAATTTTAGTTGTTAAAATTATATAAAATAGATATAATGTTTTGTTAATAAAGTTTATATAGATAGATGTTATTAAGAGAATTATTTAGTGGTTATAACTCTTTTCTTTAATTCGATAATTTTTATAAAATTTTAAATTTAAAATTTAAGAATGTGGATAAATTAAACATTTTATGAGAAAATAATTTGTAATGTAATTAATAAAGTATAATTTTGAAAAAACAAAAAAGCAACAAAATTAGAAGAAAGTGAGGGATCGTCAAACACCGAAAAATTGGTAAAAGGAAAAAAATAAAAATTGAAAAAATCGGCAAAAGAAGAGCCCGTGAGCTTGAGCGGATGATCTCCCTCTCCGTCCTCCGTTTCCGCCTGTCAAATTCTCTCAGTGGGGTCCGAGCTTCGTCAACCTCTTTCTTATCAATTAAAACCCCAGATAAGTGAAGCCATTTCGTACAATTTTCCCTATCAAGTCAACTCTCTCTCTCTCTCTCTCTCTCTCTCTCTCTCTCTCTGTGCAATGGCTTCCGATTTCGAAACTAGGGCAAAAGAGGCCTTCATCGATGACCACTTCGAACTCGCCGTCGATTTTTACTCTCAAGCCATTAACTTCAGCCCTAAAAACGCCGAGCTCTTCGCTGACCGTGCTCAAGCCAATCTCAAACTCAATAACTTCACCGGTATTCTCTCTCTCTCTCTTTCTTATCTTTCTTGTCTTTGTCTCGTACTTCGTTCTTTGTTTGGTTCTCGCAGAGATACGCGGCTTTTAGGGTTTTAAACCCATTCTGAGCATGTACAGATAAAAGTCTTTGCTTTTGTATGTTAGGATTCAGTTTCTTGAGAGTTTGTGAATTTAGGGTTATGGATACATATTCGATTCTGCGCGTATACTTTTAACCCTTTTGTGTTTTATCCTTTTATGCACTCTTCGTTAGTGCTCCATTCGTGTTGCTTATTAGTAGCGACGTTGTCATAGTGCTCGTGTCGTGTCACTCACATGTCAGGTGTCCATGTCCATCCTTGTTTCATTGTGTGCCACACGGTTTGTAAGGTTCACGCCATTTGTTATATTTAGCAAATGATATCTCCAAATTTCTGTTGTCTTGAACACCTAATACCTCTTGGATTTGGGAGATAAGAAACTATTTATGATTAATTACTGAAGAAAAAGAATCTCATGGGCTATGGTTATTACAAAATTTGGATTTTGGATGCATTTAGTATTCTATACGTATGGAGTCTATAACAGGAGAAAATTAATAACGATAACCAAGTTTTACAGATTTTGTTTGCTAGTTTGATATATTTGGTAGTCAAAATAAGTAAACACTGAATTTTAGTATCTTATTAATATGTCTTATTTTTATGGAAGTTTGTCACATCATTGTCTTTGTGCTGTACCTGTGCCCTCTATAAATATTATTGTCTCGTAGTTTATGAGCATAAACTATCAATAGATTATTTAATTTGCATATAAGTTAGTATTACTTTGTTATTCTCTTCTAGCTACGTTATCTTTCATCACTATCTTATTGAATAGGGCTGAAGAGCTTTTAATAAAAGCATTTGGAGGTTGCCAAACACCTCCAAATTATGTTTAAGTAGTGTCTTTGTATGTAACATGATGAATTTTTGAGGTTCTTGTCTTCTTTTGATTATTTAGGGTGTCTTGATTATTGAGTATACATTCATTTCCTTAGGGATCATGGATACATGTTCAGTTAATCGATCTTATTAATGGGGAAGTGAAGCAAAAGTTTTATGTTTTAGGAATGTACAACATTTTCTATCTGAGGAAGTGGCTCACCGGTGAATTATTGATATTAGGTGAAAGTTATTCTTGGTGAATGGTAAATATTGGATTAGATTAGTTAAAGCCACCTTGCAGTTTCCTGTAGAATTCCTCCTTGTCCACACACATCAATGACCTATTCTTTTTTGGAGCAGAAAGAACTTTAAAACTTACAACGCTAGATTCTGTAAACTAATTTCTAGACTTATGAATGCGGTAGTTGCCATGTTATCTTTGTTCTATTATTGTTAGATGCTTTAACACATGCATAACTTGAACCATGCAATTTTGTATTGTAGCACCAAGCAATCCTGAGATTGATTCTGCAATAGTTATTACCTTTGCTGCAATTTTGTGTAGAGGCTGTAGCTGATGCTAATAGAGCAATTGAACTGGACCCTGCAATGGCTAAGACTTATTTACGTAAAGGGTGAGTACCTTGCACTTGAATTGACATACTTCTCTACATGCCATGAATCTGACTTTATGTTCTATCAAAGTTATCAATGCTGGAGCTGGATTCTGGTACCCAGACTGAAACATTTGGACAGATTTCATTATCTATTGGCTTGAAGTTTATCTGTTGAGCCTTGGAATTGCATATCTTTATGGGTTTTCTAGGATAGCTGCATAAGCAAAGTGAAAGATTTTCCATAGTGTTATACATTTGCACACTGGTTTCCAAAATTCCTTTGCATTTACGGAATTCATGCCACTTTGGTTGTCTAGTTTGATAATCTAAGATTTATAGAGCCTTATTTATTTATTTTACAGGGAGAAAAGGAGCACCAAGGTAGTACTTCTTTAGTCTACTTTGTGCCCCTGCCCCCCAAAGAAAAGCTGAGGAACCAAAACGAAGGGATTTGAAGAACATATCCAGAAAAAGAAAGTAGGGCATTTCTGTCCCCTAAAAATTTCTTATATTGATTCCCTTCACGCTAACCAAAAAATTACAAGTGGCTCCTTGCTGTTTAGCAACCCCTACCTTGGGCAAAGAACCTGTTATCCCCAGATTTAGAGTGCAGCTTATTGCTTGTCTGTTTAATCTCTCTAATCATACTTAAATTGCTTTATGAAGCCATCATTTATTCAGGGCACAACCTTGTTGAACTGGAATGCCACCAAAATTGCTGTGTGAAACAATAGTTAGACAGATTCTTATGAGATGCTCTGGTTGGACAATACTTTTAAATGGGAGAATGGATGGAATGAATATTCTCACACAAATCTTTTTGTTTTGTACTGTTCTCATGCTAATGATTTTGTTGATTATAGAGAAAGCATATACATGCATTTTACTTGAGTGGCTCACCAGTTTAGAGGAAATGATAGAACAAGAATGATTATTGAAAGCACAATAGGAAATTGATATTATTATTAGCAGCCTCTAATACTTGCAATTTTTCCTCTTGTGGGAAGGGAAGCATAACTCTTGTCTAGTTGTAACAATTAATCTTTTCTAACACTTATAACATTATCCTAGCATAGGGTAATTGGGTGAGTTAGATGACGTGTATGAGAAAATGAGAGGCCATTATAAAAAATGATTTTCTTTCCGGTTGTATTTTCATGTCTAATGACGTCTGCATTCAGATACTTGGAAGTCATGTCTAGGCTTGTGCAAGACATTCTTGGTATATGGCTAAGACCTTTTGGAATTCACATGCAACTACCTAACACATTGAACATTACTGTACCTACTGATACTACCAGCGCCTGGGCATATGTTTTGAAAGATCCCATTTCTATGTTGCTATCGTTACCATAGTAGCTGCGTAATTGTTCCCAATAAACCTCTTTGCACAATCATTATTACAAGTACCGCCAAATCAAGTTATTTTTATTGCTAGTACTGCTATGCGGAATTGACCAGCCATTGCATCCTTGTGATGCTCTAGTTAGCCATGAACACCAGGGCCACCGCCATTTATGTGTTACTGCAGCTATCCCTAACCCAGAGTCTTGCCAATATCAAGGACCCTTCTTTGTTACTGTGATCTATTTGTTTAATTTCAACCAACTGGTAAAAGATCTGTGTGATTTCTTGTATGGCTTAGTACATGTTCCATTTTTTGAGCTTGACTAATCTTTTGAAATAGGTGCCATTAATTTGGGGTATTGAAATATTGAAGTAATACCTAGTATGCCTTTGTTTGATGTTTCACCCTATAATATGATCATTTGAAAAACGACCAATTTCTAGGTCAAAATAGACTACTTGGAGAGTTTGCATTCTTATTCTCAACAAATAGGAAGGACTATCTCTTTCTGGAGCTCTTCTTGCACTTTCCATTAGTGTATTGTTATGTATTTAATACTCTTTTCCTTCCAAAGTGTGAAATTTACCTGATTTTTATCTTAGAAGCATATCACATGACAGTTGTTTGTGTGGCTGAAGATTAGCTTTGCTACAGGTGCAAATAACTTGATTCCTCCCATACTGGAGAAAGTTAATGACCTGTTGATTATGCTTCTTTGCATTTTTTTATTCAGTTGAATTAATTATGTGCATTTTTTTTTCTTTCTTTCTTGACTTAATGATTAAGTTTAGAAATATGATTCTGAGTAGAATACCTTACTTGTTTCACTCTTTATCTTCTCTGTCTGTAGTCTTGCATGTATCAAACTTGAGGAATATGAGACTGCTAAGGCAGCCCTGGAGACAGGTGCTTCATTGGCACCCGGTGATTCAAGATTTACAAAAATGATCGAAGAATGTGAAGATCGGATTGCTGGTTAGTATGTGTATCATGCTGATATGTGGGTTCTTTCTTTTCCCATGGTTCTGATATAAACTGCTCAAGCAGGAAATGAGATAAGTCTTTTACGCATTGCACCTTGCCCATTTGTGTTCATGTTTCCATTTCAGTCCTTTTTTGTTCATAGTAAATCTATAGTTGAGATTTGTGTTTCTATGGAACTACAAGTTGCCCTATTATTAACCGATACTGTGTGATGGTGACTAAGTGGTGACTTTGTCCAAATCACCTGATAGCTTCTGGTTTAAAGAGTGAAATCATATTCTTGGTCTATGGTGCAGTAGATGATGCAGAACACTCTCATTGAAGTCTTGCATGACTAAATTTTTAGCTACTATTTAACCCATTGGATATCTATCCTGTGCAAAGACGGGGAAATCTTCAGTGCTTTATATAAAACTGAAGAATTGAATATTTGAGTTTTGAAGTTACCAATTTTTTTAGGAGTTACTTATTTTGTATTGGTTTAGTTACTTCATTATCTTTGTTTTATTCCCTTCCCAATGTGCTTCCTTGTTTTATTAGGCCATGGAACACATTTCTTCTCTAAATCTATCTGGAAAACATGATCAAGATGCTTTATTGTGCATGGTAATTAGTTTCCTATGTGAACTTCAAGCCTAAATGATTGCTATATTTTATAGTTGTATGAAATTTGATGGAATTATTAGATCGTATTCTTTATGATATTTTTAAAATTCAGATTAAAATATCCATTATGTTATGCAGAGTTTTAAAAACTTTTTAGTAGTCTTGCTCTGTCTGGCTTTCCTTGACCAACTTTTATTGGCTTCTAAAGCTTTTGCGTTAAATAAGAGCTTGTGTTCTATGTTTCCTGCATTTGCATTTTTTTCCAATAAAAAATTGAGTTTTCTCTTTAGAAGTGAAGTACGTCTCCAACTTTTGTACACCCTTTTCTCACATCGAATGATAAGCTAGTTTCTTCATCACGTTTCAAATGATGAGTCAGTATTCTTCATATATACTGGGGCAAGCATGCTTCTTTCCTGCCAAGGTACAAGCTTCACAATAAATTTGATTATGATAATTCTGTGGTACATATATTTTTGGTCCTCCCTCTTGGAAGAGTTGGAAGCTTTCTGTGAGCATGGTTATTCCGTTCCTGTGGAAAAATACTTTCTCCCTTCTTTGTCAGTGATTGGTAGTAGTCCAGCCCTTTGTTTTCAAAACAGTTAAAACTTGGGATATAGGTAAGATAGTAGTTATTGCATGTGCTTAGCAGATATCCTGCTCAAGTTTTACCTTCAATAAAAACTGGGAATGTTATTGTGCTGGTGATTCCTCTTTTTTATTTGTATCTTATTTGTTTATTGATTGTAATACTCTGTTTCATCCCCCCTTCTCTGTTTGACATGCTATTGGTAAGAGAAGAAACCCCTCGACCCAATAAAAAAACCAAAAAAATAAAAATGTTAAGCTGACTAGGGTTGGTGAGTTGGAGAAATAGTTTTCTGTCTCAATTTTACTTATTCCATCGCTTGGAATTTTTCACCCAGATTCTTTTCACCACTTCCATTGCGCTTGATGTTTGAATTTTTTGGTGTAAAGTTTGGTGTGTTCCTTCGGTCTTGATACTATTTTTTTCTCCTCCCTCTGTGCTACAAGAGTATACCTGGGATTTATTTGTACTTACAAGATAAAGGAGATCTTTAAGTGGGGAATTTGACTTCCCATATTTGTCATACTTGATCTTTTTGTAAATAATTTTCATATGTTTATTCAGAAGAGAGTGGTGCACCAAGTGAAGTGCCAGAAAAAGCTCCCATGAGCACTGTTTCTTCTCCTGGAGTTAAATCATTAGATGAAACAGTCATACCTGCAAATGATGTTAAGCCAATGAATGACATGAATCAGGTGAAATTTGCCCAATCAGCCAAGCCGAGGTACAGGTAATCTCTAGTTAAATATATAGCAAGTACTTTTTTATGTTTTTGTGTTATGTTTTATGTTTCACTAGCTTCACCTTTCACAGTTTTAGGTGGTGTTGTGACACTGACCTTTTATCTTCCCACTAAATACTTGCATGCCTTTTCTCTGAGAAAGGAGACAGCTCATATAATGTCTAACACCAAATTATCTTTCTGCAGACATGAGTACTACCAAAAGCCCGACGAAGTTGTTGTGACTATTTTTGCAAAGGGTGTGCGAGGAAAGTGTGTCACTGTTGACTTTGGTGAACAAATAGTATGTTTCCTATCAAGTTGAAGTTTATCTTTATATATGAGTTCATTGTTCTCTTTTGTGAGCATAAGTTGATAAGTGATTGTATGCTAACTTCTAGTTCCTGCATTTTGCCCTTTGCAGCTGAGTGTTTCTATTGATGTTCCTGGGGAAGATACATATCATTTCCAACCTCGTCTATTTGGAAAGGTAGTTCATGCACATGGATTTTATTCTAACTTCATGATGTTCATTCTCATATTAGAGAATATGTCATTAATATATTAAATTTTTTAGAATGAGTTCACTCAGCTAGCCAATGGAGAATCTTTAGTGACTACATAGGATAATGTTACTCTTTTTTTTGGGAATAAGTCATGAGAAAATTTCCATATTGGTTAGGAGAATCGAGAACTTAAATATAGGAGATTTAGTAAAATATAGGAGTAGGTTGTTGAAAACTTAGATGCAAGTTATCTGTAAAGACATAATAGCTATGAGTTTAGTTGAGAAGATGGTCTTAGATAGGAATGAGTGGGGTAGGAGAATCCGCACAAATTAAATCAGTACTCTTGCTTTTTTTTTTTTTTATTCATCTTCGTGTCATTTGTCTCTCAAATGGTCGATCCCAAAATTTGTAATTTCAAGGCCCCGTTGTTGTTAAATTTCCATATTGGTTCAGAAACCAGTGAGCGACGTTATTTTTTATTTTTTGGTGTGAACATAAATTTTCAGTCATTGAAATTCTTAAAAATGGGATGTAATTATGGTAACACTATTATGGTTCTGGTGCTTCTTGTGTGACAAACAGATAGTACCTGCCAAGTGCAGATATGATGTCTTGTCCACCAAAGTTGAAATCCGCCTTGCAAAAGCTGATGCAATATTTTGGACATCTCTTGAATTCATCAGGGAAAACACTGTTCTGCAGAAGATTAGTGTGCCATCAGGTAGGTCATAGGCCTTGTACTCTTTTTGTTGAATCAAACCAAGGGGAGCATGTTATGTTTGAATGGTCCTGGTAAGAGGACATGTTTTATGCACTGCAGGCACTATATTTAAACAATTGTCCTTTCTTATACATTGTCTTTCGATGATAATGATTCCTTGTGATGAGTTTGAACTATGATTTATGTAATTGGAAGAAATTTAGGTTCATGAAAGTCATAACATTATATCTGGTAGTCATGGTGTTATGACCCTAACAACTTGAAGATACAATCTAGCTCAGTCAGAAATTTTACTTTCCTTCTAGGCTAATTTGTAGCGGCTCAAAGTGCAATGATGAATGTATCCAATGTCATGGGCACTTCTTACATCTGGAGAGACCTTACTATTGCTGGATTAGGTCCATGGGAGTTCCTTGTTTTGCAGATCACGTTTTCTAATAAATTATGTTATGTAGCTCACACATTTGAGAATTATTGCACCGGTGTTGTGGTTTTCTTGATTGATGTTTCACAGATTCTGATTAATTATTGCAGGTGCTGGATCTCAAAGGCCAACATACCCATCATCAAAGCCAAGAAGA
Source organism: Dillenia turbinata (assembly GCA_037126225.1). Lineage (NCBI taxonomy): Eukaryota > Viridiplantae > Streptophyta > Magnoliopsida > Dilleniales > Dilleniaceae > Dillenia > Dillenia turbinata. The sequence continues at coordinate 11,262,455 of JBAMMX010000015.1, forward strand.
GTTGATTGGGATAAGCTGGAAGCTGAAGTGAAGAAAGAAGTATATATCAAATATTTATTTTTATTTTTATTTTTATTTTATTTATTTATTTATTTTACATTCAATTGAGACTTCGACACTTTGGTAATTTTAATTTCAGGAAAAAGATGAAAAGCTAGATGGAGATGCGGCTTTGAACAAATTTTTCTGTGACATATACCGGGATGCTGATGAGGACACTAGAAGAGCCATGAAGAAATCTTTTGTAAGACATACATTCATTCCTTCGTACTTTATTCTATCCTTTCTTGAGCATAGTTCAGGGCTCCAAAATTTGATTATTGTTATTTATGATGTTAGTTATTTCATGTCAATTGTACTGTGGTCATAAAAGGGAAAATCTAAAACAATGTCACATGGTAGTTAACAAATCCTCTCTTCCCACCATAACCACGTGTACACATGTAATATGAAAATAAGAGCTCAACACGTGCACCTAGAATGAAATATGGAAACCAGAAAAACTGAGAAAGAGGATTTTGTAATGTGAGAAATTATATTACCAATAATCAAAGTTTAATTGATGGAGTATTCGGTTATTTAGAGCTGTGGTTCTATCGTATAGGTTGAATCGAATGGGACGGTGCTATCTACAAATTGGAAAGAAGTGGGAGCGAAGAAGGTGGAGGGAAGTGCCCCCGATGGCATGGAGATGAGGAAATGGGAATACTAGCTTGTATGAGTTTATTTAATAGTGACTTCAGTAGATTTTGCTCTGTTGGCTTTTAATTGCATTTTTGTCTTCTTTTCAAGCAAGTAGTCCTTTCTGGGGTGGTGGTGCTTCTTGAATGTCCATAGTTATTATACAGTAAAATTTGTAAGTTGTTTATTTTATTTGCTTTGAACTCTTTTTTTTTTTTTTTTTTTTTTATTGGGTATGATATGCTTTGAACTTTTTATGATGTGACTTTGTTCTAAATATATTTTCTAAAATTTTTACTCTTGATTTTTGTCCAATTGTGTGATTGAACCACCAAGTTGAGGGTGACTTTCTCTTCCCTAAAAATCGATAAGCCCCCGATACAGTGCTAGTGGGATTTGATTTTAAAATCTCTTGGTGCCATGTTAAAGGTCTTTACCAGCTGACCTCTTTGTCAAAATGATGTTTTTCCAATTACTCAGAATATATATATATATATATATATATATTGTATGATTGCATAAAACTAAAGATTTCCAAGCCGCAATGATGTAAAGATGGGTCCTTTTTTTCTTTGGGGTAGATGTAAAGTTGGTTTCTATGCCATGTGCTTCAGTAAAGAATCAGTTGCAGCAGCTTGTCTTGTAGCATTTTTTTAACCTAATTAAAGAAACCTCATCTCATAATAAAGTTTCTTCTACAGCCCTAGCTTAATTGAATGAAATTAAATATTATACTTGACGTTTTGTGACAAGTTAGAACTTTCATGGTAATGGTTCAAACAGATAAAATCTCTTGTTACTCTTATTGGTTTTATTTTTTATTTTGTATTTTTCTCTGGAAAATAAAGTTTTTTTTTTTTTGGGGGGGGGGGGATAAATGAACTCATGCTCGCACACGGAGTGGGAATTTGTTTGTCCCTCGTATTGCAGTGCATTCTATGAGAGAGAGAGAGAGAGAGAGAGGAGAGAATTACATATTGATTGTACTGCTATTGGTGGCTAGGCACGATCAATCTTTTTCACGAGCTAAAGCGTGCACCCTACGGCTCATGGTGGGGATAATGTGTGGCATTTCATGTCACGGTAGGCAATTTAGTCGAAAGAGGTGCTTGGCCGACGCTGGGGATCAATGAGCCCTAGGGATATGTTTTGGTTAGAGAAAAAAAATTTTAAAAGTGAAAAATTATAAGAGAATATTATTTTCTCTGTTTTTTATTGTTTGGCTCAACAGTTTGGATAAAACATAAAAAGTGAAAAGATTATATGTTAATATTAATTTAGTTCATTTTATTTTTTTTCTCCTTTTAAAACATAATTTAGTTTCTATCTCAATTTAATTTACATTTACTCTCTTTTTATATTGATTTTGAGTTGTCTCTAACAGCACAATTTAGTTTTTATGCCTTTAAAACGAAACAAGTTAAATTTTTTTATTTTAAAAAAAATCAATTTAATTCATATTTTATCTTTTCAAACATATTAATTTTATGTTTTTTCTCTTAAAAAAGTATTTGTTTATAAAAAATATATTAATTTTATTTCTTTAAAAAATTAATTTAATTCACATTTTATTTCAATAAACATATTGATTCTAAGTCTTCTCTCCACAGAGACAGTGTTTTTAATTACATTAATTTTCTATTTAAAAAATAATATATTTTATATTTTTCTCCAAACACATTGATTTTATGTTTTGCTTATTTTAAAAAAAAAATTTAATTTTTCCTTGTTTTTTAAACTAAACATATTTTTATATTTTTATTATTTTTGTTATTTTCTCTTCTTATCACCCTATCCAGATTAGGATAACAATTACCCTATAAAAAATTAAGAGAAAAATTTGGATGTTCTATTTAAAAAATAATATATTTTATATTTTTCTCTAAACACATTGATTTTATGTTTTGCTTATTTTAAAAAATAAAATTTAATTTTTCCTTGTTTTTTAAACTAAACATATTTCTATTTTTTTATTATTTTTGTTATTTTCTCTTCTTATCACCCTATCCAGATTAGGATAACAATTACCCTAAAAAAAATTAAGAGAAAAATTTGGATGTCAAACACTCCTAAAGAAAGAAAATTTTTAATGGGTGATTTTTTCTCTCTTTCTCTGTTTCTTTCTTAACAAATATATATGACCTAAAAAGGGGAAAAAAATGGAGAAAGCATACCTACATTGGTACTTCTTGTAATTTATGCTGCTACTTTTTTTTTTTTAATGGCAAAATTAAAGAAATGGATGAAAAGAAAATCATAATTAATTTTTAGGATAAATTGCTTTTCACCATATTTACCGTACGACACCTTTGTCTTCTCCGTGATTGTGCAGGTGCGGTGTAGGAGGAGAGCGGAGGGAAAAAGGAGAGGAGAGAGGAGGGAGAGCCAGCGGAGGAGATAAGAGAGAGAAAACTGGTGGATGCCTTCTCTGCAATTTTTGGCGAGGGAGAAAGAAGAGAGAGGAGAACGAAAACCAGAGTGAACAAGGACTCTAATTAGCTATTTCTTTTGTGGGTTGTTTTGCAAAGAAAAGATCACTGAAAATGACGTTTGAGGTTTATTGTCAGTGTCGAATTATTGAGACACTTTTTCTTGGACTTTGGTTTAGATGCTGAATTTTAGTTCTTGTACAATTGTAGGTTTTGTGTTTGATTATATGATTATGAGAACTTGTGGAGAGTTGTTTGGTTTAATTTTTGTCTTTTTCTCGACATGCTTCCCTTAGAATTAGCAATTCAAGTGCATTTATGTTATTTTCTTTAAAAAAAATTGAACAAGTTTTCCAACCCAATTTCGAGAGAAATCCATGTCCCGGTTGTTGATATGCAAAAATTCATTAATATTATAAGTATTACACTGGGGGAAAAAAGAGAGACCGAGGAGAAAGGAGACAAAGGAAAGAAAGTAGAGAGAAGGAAAGGAAAAAAAAAACAAGGAGCGAGGAGACAAGAGAGGAGAGAGATAGAAGAGAGAGAGGGGAGAGAGAAGAAGAGTTGAGAGAGGAGAGGAGTGTTTTTTTTCCCCCCGATGAGAGGGCGCTATGGCCATTCCAGCGAAAAATTCTAAATTTTTATTATAAAAATTAAAAAGGAACACCTTTGGAATGGAGGCGGATGTGACGGAAGATGCTGCCGTTCACGGTACACCTAAGTTCCTCACCAAAAGGGAATCTAATGATGGATCTGTAGTTTGTCTCAAATCCTTCAATCGGTCTCTCTATAGATCAGCCTCCACCAACTGGTTTTCAAGAGCCGAATATGAAACCGGTTCCGATGGACCGAAGACCCATAACAGAGTCTCGGACCCGACCTTGGAACTCCGCAACAAAGTTAAAAAACAAGGCTCCTAGCATTTGGCGCCAAAGGTTTTCAGGGTAGGGCCTCTGACGCCTAATCAACTTGGACTATTCATTGAGCCTTTAACTCTTCTTTCTCCTTCATTATAATAGATTCGATTTCGATTCTCAGTGAATATATTAAAAAATAAACTTGGACTATTCTCCAATATTTTGAAATCCGAACCGAAGTACGAACCGATCACATCAAAGGATCAATACGTCACTGAGTCAAATCGATCGGACCGAATGAAAAAACCGAATGACGTCATAAATAAATTTAAATTATAATTTATTAATCATTTAAAAAACTATATATCTAATGATAAATTTTTTTCAAATCATTTAAAATATATAATATTAATAAAATATAATTTATTCATTTAAATATCATATATCATTTAATATCAAATATCATTCAAATACATTTAAATCTAATTCAAATAAATATCAAAATTTAATTTAAATAATAAAAAAAAGCCCATTGAGGAAAGAGGAAGAAAAAAAAAAAAGACTCATGGTGAGGAACGAAATAAAATAAAAATAAAGAATCGAGATGATATAGAAGGGGAAAAAAAAAAGCGTAGACAATTCATGGTGGTCTGGTGGTCACGGCAGTTCAACATTTCAATGCTCAGCTCTTTTGTCTGTTACTCCAAAAGTTAGCTTTTTCTTAGCCCAAGTTACCTTTTATATAATTAAATCACTGACAAAACCAACCATGTTTCACAAAACTTCAAACGGCCAACCTTCCACTCCTGAGTTTTGTATGAAATTAATATTATTTTTAAAAAAATTCTTAAAATAAGATAGTGAAAGAAATAATTCTAAAATTAATTCAAATATATGAGCTTTGAAAACTCGACATCGTATGTCGAGTATTGATGACTCGACATATTTTAAAAAACAAATCAACAATATATGTCGAGTTTTTAACACTCAGACATATTCGAGGTCTCTTCAAAAGCCTTTCTTTTTTCCATTTTTTTTCTTTCCTCTCATTGCACGTGACGGAACCCTAATCCTGAGCCTCTGCCAATGTAATCTGATCACCATCTGCTTATTCTGGTGGATGCTGCAACCTTCGGTGGCTTTTTTATGCACCCTACAACCTTTTGTGCAACCTACAACATCAAGAAAGTTCCAAAAGTATATTGTTTTCCTTGGTTCTCTTTGATCCTTCAAAGTTGAAATGTTTAATTTGACGGTGAATAATATTTGTTGGGTGATGTATTTATACCCATTGAAATAGATTTGTTGAGAGATTTAATTATAAAATTTAGGAATTAAGGTTTGTTGAGAATTTAGTATTAATTTAGAGTTTAGCATTTGTTAAATATTTAAGGTAAATTTAAAATTTAGGGTATGTTCATTAATTTATTAATTGGTAGTTTTGTTAAATGTTTAACTAATATAAATTTAGTATATTTGTTGAATGTTTGTTGAATTGTTATAATTATAAATTTAGGATTGATAATATTTTCTCTGATTAATTAATTGGGAGTTTTGTTGAATATGTAATTAATATAAATTAATATAAATTTAGTATATTTGTTGAATATTTGTTGAATTATTATAAATTTATGTCTAGGGTTCAAACCGTAAAAGTTGATATATTTGTATAACTTTATGACAATTTTGATTATATGTTAACAAGTTGCTTTGTGATATTTAAAAAAAAATGACGGATATGGTGAGATTGTTATGTTATAGTAATGGTGAAATTGTCATGAATGAGGATAGAATTGGTTATGACCGTGATCTTTCGAAACTGATTAAGGTGAAAAAAAATGTATGTTTCTTGCATTAATGCATTTCTTAATGAACATTTTAACTTTTATTATACTTGTTATATTAATGTTTTTTTTTTCCTTTAATTTTGTCGCAGATGGATTTTGAACCTACTGATCATAGCATTCTATGCTTACAGCGGGATCACCGTTTTCGAGAATTTGGGATGGAAAGAACACTACATGGTTCACTTGTCATCGATATAAGGCAGTTCTATGCTGTTGGGAGCATGGTAATATCAACGAGTGAGTTCTTCTTCTCCTGGAGTAGTCCGAATTTTTGGGTATAATTCGACTGCGATTTATTCAGTTGGATTGACATCTGATCACAACTTTAGTGGAGAGATGGAGACAAGAGATGCACACATTTCATATGCCTCACGGTGAGCTTACTTTCACACTACAGAATGTAGAGATACTTTTAGGTTTGCCTGTAGATGGGAATTCCGTAGTAGGTAGGTGACGGGTGTTTCGTGAGGTGATGTGTGTGAGAGATTGTTTGGTGTTAGAGCTCCACGTTCTACATTTAGGGGTTAAACTTTGAGTATGCCGTGATTATTTGAATTTTTTATTGAGTTATCCGATGGTGTAGATGATGTATTTATTATACGGTGGACACGAGTATATATTTTATTGTTGATAGGGGTGTGCTGTTTTGTGATAAGATAGTACACTTTGTACACTTATAATATTTGTTACTGTTAGAGGATTTAGATTGTTCTAGACATCGTAGTTAGAACTTAGCGTGTTTGACATACTTGTACAGACAGTTTTGTATAGTCACACACGTAGATTCGCATGAGATAAGTGTGACACTTGTTCTTTTACAGATTTGGATATGTGAAAGGTTTCCTTATATAGCTCCCATTAGGTGATCACTGCACATAGAGGAGAATGGTCCATTGGTTTTGCAATGAAAGGTGGAGTTTGATATCACTATTCCCTCTAGACACGTAGTGCCAGTGTATATGGAGGCATTTGATAGGCAGAGAATAGATCAAGTCATGTGGGTGCCATACACTGAGAACGTATTATCTTCCATCTTTGACTATTGTCACTAGGGGAGGGATATTTAGTACACACGCATACCACTTATTTGTTTTAGTATAGTGGAGTGACACTTTTTTAATAGAGTAATCCATTAGTATGGAAGATTTTAGTATATTCCGATTTATTATGATATTGAACATTGACTCCACGATACTAGTATGAGAGGTCTACATGAGATTGATTGGTCAGTGGAGCATACATGGTATATAGACATTCAGAATCAACGACATGACCATCTAGTTCCACTTGACATATCGTATGGATCCACCATTGATTCTGCCTATAGCGCCTGGTACCATACCATCTCCTGCCGATTCATTGGTCGTTGAGGAATTTGTTTGGGTTGTGGTAAATGTACAATTTCCTATTTTTCATTTATATTAATGATTTAAATTTGTTAGTTTAACTAATATATATATATATATATATATATATATATATATATATATATACTTTCTTGTAGTGGGATATGTTGTATCAGATTCGAGACTCTAAGGGTGTCGACGTGCATGGGTTGGCGAATTCAGCCATTTTAGTCTTGACAGAAGACATGATATATCATTTGAAACCTAAACCGGCTAGAGGTGGTGACGAGGGAGGTGATGAGGACTGAGCACGTAGGCGACGACAAGAGAGAGCACGTCTTAGGAGACCACCATCGTTGTCATATAATGTATCACTGCCACTATCTCAACATCCACATGATGTCGCAAGACTTTCAAGTGGGTATGTAAAGTTTTCACTTTTCTACATACATGTGTTTGATAATTTTTCTCAAGTTTTTACTCCGGAGGCTCTACGAGGGGAGTTCGTCATGATACTTATATGAATAAGGGATTGACATATGTTGAAAGAGATGATGCACCACCTATGTATCATTGTCTCTTCTAGTTTTTTCTGAATTCCACCACGATGATGTAGGGCCCTCGCAGATCACATAGATAAATGATCTGGGTTTAATGTTTCGTGATGATAGTACAGATACTACACCTAATAAGGTATTGGACAGTATACTAGGAGAAGAATACGACGTTAAAATTTATGTATTTTATATTTTGTATATTTTGTTATATTAATAAAATTTATAGTCTATTATGTGTTGGTTTTACTGTATAAACTTTTCTATCATGGTCCCAATGCAAGTCTTTATTTATTCTTTTTATTATTAGTTTTTTGATATAAGCAAGTCTTTAATTTCTCTTTGGTAATGGTATTGTATTGACAAATTGGGTAAGATTATTAAACATAAGATCACTTTTGGTGTATGTGACGCTTTCCTTTCGTCCGGTGACCAACACTACTAGAAAACACGATATCAGCGATGAAAATTAACGACGGATATTATTCGTCGCTAATTAATAACAAAACTAGGACGGAACAGTGACGTAATAATTAGCAACGAAAAATTTCGTCAGAAAAAATTCCGTGGCTAATCTATCGCTAAAACAAAAAAAAAAATTTGGACCTATTAGCAATGGAAAATTCCATCGAAAAAAATTCCGTCGCTTATCCGTCACTAAAACAAAAAACATAATAATTCGAACCTATTAGCGACGAAAAAATTCCATCGCTAAATATAATTTTGTATTTTATTAAATATAATTTTATATTTTTTATTAAATTATGATATATTTTTTATTAAATATAATTATGTATTTTTATTAAATATAATTTTGTATTTTTATTAAATATAATTTTGTTTTTTGTTTTTTTTAATAAGGGTATTTTTCATTAAATATAATTTTATATTTTTATTAAATATAATTTTGTATTTTTATTTAATATGATTTTGTATTTTTATTTAATATGATTTTGTATTTTTATTTAATTAGGTTATTGCAATTTTATTAAATATAGTTTTGTATTTTTATTAAATATAATCTTATATTTTTATTAAATATGATTTTGTGTTTTTATTAAATATAATTTTATATTTTTATTAAATATATATATTTTTGTTTTTAGTGAATATAATTTTGTGTTTTTATTAAATATAATTTTGTATTTTTATTAAATATAATTTTTTGTTTTTTTAAATATAATTTTATGTTTTTGTTAAATATAATTTTATTCTTTTATTAAATATAATTTTTTATTTTTATTAAATATAATTTTTTGTTTTTATTAAATATTATTTTGTGTTTTTTTTAAAATATATTTTTGTATTTTTATTAAATATAATTTTATTCTTTTATTAAATATAATTTTTTATTTTTATTAAATATAATTTTTTATTTTTATTAATATATAATTTTGTGATTTTATTAAATATAATTTTATATTTTTATTAAATATAATTTTTTGTTTTTATTAAATATTATTTTGTGTTTTTATTAAATAAAATTTTATATTTATATTAATATAGGGTATTGTATTTTTAATATTAAGAGTTCCAAATAAAGTATTGAAATAGAAAAAAAATAAATTAATAACATAAATATGATGGTGACATAGTGATTAAGATTCTCTGGATTTTCTTTCTCATTCATTTATTTTTTACATAAAACATATGACTTTTCAGTTTCACATGAAGAGACTTTCAACGTATGACTCTTACTCTCTTACCTTATGACTTTTAGACTATCCTATCTTGAGAGTCTTGGTCTATTTTATCTTTTACAAAATATGAAAGTACATTAATTCTATATCAATGTGATTACACATAGACATGCATCCAGACGCATGTCAAGGATGCTTGGCTGTTAGCTTGCTTGGGGAAAATGATGCGCATTACATTTACAGCTGCTTCCCTGCTCAATGGCCATTTCCTTTTTGACTGCAAGTCCAGAACTAATTAATGTCTCTCTTTTGGTCTGTTAAGATGTATATCATCATCACTGTACCACTTCTAGTAATGCTTCACATGGAGTAGCCAATACTCTTTGAGTTGCATGCTTTTGGTAGAAATGTGTGTGAGGGTCATATTCTTGTCTTCTGGTAAAACCTTGTCGCATAATCATCTCACTACCTGTGGATTAACTAGAACACTCAGCTGATATACAGATCATTAATTGGTGCATATCGTGGTTTTATTCTGGCAAAATATCTAATATAATATTGTTGGTTTTTGAGGGTTTCCAATGAAAACTTAATTTAGGTTGATAAACTTAACCATATATCTTTGCAGGTTTGAGCAATTCAATTGCAATTGCTTGATGCCTCAAGGTATTTCCTAGCACTATCCTTTTAATTCCAACATCTCTTTTTTTTTTTTTTTTTTTGTCTTTTATAATACAAAGGTAAGCTCTTGTCTTGAATATCTTATGGTGTTTTCCCTGGACCTGTCCCTTAGCGTAGTTTAATTTGGTTAATTTGCTAAATGATGAGGTGACATACTTTAGATACAGCATCCAGAACATCCTCGTGCGGATTCCAGTCCCTGATAGCATAATGCTAGAAGTTGTCGGTCTTCCCCCATGCACCAGAGTTTAGATAATGCAAGAAAATGTCCTGTATCAGAGGCCCCCGGGCAGGAGCTGGGGGTTGATACTTGTTGCTGCAAGCTTTTTGGCCTGGTATTGGATATATTAGTCTTTCTCTCAAGTTTTTTTGGTAAATTCTACTTCATGAGCTTTTCTTAAGTTTGTTAATTTAGGTTTACTTTGTGGCTACCACTTGTGGTTCTCGAGGAAAAAAAAAAAAGAACTGTTTTCATATTTAACACACTTTCTCTCAAGCTGAAAATTTTACTTGCTTTGAGGTAGTTTCCATTTTCCAGAGTAAGTGATGTTCTAGTCATACTTGAATATCTGTAAACTAAGTTGAAAAACCAAGAGATATTGTTTGGATTTTATTAGCCTAGTCATGTTGCAGTCTTCTTTTGTTCTTGTTCTTGTTCTTGTTTTTGTCTTTGTCTTTGTCTTTGTTTTCTTTTCTAGTGCATCTCTGCTATGGCCTGAGCATTATAGCTACTATAATTCTCATGTCACAAATCTTGCCTTTGTTCATTATTAAAGGAAAGAGCAGATGACTAAATAAAAGGCTTCTAGCATGGAGGTAGTGGAGATAACATTTTATGGCTATTGAAGCAAATGCTGATGTTGAAATTTTGGCTGGTGTTCTAGGTCCCTTCCTTTGCTGATAGAGTGGTGAGCCATTGTAATGCAATGCCCTATTATGGATAGTTCCCAGGATTGTTTTACAAAAACCTATATGGTATATTGTTATCTGTTTTGGTTGACAGTTGTTTGGTTAAGATAGTGCATGGAATATTTCTGGCATTCATTTGTAGGAAGCAGATATTTGGTGCAAATGAAAGGGCCTCAAGGATGCACTTGGTTGCTTGAATAGAAATTGTTGGAAAATGTATATGTGCATATCCGTAAGTTATGTAAATTATCTCTTTAATTATCATATAGAATGTAATACCGGAAACTTGATGTTCAGTATTTTGGAAATATTTCTATAAGAAAGTAGAAAAATGTTGACTTTGTGTATATATATATTTGTTTAGTTATTTAAATATATTATAAAAAAAAAAAAAAAAAAAAAAAAAAAAGAGAAAGTGGAGATGCTGCGTTTCGGGGTGAAACGCAGCACCCCGCTGTTCCCGAATCGATTAGGGCTAATAGCCCTAATCGAATCTCACTCTTTGCCCTCTCCCTCGTTCTCTCTCTCGCGAACATTCTGTCTCTCACTCTCCCTGACCTTCGTCTCTCATCTTCGATCGATCCGCCACCACCTGCGACGCCGCTGCAACCACCACCGCGAACCACCGCGTTCGCCTATTCTCTGTCCCGTACCGTTACTCTGTCTCTTTCTCTCGCGAAATCTCTCTCTATCACGATCTCGCGCCATCTCTCTGGTTCTCACTCACTCGTCTCTCCCTCTGTTTCACTCTGTTTTGTCTCTCCCGCGCGCGAATGGAGTTGCTCTTCGTCTCTCTTTCGCGCGACGACAGAGATCTTTGCCTCCTACGCCACTGCTCACTCGCGCAGTGATTCCTGATCGCCGGTCGAGAGCCCTCACTGCAACCCACCATCGAGGCTTTGAAAACCCTAGACTGCAACCACTGTCCTGCATAGGTAAGGATCGGTCCTAACCCTAGCCTTAGGGTTTTCAACATTCCTTAGTAAGAAGTCTGGTTATTGAATTAAATGTTGAATTTGGACTCCTTGCAGGTTTGAGAACGGACTGAGAAAGTACCTGAGCAAGGATTTCGATCCACGAGAAACCCTAGGTGAGGGATTTTCAATCCCTTAAGCAATTCGAAGTATTTTTGTTAAATTGAGTTAGAAATTACATCGATATATTTTCTGAAATGTGTTAGACTTGAAAGAAATGTATTTCCCTACGTAGTTGTATGACATTTATTGCGGTTAGGTCTAGAATTTGATATAAATTGACGTGAATTAAATTAGGATTATGTAAATTCGGGAGAAATTGATAAAATTGAGGAATATTGGAAATGTAAAGTCGTCGGTGATTTGAAATGATACTAGTTTGAGGAAACGGCAGTATTGGAACGTAATTATGCAAGTAAAGGCTATTGTAAATAAAAGGGGAATTTGAACACCCTTTAATAGAGCTTGAATTGATATTTATTCGTCTTGATTGGTCTAGGTTGACCTTTGGAGACTCGAGAAGAGTCGTTTTGTGTTGATTTTGGAAATAGAGAGTGAGCACCCTCTCTAGAGGTGAGTGGACGGATCGTTGTGTAGTAAATAAGCAAAATGTCTTTAAATTCTTTGATAAATGATTTGAAATGATTTTCATATGATTTTATGAAATTATTTGTGATTGTGGGATGTCTAAAATGAGAATTTGAAGTATGAATGCATCCTATGTGATTTTACATGAACTTGTGCCGTCTGTTTTGACTTCTTGAATGGTAAATGCTTGTAGCATGAATTTCAGATTGAATTGATAAAATGTGGCACATGGATTGGAATTTGGATGATTGCGAAATTGTGGTATTGTGAATCGATGATTGTGAAATGAAAGGTGCCGCAGATGACTATAGTCATACCCCCCACGGAGCGACCCGACGGGGTGACGTGGGTTTGGGTTATATGCGAGAGAGGTATGCGGCCTCTGCTCTGCCACGTCGGACTATCCGGCTGCACCCCGGGGAGGTCCGAGCCAACGCCAAGGAAGGGGGTAGTTTTGAAAAACTGAAATGGAAAACCCTTGGCGGGCTTTCGTCTTGGTTCGGCCAAACGCAAGAAGGAAGTGTTTTCGATGGGACCCTTGTGATTTTTTAAAGGAATATTTGAATGAATGCTTGACATGGATGCATATTTTATAAATGATGTTGAATTACTGAAATGTTTGGATATGGAAAATGATGTTTGAAGTATGCTTTGACATTCCCCACTTTCACCCCTTATTTATTACACAATCATGCCATTGCACTCCACTCACGGGCCATTTATAATACTCACCCCACTCTTTAACATTTTTCGGAGGAAGATTAGATTTGTGACAGAGATTGGAGCTTGGGGAGGGCCTACCAGTGGCTTTTGTAGGTATACATAGAGATGTATAGTCATTTTGGTTTGAACTGAATTCCATGGAAAGGAAGACTTGTACAATTATTTTGGTACGGATTTAATTGATACTTGTTTCTGTATAGGAACAAGTATTGATAGAATCCTTACGTGGTTTGTTGTTTATTTTCCCTTCTTCCATTTTTGGTAAAAACTTATTGTATAAATGGGACATTTGGACTTTATTCGAATTTTGAAATGGCTTGGATGGCCATATTGTGTGTCGTGCATGCACAGGTTCCCTCTCCCCGATTGTGTGTTGATGTGTAAATGCGCATGTACAGGTTCCCTCTCCCCGATGTGTGCTCGTGTGTACAGGGATGGACCGGATGAGTCCTTGCATGTGTTTGTTATGTGATGTTTTCTGTTTTTATATGATTGATGATTGGTGTAGAAAGAATTGTTGTCTTGCTGTCTTTGTAGCCTTGCGGAGTCCCGGTATATGGGGAGGTTCTGCCCGTATACCGAGATTTCGCGGCGGCTGTCGCGTAGTCGATCCGAGGATCGGGGCGTGACATAGAATAATTAGGAGAGATTTGAGGGATTTGGTAGGATAGATAGGAAAGTTTGTAGGAGTTTGTTTTGGAAGTTTCTTGGCCTTATACCATGTAGATATATTGCTTCTCAATTTCATGAAACTGTGAGAGAAAATTCAGCCAAAGTTAACATGGTATAAGAATCCGATTAAAAAAAAAAACACACAAAAAAAGGAACAGAGAAAGACTTTGAGTTTTCACAGCCATGGTGGAGCATGAAGAGGACAAGAATAAAAACACCAGCAGCAGCAGAAAGGAAATTGAGATCGACTCACCATATCATTAACACCCTTCAAACAATCCCGGGATCGTAATTTATCCTGTTCAATTGAAGGTGGAGAATTGTCATGAATGGGCAAGATTGATATGAAATGCTCTTCGTGCAAAAAGGAAACTTGGGCTTGTGGATGGGACTTTGGACAAACCTGCAGATAACTCTAGTGAAATAGAGGATTGGTGGATACTGAAATGGTGGTTGCTTGGATTTTTAACACCATGGAACCAAGTCTGCGATCCACCATAACATACATGGAGAACGTAAAGGACCTTTGGGAGGACCTGCGACAATGACTCTCTATTGGTAATGGACCTCGTGTACACCAGTTGAAGGCAAATATTGCAAACTCCAAACAGCAAGGGCAGCCTTTTGTTATGTACTGTGGATGACTGAAAGCCATGTGGGACGAACTTGAAAATTATGAACCATTACCAACGTGTGACTGTGGGGGTTGCAAATACAATCTATCGTTCGAAATCACGAGGCAGCAAGGAGAAGAACGTGTACATCAATATTTGATGGGGTCTCGATGATTTGGTGAATAGGATGATAAGATCAAATATTTTGGCAATGGAACCCCTACCTAACATTAGCAAAGCATATTCTATGATTATTCAAGAAGAAAGACACCGCAACATATCACAGAGTAAGGATGTGCGAGAAGTAGTGAGTTTTGCTGCCTAGGCGGAATCAAACCCGAGAGTTGTAGCGGCGCGAGTCAAGGAGAAAAGTGGAGTATGCTCCCATTGTGGAAAGAGTAGTCATGAAGCCAAGGATTGTTTCCAAGTCATTAGCTACCCTTATTGGTGGGGTCACAAACCTCGTGGAGTTGGGCGAGGATTGGGTCGTGGCGGACAAAATGCAGGAGCTATAAGATGTGGGTGAGGAACAGGTGGTCAAGCCAATGCTGTGCAAATTGCATTAGTAGCAGCAGGCAGACAGTAGCAATCTGGTTGCTTGACAGAAGCGGATCGGAGTGGACTTCCTGGCCTGAGCAAACAGTAATGGATGACACTCATCAATTTGTTAAATGCACATAAATCTGGAGGGATTGAGCGACTTTCTGGTGAGAAAAATTCAACCGAATGGATAATAGACTCAGGTACATCCCATCACATGACAGGAGATATTGAACTGTTGACAGACATACGAAAGATTGTAACTTGTCGTGTGAGTCTTCCTAATAGAGAGCATGCATCAGCCATAAAAGAGGGAATGACATATTTGAGTGATGATATTAGTCTTCATCCTGTCTTGTTTATACCCAAGTTAAATTGCATACTTATTTCTGTAGCAAAAATGTTGCAAGAGTTAAATTGCATTGAAACATTTACTGATAAGCAATGTGTAATATAGGACCGAACTTCGAGGACGCTGATTGGAGTGGGTGAGCAATGCGATGGGGTTTACCATTTCCGAGTAGCGGTGAAGGCTCAAGAAAATAAAGTCAAAGGAGTGACTACAAGAAAGTTGTGGCACCGAAGGTTCGGGCATCCTTCAAGACAAATACTATCTCTTGTTCCTGAGGCTAGTAGTGATGGTAGTGGAATAAATGAGATTGGACCTTGGGGCTAATCAAGCTAGTGAATCATTTCCTGATAGTGAAAATAAATCATTTCCTGACATTTGAGGGGTGCATATAGGGTGCCTGTTTCTTGTGGTGCAATTTATTTCTTAACAATTGTTTACGATTTTTCTCGTGCTATGTGGGTGTATTTATTGCTTGAAAAGACTTAAGTGCCACAAGTATTTAAAAATTTTTGTAAAATTTTTGTGCTATGATTGAGTGTCAATGTGGTAAACTTGTAGAATAATTCAGAGTGACAATGGAACTGAGTTTACATGTTTAAGTTCATACTTCGAGTGTCATAGAATACTACATCAAAACTCTTGTAGGGGAACTCCCCCAGCAAAATGGCCGGGTAGACATATCCTTAACGTTGCAAGAGTCCTAATATTTCAAGCCAATCTACCCATAGAGTTATGGGGGAATGTATATTAATTGTGGGTTACTTGATAAATAGAACCCCCACTCCTCTTCTTAACGTGAAAACTCCATATGAAGTTTTATGTTACGCCCCGATTCTCAGATCGATCACGTAACAGTCGCCGCGTTGTCTCAGTACACGGGCAAAATCTCCCCATATACCGGAACTCCGCAAGACTACAATCAGCATAACAATACCTCTAATACACAACTCATCAAAAATAGAAAACATCATACAATAATACACATGCAAAGGATCCATCCGGTTCATCCCTGTACACACAAGCACACATCAACACACAATTGGGGAGGGGGTTCCTGTACATGTAAGCATGCAATATGACCATTCTAGCCATTCCAGAATTCTCAGCATAAATAAAGTATTTAACATGCAAGAAGTCCTAAATCATAGTCGTAAGATTTTATTAACACTTGTCTGAAGAAAACAAGCCAGCATCAGTAAAGTCCAATCAATATGAGATGTACAGAATTTCATAAAAAAAAAAAAGAAAATAACAAATCTCAACATTACAAACCAAATGTCCTATTCAAACAATAAATTTTACAAAAAAATGGAATTTAAAAAGAATTAAACAAGTTCCAAACAAACTCCAACACAAACTATATAAGGATTTTATCAATAATTGCTCCTATATAAAAAACAAGTATCAATTTAATCCTTATCAAAAGAATTATACAAGTCTGCCTTTCTATGGATTTCAAAATCAACCAAAATAAACTTGCATCACTATGTACCTATACAAGTCAGCGGAATAAACCTTCTCAAACTCCAATTTCTGTCGTAGGCCTAAACTTCCTCTGAAAAATGTTAAAGAGAGGGGTGAGTATTATAAATACTCAGTGAGTGAAGTGCAATGGTATGATTGTGTGATAAATGAGGGGTGAATGTGGGAGAGTCAAAGTATATCTCAAACAACACCTTATATATCAAAGCATTTTCACTAAATCAAGATAATTTACAAAATATGCATCCATATTAAATATTCTCTCAGAAAATCACAAGGGTCCCATCGAAATCACTTCTGTCCTGCGTTTGACTGAACCAAGATGGAAGCCCGCCAAGTGGTTTTCTATTTCAATATTTCAAACACTACTCTCTTCCTTGGCTTTGGCTTGTACCTCACCGGGGTGCAATTTGGATAGTCCGACGTGACAGAGAAGAGGCCGCGTATACCTCTCTCGCAATAAAACCTCACCCACATCACCCCGTCGGGTCGTTCCGTGGAGGAAATGACTATAGCCATTACATTCGTACACCATCATTTCACAATCATTCAAATTTCAATCAATGTGCCATGTTTCATCAAACAAATTCTCAAAAATCATGCTACAAGCATTTACAAATCAAATATCCAATGCAAGAGGCACAGATTCGTTTATAATTACGTAGGATGCATTCATAATTCAAATTTTCGTTTCAGACGTCTCACAATCACAAATAATTTCATATAAATCATGTAAAATCATTCAAAATCCTTTATAAAAGAATTCAAAACAGTTTTATTCATTTATAACACAACGGACTATCCACTCACCTCTAGGGAGGGTATCCACTCCCTATACCCTATCGATACTCAAGAGATTTCCTTTCAAGCTCCAATGGATCATCCTAAATCAACAATAACAATTCTCAAGTTATTTCTCCTCCAAATTCAAGAGTTTACAAACTTTCCTAATTTTATTTAAACCCCAATTTCGAACATTCTATTATTCTTGTCCTCGTTTTACCAATTTATCGTCATTTACATCACATACTATTTTACATTCCAATTTCCCTCAAATTTCCTTCCTCAACGTAACCGACAATATCAATTAATCATAAAATAAATCCTAAAACGGTACAAATCATAAACCCTAACACATTCTCTCATCTTAAACAGCCTAAATTCAATCTATTATTGAAGGCATTTAGAAATTCTCTCACCTAGGGTTTTTCGCAGCTCGCGATCCTGACGTCTGTGCGCCATTAATTTAATCCGAAACCTGTAACACTTTCAAATTGAAGCACATTTTAGCAATTAAACCTAATTACTAAGAAAATTTGAAATCCTAAAGCTAGGGTTAGGAACCGGTTCTTACCTGCACAGAGAGGTATGTGCAGGCTTGACCTAGGGTTCCCAGAGGCTTGTTGGTGACTGCCGATTTGGGGCTTCAACTAGGGTTGCAGCAAGGATTGCAGGAAGATCTCTCGGGAGAGAGAGAGTAGAGCGCACGCGAGCAAGGGAGAGTGTGTTCTGTTCGCGCGCGAAAGGGGAGAGGAAGAGAGTGAAAGCTTTGTCGTCATGTGCGCAGGAGAGAGGAAAGAGAGAGAGAGCTCTCTGTTCGCGCGGGAAAGAGAGAGCAGAGAGAAACAGAGAGAGTAATAGAGGGAGAGACAGAGAGGAAGACGAGTGAGAGTGAGAGAGAGACGTTCGACCGAAAGAGAAAGAGAGAGAGAACAAAGAGAGAGAAACAAGGGACAAGTGACAATGGAGAGGGGGACGGCGAACGGTGGTTGGAGGCGGAGATGGTGAGAGAGCGACAAAGAGTGCAAGAGAGAGTTCGAGAGGGTTCGGTCGAAGGAGAGGAAGAGAGAGAGAGAATGATTAGGGTTTCTAACCCTAATTGAAATGGGCGAAAGGCGGGTACTGCGTTTTGGGCCAAAACGCAATGCCTTCCTTTCTCTCTCTCTCTCTTTTATATATATATATAATTAAACAAATAAATAAATATATATATATATATATATATGTTTTCACATACACATCTCGCTAAAATGTGAATTTCATATAAAAAAAGGGTTTATTACGATTTGCGGACACGACATCTTAAAATATACCTAAAATTTAAAATTAATACCCCAAAATCGAAAATCAATATAAATTCAAAATTTTCTATTTTATTATAAAAATGTTTACAAAATATCTAGTATCGGTTTTTCGGTATTACATTTTATTTCAAAAACCTCCCTCACTAGGACAATCGAGAGTATTGGGTGCTTGTGCTATATTCACAATCTACAACGTGACAGGGATAAGTTTGGTGAAAGAAATTGAAAATGTATTTTTGTGGGATACCCTCATAGGAAAAGGGGTGGAAAGTATATGACGTTGAGAAAGGCAAATATTTAGTGTCACGGGATGTAATATTATATGAAAACATCTTCCCGTAAGCAAAGGATATCAAGAAAGTGTCAAATGAAGTATTTAAGATTTTGAATAATCTAAATGAGGGAAGGTATATCGATGACTTTTATAAGGAGGGCGTAAGATTATGCATTGCTGAAAATAGTAGAGGAGGAGTGATTGAGGGGGAGCGGCGAGACAGTGAAACAAGAAAAAGAAGGGAGCAAGGAAATGACATGAGGGTGGAGCAGCAATCAACAAGTGTTTCTAATAAGGGAGAGCAACGAGACCAAGAAGATGCTTGTGCACAAGATGTTCGTGCAAGTAGGAGGGAGCATACTGATCAAGTTAATGAGTCTCTTGGTAGAGGACACAAGGAGCGCACAAGGCCTCCGATTTGCTACGTGACTATGTGACCTATAGTGCTTGTTGTTTACAAGACCCCATGCATGCTCAACTCCACATCAAGTCAGTATCCTCAAGTAAGTTACTCCATCCCATAGCTAATTATGTGACATGTGCTAACTTCACTACTAGATATCGGGGTTTCTTGGCTGCTTTAGCTGCAAATAAGGATTCGACACTATTTTTGGAAGCAGTAAAAGAAGAAAAATGGAGAGAAGCAATCAGAAAAGAAATCCAGGCATTGGAAGACAATGGGACATAGACACTGGAGATAAGAGAAACTATCTCCAGGAAAGAAAGCTATTGGTTGTAAGTGGGTATACAAGACCAAATAAAATTCTTACGAAATGGAGGAACATCACAAAGCACGTCTAGTTATTTTGTGAAATCGACAAACAGAAGGCTTAGATTATAATGAGACTTTTGTTCCTGTGTCAAATATAGTAACAGTTAGAACTTTTTTGGCTGTAGCGACTATTAAAAATTGGGAGTTACATCAAATGGACGTCCATAATGCGTTCTTGCATGGAGATTTGGAGAAAGAAGTATACATGAAGCTCCCTATAGGTTTTTCCTCCGTAGATCTGATTAAAGTGCGTAGTTGAACAAGTCCCTTTATGGATTGTGGCAAGCAACATGATGTTAGTTTTCCAAGCTTGTGAAAGCCTTAAAGGATTATGGTTTTAGTCAATCATACTCAGATTATTCGCTGTTCACTTATTTCCACCATGGTGTCCACTTTTGTGTATTGGTATATGTGGATGACTTGATCGTTGGAAGAAACGGTTCTGACGCAATGGACAAATTCAAATCTTATTTTGATCAATGTTTTCACATAAAAGATTTAGGAATGCTTCGGTATTTCTTGGGCATTGAAATGGCTTGGGGACCAGAAGGAATCTTCTTGTGTCAATGAAAATGTGCACTTGATATTATTACTGAGTGTGGGTTGTTAGGAGCTAAGCCTGCACGGGTTCCTATTGAACAGAACCATTGCTTGGCTATGGCATGCAGGAACTTGATGGATGATCCTAAATAGTATAGAAGACTTGTTGGGCAACTCATATATTTGACCATTACGAGGCTTGAATTAAGCTATTGTGTTCATTTTTTAGCACAATTTATGCAAAATCCGCGGTATGATCATTCGGAAGCTGCTTTGCGTGTGGTACATTATTTGAAGCGTAATCCTAGCCAAGGAATATTTCATCGATCCAACAATGACCTAAAGCCACATACTTATTGTGATTCTGACCAGGCAAGTTGTCCTTTAACAAGACAATCTCTGAGTGGGTACTTCGTGTTTTTAGGACACACCCCAATCTCATGGAAGACGAAGAGGCAACATATGGTGTCCTGATCGTCTATAGGGGCAGAGTATCATTCCATGGCCACAGCAAGTTGTGAGTTAAAATGGCTAAAATGTCTACTACTATCATTAGGAGTTGTGCACACACAGCCCATGTGGTTATTTTGCAATAGCCAGGCAGCTCTCCATATTTCCACAAATTCTGTTTTTCATGAGAAAACAAATCATATTGAGATAGATTGTCATTTCGTTCGTGATGAAATACAACACGACAATATCGCCACTTTTCATGTTCGAACAAATAAGCAGCTAGCAGATATATTTTCCCAGGAATTTGGACAAGGACAATTCGAGTATCTTCTTTGCAAGTTAGGCATTCACGACCTTCATGCACCAACTCGAGGGGGAGTGTTGGAAAGTGTATATGTACATATCCATAAATTAGGTAAATTATCTCTTTAATTGTCATATAGAATAATTAGGAGAGAATTGAGGGATTTGGTAGGATAGATAGGAAAGTTTGTAGGAGTTTGTTTTGGAAGTTTCTTAGCCTTGTACTATGTATATATATTGCTTCTCGATTTAATGAAACTGTGAGAGAAAATTCGGCCAAAGTTAACACAAATGTTCATGGTTACCATGCAAGAACCCTTTTCTTAAGGTAGTTATATTCCATTCATGATGTCGTTCGTATTAGCTTAATCTTGAGACTTACCTTTCGAGCCAGTCGTGCACCTCTTTATCTTGGTTCATATCATAGTGAATATGATGTTTGTGAACTGGTAGCTCAAAAAGTGACAAGGCCATAGTGATGGACCACTGGTTAGACTTTTAATGTATTACCTGTGGTTAAGAAAGCATTTGATTAGGCCGACAAACAACCACCACTTAGATATCCAGTTCTGACTTCGATGTCACGGAAAATCTGTAGTGTTGAAGCCTTAATATTCAACACTGTAAAAGGAATAAAGTAAGATAAATTCATTCATCCAGATTCATCTCTTATTTGTTTATTCTATTTGTTTATTTATTTTTGGCATTTTAGTGGGGCACTACCTCTTCAATGATCACAGATCACAGATCTTAATTATTGGCTGCTCCATTAGTCATGAAGTCTGATCAACTTACTATAGATAGATGGATACCGTTTACACAAGCTCTTCGAATCTGCTCTACTCCCTGTAAGTGAACAGTGAAATATGGAGAGAATTATGGTTTTGTATCCATCTCCAACAATAGGCCATGGGATCACCATGGTTGAGCTGGGTAATCTCATACTCTCACGCTACAATCCTATTCCATCACTGACCTCATCTGCAACCCTCAACACAAACCATAGTCTTGTATCTGGGTGTGTGCCCATGATGGCATGGCCACTTTATGGCGAGCACAATTTCAGCAAGGTGTTGTTGGTGGAGGAGATGAAGTAGACTGTGCCAAAGCAGGAAAAGGAAGATGGATTTGTGAGTGCTATTGAAGTGGAGAGCGCATCGGAGAGTTGATGGATTAGGAGGAAGGGAAATCAATTAGAAAGCAAGTCATGGCTAAGGAGGAAGCCAAGCTGGGTATGGGTGAGAGTGGATCATCTCATGTAGCATTGGATAAATTGGTGAAGGCCTGGAATAATCAGTTGTCATAAGAAACACCGGTCAGGTTATATCAAATGGAACAAAAGATTAATAAGTTGTAAAACTTCATCTAAAAGGACAATTATTTGGTCCACCACAAAAGACATTAAACGCAAAATTACTAATTTCAGAAAAGTCATGGCAGGTAGGCAAGAGATACTGATAGATATTTTTTTCTGGCCCTAACAAGTCTCGTAGCAATCTGAGAGAACTAATAAGCTGATGAAAATGGTTCCGATCTTGCTTTCTTTGCCAACTTGTATACTACTAATTTGCAACCTACAGCTGTAATTTATATCTCTCATCGAAATGGAAAGTAAACCAAGAAAAACTTCTCTTTTTCTGGTCAGTTGTATGGAATCGTAATGAGAAATGCTCTTCATATAGGTTGTATACCCAGTGTACCTTCCAGGCTTCGGGTTTCTTGATTTTAGATGATCCGGAGAAAAATCCTCCATTTCTGTAACCTGTTTTCGGCTTTTGACGGTGGATTTTGTTCGTCTGACCATGGGCATATTATTAAACAACGTAAATCTTCCTTTGTTTTGGTTCAGTATGATTTTGTTCTCATAGCAGTATTATATATGCATACCATTTCTTGGTAACAAGTAGAATTGTAGCCTGAGGATTGAGACCAACATTTTGTTTAGAGGTTCCGACATTCGAACCTTTTTCCAACCCAAGTTGCATATGAGTTCAGCCCTTCTCCTTTACAAAAAACTCTTGTTAGTTTATTCCCAATTGTGCTATCTCAAATCTTAATGGTCCGTAATACCATTGAAATTGTCGCGAGCGGATCTACTTTCTCCTTATTAATGACTGAGAAGTCCTAGTTGTATAGATGGATCAATAAGTTACCATTTGAAATAAGCTTGTTTCTACTGTGCTCTGCTTTGTCCTTTTCCAACGGTAGTGGTTTCCTTAATCCCTCTGTTATCTTTTTTTTTTTTTTTGGATCCATACT
This sequence comes from Dillenia turbinata, assembly GCA_037126225.1. Classification (NCBI taxonomy): domain Eukaryota; kingdom Viridiplantae; phylum Streptophyta; class Magnoliopsida; order Dilleniales; family Dilleniaceae; genus Dillenia; species Dillenia turbinata. The sequence goes on from JBAMMX010000015.1 coordinate 11,286,029, forward strand.
GAGATCTGAACCTGTGCCTATTATAAGGAGGGAGGGGAGAGGTACCACACACTTGAGCTGAAGCTCATTGGCTAATCCCTCTGTTATCTCTCTCATCATTGACATGTTCTGCAATCGTACTCTCTCCATGTCCATTACATCTTATCTTGGCCCCCCTGCCTACTACTATTTCTCTCAGCAGCTGGATGTCTAGCTTCCTTCTTCCCTACCATCCAAAAATGCACAAATCAGAACTTCAAAGATTTCAATATGCTTCTTCAGATTCACAGTTTGCTGAAGATACCTACTCGAGAAAGGCCCAAGGCATGACAGGAAAGCTACGGGGTACTAGAACTTGCTTGAGTTTGGGAATAGTTTGCTTGCAACAGCCGGGGTTACGGTCAACTCATTTTGACGCAACGCTGGACGGACTGTGCAGGACAGATGCTCCAACTCCGCTCCTTTTCTATATCTGACCCTTTTTGGGTCTAGGGATCAGAGCTCTCTCAATGCTGAATGTGCCACTTGGCTCGGCTTGCAACCAATTTGGAAGTGTTGGTTTATTCTCGAAAGCGCAGTTGGGATGATTGCAATAGGGGGTTGGAGAAAAGTGGGCTCTGGTTTTTGTGGGTTGTTCAGAACCCACCTTCCTACAAAGATAAGGAAAGTCTTGCTTGATCTACTGTTGCTGCTGGACGGGTTCTTGGATCAGGTCAAGGAAAGAGGGCTAGCTGGGCGCCTCAAGTGCCTGTGCTGAATCACTAAATGTGTGGGTGAAATTGGGTGCTTGAAGCTGTGTCTGTGGGCATGCCAATGGTGGTATGGCCTTCAGCACGCCCACCTTACATGGAACAGAATTTGATCGGGGTGTTGGTGGTGGAGGAGATGAGGTTGGCTTTGCCAATGAAGGAGAAAGAAGACAGGTTTGTTAGTGCTATGGAATTGGAAGAGCCTAATAGAGAGCCTACCATCCCAATTGGATAGCCTAACAGTCACAATCATATTATCTTTATTATCTTTCAATACGATGATCTCAGATTCAAATCTCGATATAACAAAAAAAAAAAAAAAAAAGAGAGAGAGCTAATCAATTTGGATTCGGAGGAAGGTAAGTCAATTAGGGAGCAAGCCATGGTGAATAACGAGGAAGCTAAGATAAGTGAGGGCGGCTCATTTTGTGTTGCATTGGATAAATTGATCAAGTGACTCGGTAAACTGTTGGCATTATTACCAACACTTCCTCGTCTGGTTATTTACATGGGAAGGATATCGTCTTCCTTTGTCTAACGAAAATTACCTTGTTTTCCATCACTCAAAATGATTTGAACTAACAGTTTTACGCCACTAACACCACAAGAGAACAAGCTTAGTGGTCACAATTCTCTCCTCTTAAGTTGGTGATCTCGATTCAAATATTGATATAATAAAAAAAAAATTGTGTCATATCTCATCTAAGGCTACTCTTTCACAATCTCCTCAATCTTATATATATTATAAAACAATACATGTAAGAAATCTCAAAATACATAAAAACGACAATGGAAATGGAGCAAACACCAACCAAAGTATTCTCAACTCCCTTATAGCGGTCCAGGATTTGTGTTCCATGTCAAGTAAGAGGGATCTTGGAGGCGGCTTGGCTTCTTAAGATATAGAGCAGTAAAACATAAGGCCAAGAAGAAGCATATCCCGCCTACTGTAATGTAGGCAACACCGAGGAAATCATTCTTGCCGCCAATCCAATTTGCAGTAGACAGAACAATCCTCTTCTTCCCGTTAAAACTGTAAACGTTGTAATTATTCTTCAGACTAACTTCGATTACATCGTTTGCCTGGAGATCAAATTCTATCTTCCCATACAGCTTCCTGAATGTAGGCATAGCTGCGGTCCTCATCCAAACCATGAGATCCTCCTGCTCACTCAAAGGAATGGACGAAACGAGGGAACCACCACCAATAAGACCTCCACTCTGGAAGTTTTTGGGATAAACACCTTTGCCGAATTTGTGTTCTCTATCACTTTTCCATGAAATGCCCGTCTTGTTCACTGTCAACGACACATAATTATTGCGGGTGAAGCTGTAAGTGTCATTAAACAAGCTCCAAGCTATGAGACCACAGGGCACAATAGGCATCCCATTTGCATTGTTTTCTGGTTTACAATCACTTGTATCACTCTCACTACCGGGAGATCTCAGCTGCTTATCGCTTTTGCTCTTCACGTACCTGCGATGGTTCTGGTAGAAGTTGTCGAGTTGATAGTAAACATAGATTGGTTGCTTCATGTGTTTTGGCACTGTTAGCGTTCTGGTGCAATTTTTGTTTGACTGAGGATTTTGTATGAATTGGATCTTATCGTCCTTGGTGCTTCTATACCCCTCCGGTATGCATTCTGTCTCATACCTATTACTGATTTCGACCACGTCTTGGGATGCAGACAATGAAGCGATTCCAATGGGAATGAAAATGATTCCGATGATTGTGAATGCCGTTATGACCAATTTTGGTGTGAGAATTGGCTGGCAAGCTGGAAGTTCTTGCTGACTAAACTTGGAATACTTAGGCCGGTTAGGATTTCTACCGGGTGCGGTTGATCCAGCCACAGCAGAACTCGACCCAGCCATCAAACTTATGTTTTCTTTTTTGGTAAGGAAACTTATGTCTCTCTTTGGATGCTTTGATTTAAAATAGAGTGAAAGAGAAGATCAAATATGTGCAGATGAGAGAGAGAGAGAGAGAGAGAGAGAGAGAGAGAGAATACTTTGTGTGCGTTTATAATTCTGAGGAAATAAGAATTGGATTTATAGGAGAATGAGGAAGTTCAGTGGTTCCTCTCTGTGTCCTCTTTCTCCTTTCTTCCGCGTTTGACCATTCCAAGGAATTTGGAGGAAGGACTTCTAGAAGGGAAGGGAGGAGAAAATTAATATTGGGATTGTAGAAAACAAGGTTACTTTCCCTCTTTGGTAGACGGCCGTCCGCATTCAAGAGAGGACCAAATGACCTAGTACCCATTCAACAAGTTGATTCAAATCATAAAATAACCAAATTTTAGGAGCAGCAGTCAATTTTACGGGCCCGCAAACACAACTTGTTTTCTTTCTCTCTCTCTCTTTTTTTTTTTTTATTTATTGATTACGATAGAAATTAAACTCAAAATTATAAAATCAGGAGAAGGAACTGCTATCATTGAACTGTTTCCTTAAAAATGAAAAATAAAAATAAAAAAATTCTACTACTTGAGTATCATGAGGGACTTGTTTTTCATCTCTCTTCTGCTTCATTACAAACCAAAAATACTAAAATAGAAAATAAAGAAAGGTAGTTTAGTATATTGCATTTGAAATTAAAATTAAAAGGTTTTAAATTTAATTCTTATTAATAAATTTTTATGCTCCTCTATTTCCTCTTTCTTTTGTCCTCAACAAGGCTCGTGGCTTCTTTGTAGCTGAAGATAAAAATAAATAAATAAATCAAAAAATTTCTGAAGTTTCTTTTCTTTTTTGCCTTTTTGCTGGTCAACCGAACTTTACAGCTTTCTAGATGCAATTATTGACATAAAAGATCAACTTTAATAGAATCTCCCATAGGTTTTGTCAAATAGTATCATTTATGGAGGAACAGAAGAGAGAGAATGAGTTCATGAGGAAAACTCTAGTAATTATAATCTCTTTCTTAACTCTAAGATCAAGGATTTAAATCATTATATAAAAAAAAAAAAAAAAGAAGAGAGAGAATGATGAATAGCTAATGACAATGAGAATGAGAAACTGTATAGTTGTTTCAGTAATATAAATATTAAATTTTTTAATCAATTTTTTAAATTTAAATCCTAAAAAAAAAAAAGGTATTAAAAGAGATCGTCTCTTAATAGATTCAATCGTTAACTTAAATTAGATTAGTTAAAGATCAATAAATTAATTATAATTAAAAAAAAAAAAGAGAGAGAGAGAGAAAACCTATGGCGAGCTCTCACCTTTCTCATGGTCAGAAGTATCAAGATAGTAGGAATATAATTATTTATTTTAATTACAAGAAATAGCTATTTATTTAATTTTTAGTATATAATAAACATGGTGAGTTGATCTGAACTGGGCCTTAGGGATGCCTTTGTTATTGGATCAGTCCTTGTCAGCACAGGGAGAAAATTTGGCCCATTTATTGTTCGCTTTAAGCCCAATAAAGTTCTGATCCAAGCTCTGTTTGGAGTTAAATTGCATTCTCTGGTTTCAGCTTCAGCTACGTCAGGATTTGATCCACTATATCTTGAGTCCATTTGCCAGGTAATGTCGTAAGGATGTTTTGAAGAGTTTGCGCCTGTGCCAAATAGTCCTTTTCAATTTTTTATAATAATCAACATATTTTATAATCTTATTTATAATAAGATTTATTTATTTATTTATTTTGCATTATTTTGATTGGCGATGCTGTAAGCCCCTTTTAATATATTTCTATAAGTTATCATACTATATTATATCTAACACAATTACAATGTGGCAATTTAACAATGTTAAGGGTGAAGTCAAAAATTTTTGCATTGGAATTAAAGTTCAACTTCTTATATATAGTGAGATATTGACATAATTCTAGTGTAAAATTGAAGATACTTATAATTTATAATTTGTTGGTTGTGAGAAGTAGAAAATCTGACTTGACAAAGTGTGTGAAATTTAAGAATAATTTAGGATAAACAAGTGAAGCAGATGACAATGATGGTAGAACTTTTAAATACAAGATATTAAAACATATTCATCTCCAAACATTAAAATAAAATTAAATTAAATAAAATAAAATAACATTTCTTATCGGATGAAATACCAAAATCTCCAAAGCAAGGTATTATAATGACACGAGTGTTTATAACCCTAAGACAAAAGAGACTAAAATGGAAATAAAAAAAATATATTTATATAAAATAAACCTAAGACGACAAACAAAAGAAATGAAAGTACATTCTGTCCTTCATGCAAACGCTGGCTAGGTCGAAGCGGGACGCGGCTGCGCTCAGAGCTGATGGGGCGCCTTACACCTTGTACGTGCAGCTGCGGCTGCAGCACGCAGGTGCGTGCTTGGCTGCGCGGAGTAATCTGGACGCGACTGCGGCCATAGGGTGCAGCTGTGGTGCACCTCATACTTCGGCTCCTTGCTCCGACTTTGCTGCATGTTTGGACTCTTTTTTGGGTTAAAATGTGATGATTCATCCAATGGGCTTGACAATATGAACTTGATTTTGAGAGCTTCTTGTGCTCGACGGTATATATATATATATATATATATTTTTTTTTTTTTCATTCGTCAAGTAAAAATGCGAAGGAAATGACTAACCGGATGCTAATAAGGTGAAGATTAATAACAACCAACTTGAGTCCAATTGGAGTGATAAGGATAGGAGAGATAAGGTTGCTAGGAGTAATAAGGAATCTGATCAAATTAGGTTATCATTCATAATATAGTAGATCCTGAGAGTAATTTAAGAGGTTGTATTGAGACTCAATCATGTCAAAATGGTAAGTCAATAAAAGAGCATTCATCTCCCTCATTCAAGGAAGTGATAGCATAGAAATATAGATTGATTGATTGAAATCTTATCTTTCCATTCATTGTATGATTCTCTTCTGTAACAATGTCTATAAATACAATAAAACTTGAACTCTCTTCTCACGTTGAAAAGAGAAATTACATTCTCAAAATCTTGTTCAATTTTAGTTTTTTCTTTATAGTATCGGAGCCATCTTGTGAGATAAAAGAGTTCCAAGCTGCAAAATAATGACTTCTACAATTTCTTTGAATGTTGCCAACTTTGTCACACTCAAACTCACCCCGTAAAACTATCCTTTGTGGCGTGAACAATTACTCACTTTGCAGAAAACCAAGACATGGTTGGACTTCTCACGGGTGAAACAGAAAAACCATCCATGTACAAAAATAACACTACAACAGAAGAAACTTCAACCAATGAAACAAATGTTCTTAGAAAAATACCTCAAATGGTGGAAAGAAGATCGTCTCCTACGGGGATGGATTATTGGAACACTTACTGAAGAAGCTTTAGGCCTCGTTATTGGTCTCGAATCATCGCAATCAGTTTGGAATGCCTTGAAAGAAGCATATGCTCAAGATTCACAAGAATTTACTCTTCGACAACAACTTACATATCTCAGAAAGGATCCAAAACAATCCTTGGCAGAATATCTAAGGAAGTTTAAAAGTATTTGTGACAATCTTGCAGCCATAGGGAATCCAGTACCTAACAAGACAAAAGTATACTCCTTACTTGCCAATCTTGGTTAGAAATATGAATCTTTTACAAATGGTAATGCTCAAACCTCCCATGCCGTCTTATTCCAAAGTCGTGTCACTCCTATAAGGTTTCGAACAACGAAACACATGGGCTGAAGCATCCAACTCACCATCATATGCCTTTTATGGACAACGCAACCAAAATCAGCATCAAACTTACAACAACAACAATCGTCACAACAATCAATTCTCCTCCAAAGGTAGAGGTTTTCAAGCCACTAACAACAATTTTCAGCATTCAAATTATGTAGGAAATAATTCACAACAATCAGTAGGAAATAATTCACAACAATCACAAAGAGTAAACAATCACACTCCACGACCACCACCACCTGGTAAACGACGAATGACAAGCACAGAACGAGAAACATACAAGAATGAGCACTGTCAGCTTTGCGGTAGACTTGGACACATTGCCAAAATCTGTTGGAGCCTACCAAATCAACCAGTGAATAATGAGGATCTTCCTCAAGCTCTTGCTGCCCTTACCATGGATACTTCAGTCCCAGATATCAAATAGACAACTAACATTGGAGCCTCAAATCATATGACAGCAAACTCAGGTATGTTACAAAATCTTAAAAAATATATTGGTCATGATTCAGTCTTCATTGGTGACAGTTCTCCTTTAAAGATAGATGCGGTTGGGGATGTATTAGTTATTGATGGTAAGAATGATTTATTTCTTTGTGATGTCCTACATGTATCTTAATTAACTTGTAATTTACTGTCTATTAGTCAATTAACGTCACAATATCCTTTATATTGTGAATTTATTGACAAGTTATTTTGCATTAAGGAACAAGCAATAGGTCGAACCCTGCTAGTGGGTCAATGTAAGGGGGACCTTTATGTTCTATCCAAACCAAAGGAAGTACACTTCTCCAATAGATAAAACTCAGGGACTGAAGAGCTGTGGCACCAATGTCTTGGCCATCCGCAAAAATCAACTATTCAATTATTATGTACTAAGAATTTAATTCATGTTAGTTCAAATAAAAGAGTGGGCACTATTTGTGAAAGTTGTCAATTAGGCAAACTTAGCAAATTACCTCTTAGTTCATCTCATTCTTTTGGTACTGGTGTTTTTGATAAAATTCATTATGATATTTGGAGACAAGCCCCTATTTTATCTCTTGGCAGTTTTCGATACTATGCTTGTTTTGTGAATGATTATTCTCATTATTTTGGATGATTTCTCTTCGTGCCAAGTTTGATTTTATTGATGTCTACCTAACCTTTGAAAGCTATGTGCAGCGTCAATTTGATAGGAAAATTAAGATTGTTCATTCTGATGGTGGCGGTGAATTTGTAAATAAAAGAGTTTCTTTACACTTTCAACAACGGGGAATTATTCATCAGCTTTCTTGTCTACATACACCTGAACATACAGGTATTGTTGAACGTCATCATTGTACTATCAGAGAACTCGGGATGACAATGATCTTTCACAGTGGAGCACCTAATTTTTTGTGGTGTCGAAGCCTTTATTACAACAGCCTTTTTAATCAATTATTTGCCTTCTTCTTCTCTTAATTTTCATTCTCCTTATTTTCGTTCACATGGTGCTCATCCTAACTATTCCATGTTACGTGTGTTTGGGTCAAGATGTTATCCATATACATGGGACACCAAGAAGAACAAGTTTGATCCTAAAACAATTCCTTGTGTGTTTGTAGGTTACAGCGACAAGCATAAAGGGTATCGATGTTTTGATTCAAAAACTCACAAAATGTTTGTCTCTAGGCATGTCGTGTTTGATGAGAATATATTTCCCTACAAGACGAAGGAGTCCTTGTCACTTTCCAGTGTTAGCATAACAGCTTTTCTTGATACCCCGCCTCCTACCTCAAAAGACTCAACGCCTCCATCCATAACCATGGACTTAACACATATCCCAATAATACCAACCCATGTCTCAAGCTAGTCATCATCTATACCAAAACATACCAGCTTAGATGTGCTATCTAAGTTGCTATCAAACCATGCCCATGATCACACTTCCAACAGTACTGATCTTGAGCTTTCATCGCAAAAACATGACATGACTTCCTCAACATCTCTTCCCATTGAGGATGACCATTCGATAAGTGTAAATCTTACCCACTCTCATTCTTCGGAACAGGTTCAGTCTACATCCCATTCTATGGTTACAAGAGCACAACATGGGATCTACAAGCCTAATCCTCGATATGCATTAATTCTCACCTGTGGAGATATACCAAGAGAGCCACGGTCAGTCAAAGTAGCCCTTCAACATGATGGGTGGAAAAAATTCATGCTCGATGAACTTGATGCCTTGCTTCAAAATCAAACATGGACTTTAGTTCCCAGAGAATCTCATGTGAATATTATCAAATCAAAATGGGTCTATAAAACTAAATTAAAAACTGATGGCACACTTGATAGGCTAAAAGCTAGGCTTGTTGCAAAAGGGTATCATCAAGTTGATGATATCGACTATCTTGAAACTTTTTCTCCTGTCGTCAAACCAGATACTATTCGCTTAGTTCTTATTTTAGCTTTGGTTCGTCGATGGGATATTAGACAGCTTGATGTTAAAAATGTTTTCCTCCATGGTTACGTGAATGAAGATATTATATGGAGCAACCACCAGGTATGCATGATCCAAAGTGTCCATCTCATGTTTGCAAACTTCAAAAAGCTCTTTATGGCCTTAAACAGGCTCCAAGAGCTTGGTTTGATCGTTTTAGTGCCTTTTTACTCAAATATGATTTCTTTTGTAGTCTTGCTGACCCATCTTTATTTATTATGCACTCATCGTATGGTACATTGGTCTTACTTCTTTATGTTGATGATATGTTGTTGACAGAATCTGATTCAAAGTTACTTGCTGATTTTATCACAATTTTACATTCTGAATTTGCCATGAAAGATCTTGGACCTGTCCATCATTTTCTGGGTATAGAAGTTCAATGGTCTACCAACACTCTACACCTTTGACTCATTATGCCCAAACTATTCTTGACAAAGCTCAAATGTTGGATTGCAAACCAATAAATATGCCAATGGAGTCTAAGACCATTGTCTTCATGATAACACTCCCTTTTCTGATCCTACCTTTTATCGTAGCATTGTTGGTACTTTACATTATTTAACACTTACAGGACCTGATCTTTCCTTTAGTGTTAACTATGTTTCTCAATATATGCAATCACCAGCTGTTGCTAATATAAAAATGGTTCGACGTATTTTACGATATGTTAAAGGTTTTATTACTTTGGGTTTGCATTTAACTGGAGACTCTAAACTTGATCTTTTTGCTTTTTCTGATACAGATTGGGCCGGTTGTCCTACTACTAGATGATCTACAATGGGTTTTTGCACGTTTTTAGGTCGCAACATTATCTCTTGGTGTGCTAAGAAACAACCAACAATTTTACGCTCAAGTACTGAGGTCGAATACTGTGCAATGGCTAATACAACAGTCGAATTAATATTACTACTAGAAAACACGACATCAGCGATGAAAATTAGCGACGGATAGTTATCCGTCGTTAATTAATAACAAAATTGTGACGGAATAATTAACGACAGAAAATTCCGTCAGAAAAAATTCCGTCGCTAAAACAAAAAAAAAAAATTGGACCTATTAACAACGGAATTAGCGACAAAAAAATTCTGTCACTAAAATTTCCCTTACTATTCTGTCGCTAAATATAATTTCGCATTTTATTAAATATAATTTTATATTTTTTATTAAATTAGGATATTTTTTTATTAAATATAATTTTGTATTTTGTGTTTTTATTAAATTAGGGTATTTTTTTTATTAAATATAATTTTGTATTTTGTATCTTTATTAAATTGGGGTATTGTTTTATTAAATATAATTTTATATTATTATTAAATATAATTTTATATTTTTATTAAATATAATTTTGTTTTTTGTTTTTTTTAATAAGTGTATTTTTCATTAAATATAATTTTGTATTTTTATTAAATATAATTTTATATTTTTATTTAATATGATTTTGTATTTTTATTTAATTAGGTTATTGCAATTTTATTAAATATAGTTTTGTATTTTTATTAAATATAATCTTATATTTTTATTAAATATGATTTTGTGTTTGTATTAAATATAATTTTGTGTTTTTATTAAATATAATTTTATATTTTTATTAAATATATATATTTTTTGTTTTTATTGAATATAATTTGTGTTTTTATTAAATATCATTTTTGTTTTTTTAAATATAATTTTTTGTTTTTATTAAATATAATTTTATTCTTTCATTAAATATAATTTTTTTATTTTTATTAAATATAATTTTTTGTTTTTATTGAATATAATTTTGTGTTTTTATTAAATATAATTTTGTATTTTTATTAAATATAATTTTTTTAAATATAATTTTGTGTTTTTATTAAATATAATTTTATTCTTTTAATAAATATAATTTTTTATTTTTATTAAATATAATTTTTTGTTTTTATTAAATATAATTCTATGTTTTTATCAAATATAATTTTGTATTTTTATTAAATATAATTTTTTGTTTTTATTAAATATTATTTTGTATTTTTTTAAATATAATTTTGTGTTTTTATTAAATATAATTTTATTCTTTTATTAAATATAATTTTTTATTTTTATTAAATATTATTTTTTGTTTTTATTAAATATAATTTTGTATTTTTATTAAATATAATTTTGTATTTTTATTAAATAAAATTTTATATTTTTATTAAAATATAGAAATAGAAAAAGAAAAAAAATAAATTAATAACACAAATGTGATGGTGGCATAGTAGTTAGGACTCTCCGAATCTGTCTCTCACACCCAAATTCGAATCTGGGTGATAGCAATTTTTTCAACGTTTATAAGGGCGGGCGTCCGAGCCCATGCATATTTGGTTGACGAATTTCACCGACGGATTAGCGATGGAATTATTTTCGTCGCTAATAATCCGTCGGTAATTTGAAAACCTTAAAACGAAATTAACAACGAATTTAACGACGAAATTTTTCGTCACTAAAAAAGCCGTCACTAATCCGTTTAAAAACCCTAAAACAAAATTAGCGACGTTAAAAAAGTCATCACTAATCCGTTTGAAAACCCTAACATGAAATTAGCGATGGATTTAGCGATGGAATTTTCCGTCGCTAAAAAAATCGTCGCTAATCCGTCGGTAATTAGTGACGGAAAAATTCCGTTGGTAAAAAATCCGTCGTAAAAATTAGCGATTTGACTTTCAACGACAAAAAAATTCATCGCTGATTTTCCGTCACTGATACTATTAGTGACGAAAATTTGGGTATCAGCGACGAAAAAATCCCTTAATCCTGATCACCAATACTCTTTTGTGATAACTTGAGTGCTTTACACATGATTGTCAATCTTGTCTTTCATGCTCGTAGCAAACATATTGAACTAGACTACCATTTTGTTTGCGAGAAAGTGTCAATGGGACTTCTTATTGCTCAACATGTCTCCTCTACCCTTTAGCTTGCGGATATTTTCACAAAATCATTGTGTAAGGCCACTCTATTTCACTTCCACAGCAAACTGTGCCTCCGACCTCGGCACATTTTGTGGGAGGATAATAACAACCAACTTGAGTCCAACCGGAGTGATAAGGATAGGAGAGATAAGGTTGCTAGGAGTAATAAGGAAGCTAATCAAGTTATGGTAATCATTCCTAATATAGCGGATAATGAGTGTAATTTAAAGGATTGTATTGAGACTCGATCATATCAAAATGGTAAATCAATAAAAGCGCATTCATCTCCATCATTCAAGGAAAGTGATAGCACAGAAATAAGGATTAATTGTTTGAAATCTTATCTTTCCATTCATTAAATGATTCTCTTCTGTAATAATGTTTATAAATATAATAAGACTTAAATTCTTTTCTCACGTTCAAAAGAGAAATTACATTCTCAAAATTTTATTCAATTTCGGTTTTTTCTTTAAAGATAGGGCCAAACAATTTGCGGTTGAAACAGGTCAGTCGGGTCATCTAATTTCCAAACCGAACCACTAGAATCATGTCAATGCCCTCCTGGCTCTTGCCTGGTGTGCATTATATTCAAAACTTGTGGGGGAGGATGGCCTTGCTCACATGGAACACAGTGCTGTGTCTCGTGGGCACTTGCGTGGATTCAGAAAAACCAATCGAGATGGCTCACGTGCACAAACATTTAACAAAATTTATGAGGCGAGAGTGCGCCTGTGAACAGCACACTGATTCAAACAATCACAAACGAACAAACATATACAAACAACAGGGCATTTTATATTTTTACTATTAATTGTTTCAGTTACTAGTCTATTCGGACATGGACATAGCCTGCATAATTAAGACACCGACCTTTGGAATTTTCCTTAGCTTCTGAAACTCCCGTGACCCTATATTTTTTCAGGGGTCTTTTGAATAGATAAGCAATTTTTTTTTAAAAAAAAAAAAAAAAAAAAAAACCTTTAACGTGACTCTTTTGTAGCAGCACCTGTACTTCTCTCTCATTTATCTGATTCTTGCACTAACCAGCTGCCATTTATTCATGTACCAATAAAATTTTCATATATACAAAATAATCTAAAAATTATATACATAAAATTTTATTGTGAATTTGGTTAAAAAAAAAAGAAAATAAAAGTTGATTATAATGTTAAAAATATAAATGATTTTTTTTTTTGAATTACTTCAAAACTTTTTTTCTTTGAAGGAATTTGACCAGTGATATTATATTAATGTGACATTGGTGTCACGTCAACTTCTTTTTGAAATATTTTTATAGAGAGTTGACCATTCTGTGTGTTATTAACTTATCGATCAAAGATAATACGAATAAAATTAGTTTGTAGATAATCCAAAGTATAAATTATTTATATTCTCAAAATTATAACGAAAATTTTATCAAGAATTTGTATATTTATTTCATTTCGTTTGTTTGCATTTGTTTTTTTTAAAAAAGGAATTTGTATAATTTGAAAGCTACTACAAAGTGATGGGGACGTATCATCGAAGCGTAAGCACCTAACATAAACTTCGAGTTTGGAAGACGACATGGACGATATACCACCAAATGGTGACATCAACTTCACAGAACAATAAGTAGCCTCAAAACTGTAATGCCTAACCCTGAAACCACTTCCGCTGCCACACAAAATGCGAATTTTTTTTTTTATTATTTTTTTATTATTTTTTTGTGTGTGTGGCCTGCCTTTGTAGGGGGTCCAGTTAAAATCATCTTGATTTTCAAGAGTTCCTTTTTTCCATTTTCAAGAAATTTGGAGCTTCTTTTAGATTATTGGAGGCGACAGGTATCCGATATATTCATCTTTTTCCCTTTTTACTTACTCTTTTATTGTCCTTTACACTATCATCCAATCATAATTAACCTCATTGACAAAATAACCATTTGTCCAAATTGAAATAAAAACAAATCCCTAAAGTGAATGAAGAGGAAAAACTCCAAGATTATTACAGTCGTAATGATTTATTCATATTCCCCGACTTCAAACACAGATTTGATCATGAACATAATCAAAACCAGAGAAAAGCCATAACAAGAGCTTGAGCTCATGACGGGCAAATAAGAAGAAAAATAAAAATCACCTGAACAAAGTATGTTGAAATTTAAGCCACATTTACCATTAAACTTGACTTTCTATTTCTTGGACCTCTTTGCTCTTCTCAGCAAGACCATCAAGCAAAGCACCCGATAGAACACAAAGAACCCAATCAGGATATAGATGTTAGTCCATCTCTGCCTCTCATGAAGCCCTCTCTTCTGCAACACATCGCCACCTGTCACCATGCATGTCTTGTTCTCTTCATACCATATAAGGCACCTCGAAACAAGGCAGGAGTACTCGTTGATCAAAAGTGCATCAAATGCATATTTATACATCGAGAAAAAGTGCATGAAAAGCCAATACTTGGGTAGGTTGTCTTTGGAGATGAAGTAGCCTGAGAAGAGAAAGAAACCCCCAAGAAGAATGGTTACCAATGATGTTCCGGCGATGTAATTTGGAGCAAGGGAGCTCAGAAAGAGAACAAAAGAGTTAGCCATTAGGACTATGATCCATATGACAAGAACAAAGTAAGCAAAGGCTTGCCAAGAAGCACATAGGCCCACTAAGAAATAGACTGAGACTGAATATATGATGGCTATTGCGAGCAAATAAGGCAAGAAGACGAGGGTGTTTGCTATGAGATGAGAAGATAGCCTGTACACACCACTTGATGTCTCTCTGAGAAGAATAGGCCTCTCACTGATGAAAATTGGGAGAGTTTCAGTGGTTGAAGAGAGAAGGAAAGTGAGAGTGAATGCAAATAAGCCTAGTCTCTTCTCAATTCCTTGTTTGTCAAACCCGATGTTTATGTAAATAGTGCCGAGAACAAGGCCTACTCCAAGTGCTTCAAGTGTGTTGGTTAAGAGAAGCTGTCTGGTTCTGTATATGATCTTCCAAAACCTGTTGTAGAGAGTCAAGATTTCGTGCAACCTTGAACTCTTGTATCTGATCTCCTCTGTTTGAGGGGAAACAGGGTTGGGAGAGATTGTAGAAGAACTAGTGGGTGATGAAGGAAGAGAAGGAGGTGAAATGGGTTTCGTCTCTTGAAGTTGATTGAGTAGTTCCATGGCATATTCTAGTGGATTGAGCTGCGGAGGGACAGTGAAGCCATTGGAGTGTAAAAATGCTTCGAGTGAGGAAAGTGAACCATGATGAACAACACTTCCTTTAGACAACAAAAGGATCCTATCAATCATGGATAGAATCTTGAAGCTAGGTTGATGGATAGATAGGATGACAGTGCGGTAACGCGAATCAGTGATAGACCTAAGTATCTGTATCACATTGCAAGCGGAAGTGCTGTCAAGCCCAGAAGTTGGCTCATCGAGAATGAGCACTGTAGGGTCATGAAGGAGGCTCAACCCAATGGAAACCCGTCTTCGTTCTCCGCCTGAGAGCCTGTGGGCCAAGCGGGTCTGGGCCAGATGGGTCAGCCTGAGCTCGGCAAGGAGTGATGACACAATTGCGCCAATTTGGGATGATCTGGGTACAAGAAGACTAGCCGCAAAGGCAAAGGTTTCAGAGACAGTGAGGAGAGGAAGGCAAGCATCATGTTGAGGAACATAAGCTGAGAGCTTGCGGAAAGTGGATGGATTAAGAGGTGAAGAATTGAGCAAAAGAGTACCACTAGTTGGTGATGTTCTTGCAGCTAGAATGTCAAGAAGAGTTGATTTTCCGGCACCACTTGGACCAACAATGGCTAGGATTTGTGATGGGTAGGCAGTGAGAGAGATGTCTTTGAGGATGTAAGTGGGAGGTTTTGCAATGCAGGGCTTAAAGAGGAGTGTTTGGGGAATAATGTTGGTGGTGGTGGTGGATTTTGCGTATGAGATTGAAGTGGCTGTAAGTTGGTAGGTTTTGTGCTGGGGTGGTGGTGGTGGTGATTGGTTTTCCATGGAGGGTGTGGAGGAGTTGGAGGGTGGAAGAGGAGAGGTTGAGGTAATGGGAGTAGGGAGATTTTGAAGAATGTGTTGGTGAAAATTTCCATGAATTTGGAGTATAATGCTAGTGGAGGATAAGTAGCATCCCAATTAAAAAGTCTGGACCGTGCCTTTTGTGCCTTTTTTGGAACGATTTTTATTACCCAACTTTTATTTTTATTTTTTTTTTGTTTTTGATATACAAGAATAATCCAACTGGAGTGGAGACATTTATAAGGAGAGAACGATGGTGTCAGTTGAATTATAGTTCATTGACATTACATAACTTTTATATATTGTAATGATCCCCAATGGTTGTTCTTCTTATAAATTTATTCACAAAAGCATCAACTTTTTTCTTAAATGATAAATGAAATCCAACAAATGCAATCTCTCACAAGTTGGTGTTCAAAAGGAAAAGAAAAATTTATCAACCAAGTGTTCAATTCTTCATACCACAATTTGGCCTAAATTCTTCTCCATTATAACTAAAAATTTGTGATAAATTGATATTCTTATAATTGAATATTTATTATCAAAAAGAAAAGAAACTTTGAATTTCAACTTCAACATAAGTGTAACAAAATATTACTTAAATATAATGTCACATGACATGAGAATAGTATTTTTACCAATTTTAGGCATCATTTTCTTAAATAAATGTTTAACATGTATTTTAGTGCATAGGATCTGAAAAAGAGAGCAATAGAGGCATGTGAATACTTTATTCCCTCCTCACCTGTCATTTATAAACAAATTGGAATAATTTTTCTTGTGCAATTTCGTACCTGGCGTACGTGTGGTGTCCTTACTCTCTCATGAAATAATTGCTAAAAACATAAGGAGAAGCATTCTTGGCAATTAAACAAAAGGAATCTTTGAGGATTACCTAGGCCTTGTATTTCATGGGATCTAATGCTGTTACCTTGCTAATAATGCAATACATAATCTACCATTTGCTTATTAATTAATCCTCCAGGCGCAGTGGTAAATTGTCTTGAAACGGTATAAGGAGAAGAGAGAGTTGCAGGTATTTTCCTTTAGAGGAATTTCTACTTTGTAATTAAAAAAAAAAAAAAGTGTTTGACTACATTTGGCCAAATGATGAACAAGGCAAAGGGTATGGTAGGGCCAAGTTCTTGCGCGTTTCGCACAATTCAAAGACTCTGAATGACAAACGAACGCGTGAAAATTTGTCCGTGAGCATATGTGCCTGAGGGCATTGGGCAACTAATGAGTGCCAAAATTGCATAGGAAAATATATATATATATATATATATATATGTTGGAAATGCAATCTGGCATTAGAAACTGTTGGACATTGATTAGTTAAATTTACGGACAGCATTTAGATCCTAACGAATTCGATGTGTAGTGATTTAAGATTGAGAAAAATTGGAAATCAAGTGAGTGAGGAATAGTGTGAGTTTCCAAAAGTTGAGTTTGGATAGAGTTTTCAATTTGTTTGAGGGAAAAAAAAAAGAAAAATAAAGAAGCAAAATAAATAACAGGAAAAAAAATAATTTGTATTCCTTATTTATAGAAAGATTATATAAATTATTAGAAATAAGAACAAGTGCAATCACCACAACAATATAATGTTTTGACGCGCATAACTGCTGTAATTTTGGAAAGTGATATTCTAGATTTTTAAGATTATATTGGGGTGTCCAAGATTTTTTCATTTAGAAAGGTGAATATTCTTGACACAATTTAAAATAGATATCGATGTAATGTTAGTGGATGTAAGTGATTGAACAGTCTATTATCACAAAGTCCAAAAATTATAAAGCCCACTAGGCAATAATCATAAGGCCCATGAACAATCGGATGCACACTCTGTCTCTCGGTTGAGTGCTCTCTCGGTCAAGTGTCTTCTCGGTCAAGCACTCTTGTTTATATCTTTTAACCCTCTCAGTCTTACTCTCTCGAGAAGCTACTCCTTCATCTCTCAGTCCCCTAACTTCTCGATCATTCTAACTCTCAGCCTCCAAACCTCTTAGTTGTCCCCGCTTCTTATTGGATACTCTCCGTCAATATAGAAGTAATTCCAATTACATGACGAGTCCAACATGTGATCATTCAATAAAGAAGAAAATTTCTAATAAGTTTAAACTTTCTTTAATGTGATACGAATCTCCACTAGTCTTGGGGAAACTTTTCTCAATAATGAAGCAAACTTCTGTAATCACTCCTAATAAAATAGAAAATTTTCGTAACAATTTGAATTTCCCTTAATCAGTAGGGGCTCTAAATCTCCTAAAGATTTTTAATTATAGTCTCTGTCATCTAGAAAGATTCACAGTAATCTCATTACAAGGAAACTAGGGTTTTTATACTCTTAAACGCATATGAGACTTATTGTACATGCATACTATATATACTCAGTACAAACAATCAGTGAGGTATGTTCAATAACTCTACACTTATCACATAGAGGCAACAGAAGACTATTTTACAACTCTATTCAGTTTGTTTCTTAATTTTTCATTACCACTCTTTCTGATTTAAGCGTCAGAACCTCTCCAATTGGAGTATCTTCTAGCGGTATTTCTAGGTCTTACTATTTATAAAGGCCTAGAAGACTCATAGACATCGACTCTTTACTTGGGTTAGCAGAATAATTTTCTGTGGAGAAAAATCTATTTTCATCAGATTGGTGTTGTCTATGGGAACAGATTGACTTTTTAACCAATGCACTTCACGCCCTGCTTTACTGCTATTTCAACAGCCATGCCACCAAGAAGAAAGAAGGAAAACACTTCAAAGGCTATGTCTGTGGCGGGAGGATAGACATCTAACCCTGTGGACCCTCCTCTGCCAACAACTCCCGATAATCAAGTAGATACTTTTACCATCCACCTCCAGCACCAAAGGAAAACACTCCCTCAGGGAGAGCCCTAGTTGCCTGCTACCCAACTTCAAAACTAATCAATTCCACCCTCTACTCTAAACTCTCGTAACATAGTCAACTGCTCCCGAATGGAATGGCTTGAATCAAAGATGCAAGGCAGAAGCAAGCAATTAGAAGAACTTAGCCATGTCCTTAGACAAGAGGCTTCATCCTCCTCTCAAAGATCAAGACATACAAGCTCGCATAGGCTTCAACCCCGAAGGTGCCAAGAGCCCTCGGTTTTCTCTCAACATGAACCAAACGATCTGAAGAAGCAAGTCAAAGAACTCGTGGCCAAATGTGTTGGTGTAGGAAAAGATGACACCACTCAATATGCTATCGGTCTCTCCCTTCGATCATAAAGTTTCTCCTCAGCTGACCCCCTATGGAGAGATATGATGATACTATCGATACTCGAGACCACGTGGCCCACTTCGTGACAGTACCCTATATAAACACTTTCCTACAACCCTAAAAGACAATGCACTGACATAGTTCAATTCTCTTCCTTCATTCAGCATTAGGAGCTTCTTACAACTCAGGTAACAAGTTCAAGATCGAAATGATGAAAGTTTCATGTCTAGATCATTCCATTACGTTGGCAACATTGCTTACTGGATTACGGTCCTTGCGAATGAAGACTTCCATAACAAAAAATTCTTCATCCACCATTTAAGAATTCTATGCTCGAGTGGAAAAATACATTATAGTGGAAAAAATCAAGGCATTTGATAAATGCTGAAACAGAATAAGGAGAAATCAGCACACTCGCTCCCCTCAGCAACCCTCATCCAAGAGGAGCCCACAAGACCTCCACCTTATTGTAGATTTAACAATTACACTCCCTTAAATGATACACCCAGACAGATCCTGATGTAGATCAGGATCAAGCCTTACATTAGATGGCCCTCATGTCTTACGGGGGATAATTCTAAGAAAGATAATACTCGATATTGCCACTTTTACAAGGTTTTGGCCTGAGACTAGGCTTGGCAATTAAGCTTTGTGAGCAGGGCTTTGCAAAGCTCAGGTTTGGCTCGTTTAAAATTTTATGGTTCCGAGCCCGGGCTTGGCTCAAGAAATCTCAGAGAATCTATGCTCAAACTCAGCCCAAAAAATTAAAAGGGTCTCGGGCCAATTTCGGGCTAGACCCGAGCTCGATTTAACCACAAAAAAATAAGAGAGAGAGAGGTGAAGGACAAAAAGGAAACAACCAATTTTGAACAGATTCTCCAGCTTTGCTTCACCAACCATCGATTCGTTGCAGATTCGATATCTTCATCCTTGGATTAATCTTTATTGGCAAAAAAGAAGGAAAAAGAATGTCGAAGAATTGATCAACTAAGATTACAATCACCTTCATCTAAGAGAGAGGAGAGAGGAGAGATGAGAGAGAGGGATTGATCGAGAAGGATAAAGAAGGCCGATCAATCACTTTATAGGGATTAATCTTCATCTTAGATAGAGGGGGAAGAGAGAGAGGGAAGAAAGAGTGAGAGAGTGAGAGAGGGAAAAAGAAGTATCATCTTAGAAAGGAAGAGTAAAAGAGTAAGAGAGGGAAAAGAGAGTGAGTGAATGAGAGAGCAAAAAGTGAGAGTGAGTGAGGGAAGAGTGAAAAAAATAAGAGAGGGAAGAGTAAGAGAGAGAGGGAATAGAGAGTGAGTGAGTGAGCGAGAGAAAGAGAGGGAAGATAGAGTGATTGAGTGAGAAAGTGAGAGTAAAAGAGGGAACAATGAGTGCCTTGAAACGATTGCAAGGGATAGGATAATGAGGCAATGTCACTTCTCTCCCCTATGTAAAATCAAAAAAAAAAAAAAAACCGAATATTTAATTTTAAACGGCCGGCCTTATAAAGGACCAAACCCACCAATATCCAGACTCAACTTGTAATTAAAACGGGTCTAAATAATGGGTTCGAGTTTGGCCCAACTCTAAAATGAGCTAAACTCGACCCTTCAAAACGGGCCAAAACCAGTTGAGCTCAGGCTGTCTCAACTCAATTGTCAGTCATATCCAAGATTGTAGGCTTCAGAGATTCATCAGCATAGAATGAGAAAACAATCTCCCTCAAAGTTTGTGCACTGTAAGCTGAGCAAATGAGTTAAACAAACTACCAACAATAGGAGCTGCCCGCAACCAAGCCAATGGAGTGATCCTTCAAATATGGGGTGGACATTCCTCTTTAACACTCATCTCTTTTGATGATACACCTCTAATTCAGAGTCCAACAGCCCAGGTGGACACACAACGAAACCAAATAGAATAGATAATCATCCCAATCTTCCAAATGATCAAGGCATCCACCTTCAAAGAGGTTCTCACTGCTTGTGTCAAGAAGGGGCATAGAAAGAAAAGACCAATGATAGATTTTGATAATGACGATCTAGTAGAAGTTGATCTAAGTCGCCATAAAAAGGAACGCCACCTAATCATGCAACTACTACGATAGCATTAAACATGGTCAAGCTATCGTCGGCTTATAGCGCCATGCTAGGTCAACCTAGCTGAATGCTATGGAGGTGCTACCGAGCACTAGAAACATGAGGATCAAATTTAGGACACCTCTCAGAATCAAGATGCTTTCCAGTGACCCAGGCCACCAAATACTTCAGTCTAGTAATCTCTGCTCACTGCCTATCATCACTTTGTATGCAACTTTGTGTCGCTGATTAAATATATTGATTTAAGATTTTGCAATTGTTTTTATAATAATATCTTCATTTTACATATTCCATTACCTTCTCGTGACATTTTGGTCATAGCAATCATATACAATCAAAAACAACTTGCAAGTATCAAACGTTCAGTCCACACGTGATGTAACTCTCAACTGGGTAGACGTGACCCACTCTCTCAGCTCTATACCTTGAAACACATCGTCAATATGGGATGTAACTCTCAAACGGTAGACGCGGCCCACTTTTTCAACTCTATGCCTCCAAACGTGTCGCCAATACAAAATGTAACTCCCGATCAAGTTGACACGACCCACATTCTCGGCTCTATGCCTCCAAAATGTATCATCAATACAGGATGTAATTCCTAACCGGGTAAACATAGCCCACACTCTCTCGGCTCTCTGCCTTCAAACATGTTATCAATACAAAATGTAACTCCTGACCAAGTAGACACGGACCACACTCTCGGCTCGACTCTTCCAAACGTGTCATCAATATAAAATATAACTCCCGATCGAGTAGACACGACCCACACTTTTTCTACTCTACTCTTTAAATGTGTTATCAATACGGGATGTAACTTCTAACTGGGTAGACACGACCATATTCTTGGCTCTACGCATTTAAACATGTCATCAATATGGGATGTAACTCTCAGTTGGGATTGGGTAGATGCGTCCCAATCTCTCGACTCTATGATTCCAAATATGTCATCAATATAGGATGTAACTCCTGATTGGGTAGACACGGCTCACACTCTTGACTTTATGCCTCAAAACGTGTCGTCAATACGGGATGTAACTCCCGATTGGGTAGATGTAGTCCACTCTCTCGACTTCACACCCCAAAGGGTTTTGCACCTTGATTCTCTTGGTTCTACATCCCAAAGGGTTCTGCACCCTCACTCTCTTGGCTCTATGCCCCATAAAGGTTTTGCAATCTCTTTCTTGGGTCAATGCCTTGCAGGGGCCTTAGCAAGTCATCACCATCGTTTCTCTACACACTGATCCCACCATGTAAATTATTTCTAATTTCCACTCCCTTAGTTTGAGCATCTCAGTGGGGTTCTAATACTCCTCTATCAGCCATGATGCAATTGAAAACGGCTCAAAGTCCACATCTTTACACTCCAATACACAGTCAACAAGACAACATGAATACAATCGAGACATTAACACATTAAAAAACAAAATTACTATAAATGTTCATCTATTTGTCCAAATATCAAATGTACAATAGAAAAAGCAAGACTTGTGTTAACCAAGGAGAGATACATGAAGGTAGAATACAGGAAAGGGGAGGAAAAGAGCAAAGCACGGAGACTACAACGATGGGGTGGAGGAGAAGGAAGAGCCTTTTGCTGCAGTGACTCAAAGTTAGCCCAAAGGGTTAAACGTCAGCGCTTTCATTGACTACATCATGGGAAGCATCACTTGGATGGGTATCAACGAGGCTCGAACTCAGTGCTTTGAGGTTGACATCCACAGCCATGATCACAGCCTCCTCTAGCCCTGCCTAGTAGATGACCTCCTTGGCATACTGCGGCCTTTTAGTAGCTTACACTGAGCATGCTTGTGGCTATCGATTGCCTTTGTAATAGTCTCCCCCAACTCGGCCAACTTCTATTCTGTAGCAAGAAGCGATTGCTTTCGCGCTTGTGCCAACTTTTTAACAGCCTACAGCCTCACTTCGTGTACCTTCACTAGTGCTTTCAGTCTCTCGCACTTTGTCAGAGCCGTTTTGCACTACTGGAAAATGGACTCAAAGTTAACCCTTAAGTGCTTTAAATTCTCATTTTTATTGTTTAAACTAACCCTGGCTGCTCTCTCCTCTTCTATCTCCCTCTCCCTCTATACTAGAACACCGCAATCGAGAGCTCTCTTCACCCCTCTGGTCTACGGGGTGTCCCAAATGCCCAATTAATTGTTCTCTTTTTAACCTTTGGAACTCGACTAAGATAATAGTCTGCACAAAACACACCAGTCAGATAAAACCAAAAACCTAAATAAAACATACCCTAAAAGGAAGACTTATATCCTTAGCCCAAAGGACGTGAGGGTTTCATCGCCCTGCTCCATTGAGAAGCTATTCAATTCTAGCTCGATGCGATGATAATCCATTTAATCGGCCACCCTCCTTGTCTTCGTGACATCTAGGTACTTATAGCGATGGTTACCGGCACTCACAACTACAGTACCCCTCTCTTGAAGATTCTTCCTATCATTGTAGGATATGACAAAAATAGAAGAGAGAGGAGCAGTCCTTTTCGACACCTTCCTTTTGCCACTTTGCACATACAAGGCTTCAGGAAAGGCAAATGAAGGCCTAACTCTAGCCTCCTGAGCCATGAGCTCGGGAGGCTCATCCCCGACTTCAACGAGAAAACCCCCCGATGTCCTCTCCCTGTGCTCCAATTTCTGCATCCACTCTTACCAAACCCTCATTTGTAGTTTCTCCTTCACTACCCTCCTCAAGAGCTAATATCGGAGACTAAGGAAAGGCCACCTCTAACTCTAACCCTTCGGCTTCCACTTGTTGGCCGCCTCTAGAAGGGAAATCTCAAACACACTTGGTGAACCCTGTTCCCCAGTTTCACCAACTCCCTTACACGGAATTGGCAACATCAACACTTTCCTCTTCCTCCCCAATATCAAAATGGAGAGGGCATCACTCGATGGAGCTCCTTGCACCACTACGCTGCTTCCTTCATGTTTCTCTTAGATTTTGGCCTCATCTGCCTATCAATGGTTACTCCAATTAAATTATCCCCTTGGGTAAAAGGAATAACATCTAGAAGTCTCGTGGCTTTCTTTTTCACCAAAAGAAACCTTTTGATTTTCCTCTTCTCTCCCACTAACAAATCAACCAACAATAGCTTTGCTCATTTAAGAGAGTTTCCACCCAAATGGATTTCTTTTTTGCCAAACAAAAGCCCTCAACTAAACCCACAAACCTTGAATGCCAACAAGGTCTTGGGGACTTCAATCTCAAGAAAGGCTCCCCATTAGCATCAAATAGCACTGGCATCCCTTCCTTGTTCGCAAACTCTACAAAAAAAGAAGTTCTACATCTAACTTTTGTCAATCGTCTCCTTATAAAAAAACTTCTATGTCGACTTCGATCTAGTTTGGAGACAAAACCAGCCCTCCATGGAGGTTCCAGTAGGACACCTTTTCAAAGTAAAGATTGATGATAGTACCTCAAAATCAAATTTCATACGGCAGTAGTTCAACAAACTCGTTACTGCCACAATATGGCACTAAGCACTAGGTTTCAACATGGTTGGAAAAATATTCCAACTCGTCAAAACCCGAGCAAAAGGACCCGTATATGGCAATCGAAGGCCATACTTCACATACTATTTATACATGGGAACACTTTCTTTTGGTGGCCTATTTGTCGTATCTTCCTCCATAGGCAACAAAAATTATAACCATCCCCTAAATTCATATCATCAACCACCTCATGCAAGTTATCTTGTGATATTGTACTCTGAATATCGCTAACGCTATGATGAATACAAGAATTAGAACCTTTCGCCATCTTAGTTTTCTTATAGAGCTCTCTCACAAATCTCACAAGCCCTAATTCATAGAATCTTTTCTCTCTCAACAACAGTGAATTGACAAGAGTGCAACCACCACAATAGTTGTAACCAATCTCAGCTCACTTAAAAAGAAGTGTGTCTAGGTAGATTCACGAACATCGAGGTGGCACATCTCGCATTTGATGCTTAACTTTTGT
Source organism: Dillenia turbinata (assembly GCA_037126225.1). Taxonomy (NCBI): domain Eukaryota; kingdom Viridiplantae; phylum Streptophyta; class Magnoliopsida; order Dilleniales; family Dilleniaceae; genus Dillenia; species Dillenia turbinata. The sequence continues at coordinate 11,311,086 of JBAMMX010000015.1, forward strand.
ACTCATTGTACTTACCCAAAACCGCTTTCTCCTCACATCCTTTCAGATTACTCAATTCTTATCATTTTAATTCTACTCCTAACACTACTTCTTCAAACTAATTTTAAGAGTGAGGGCAAATTATAGTATATGGTCTAACAGCCCATACCACAAAACCCAGGAATTGCTGAGCCCACTAGGCCATAGCCATAAGGCCCATGAACAACCAGACGTGCCCTTGGTCTCTCGGTCAAGCACTCTTGCTTGTGTTCCTCGACGCCTTCGGTCTTATCCTCTTGAGAAGCTACCTCTTCATCTCTCGGTTATTCTAACTCTTGGCCTCTGGACCTTTTGGTTGTCTCCACTCCTTATTGGATACTCTCCGTCAATACGGAAGTAATTTCCATTACATGACGAGTTCAACACGTAACCATCCAATAAAGAAAGAAATCTCTAACAAGCCTAAACCCTAATCCAATATGAATCTCCCCTAGTATTGGGGAAACTTTTCTCAATAAGGAAGCAGACCACTGTAACCACTCCCGATAAAACAGAGAATTTTCGTGACAACTTTAAGTTCTCTTAATCAGTAAAATTCTAAATCTCCTAAATATTTTTATTATAGTCCCTATAATTTTGGAAGATTCTAAATAATTTCTCTACAAAGAAACTAGGGATTCTACACCCCTAAATGCATATGAGACTTGCTATGCATATATGCTATATATACTCAGTATTGACAACCGACTAGGTATGTTTAGTAACTCCACACTTATCATATAGAGATAACACAGAACTATTTTACGGCTCTATTCAGTAAGGCTTTTATTCTTTCATCATTGCTCTTTCTAACTTGAGTATTAGAACCTACTCAGCCAGGACATCCTCCGATAGTATTTGCAGATCTTGCTATCCACGAAGGCCTAGAAGACTCACCAACACCGACTTCTCACTCGGGTCAATGGAGCAGTTATCTATGGAGCAATACCTACCTCCATCAGATATTAATATTAAGATAATTTTTGGTTTTTTTTTTTTTTCAATGAGAAGAGAAAAGAAAAATATTATCAATAAAATAGAGGTTTTCAACCAATGAGGGCGTCGTGGTTTCTAACTAAGAATCATTCATATACCAGACATATTAATGAGCCGTACAGAGAGGTATATGTCTCAGCAGGAACGAAGTGAATGGAATTGTTCGAATTTCTTTGAGAACAAAAGCTTAGTCTGGATTCCCCATCCCACCTATGGATTCACGTGTTCACTATACATTCACATCTCCTCTCTCTCTCTCTCTCTCTCTGGAAAATGATCTAAGTATCTGGTCGGATGCTACTGAACCGGTCACAACCAATTGGAATTAAGAGATCACAAAACAATCTAGACAATACGTTTTCTTGGTTGAATGTGTGATGCCCTCTTGTTTGTTGGAGACTAGATGATAAGCTTTCCCACCGTGAAGGGACTCTCTACTTTAAAGTTAACTTCTTCAATTGGTCCAACAAACTAGTATGAAATCAAATTATATCTAATTGTTTATCAAATGAGTCCGAGTCCAATCTTATTTAAAGTCGTTCAAATTGTACATATGTAGAAATAATGATGATTTAAAATTTTATTCTAGGAATTTTATACTATTTTCATGAATCATACGTATTGGGTTGGTGGTTGTTGAATTCTCATCCACTTTATGTCATTTTTCTAGTTTAATAAAATAATAAAATTATAAGCAACCGTTTGACAAAAATCCAATGATTACAAATTTATGGGTTTTTATATTCATGATAATTGTAAAAATCTCATTTATTTTATAATCTTAGCCCTAATCGACCCATTTTCAGCCCAAGCGGGGATGACTTGAGCCGGCTAATCAGTTCCAATCCGATGCTTGATGTAGTTTTGGGCATTCATAGGCTCGTCACCTTCACCAAATTCTTTTAGATTGAGTGATTGGATATTCAATTGCTTTAATCAGAGATTACTCTGAGAATGGAAAAAATAGATTTAAAAAAGACAATCACTTAATAGGTTTTACAATACTCAAACTACATTAATAAGATAAAACTTAGATATTGATCGATAAAAACAAAAGAAAAAAAATGTGCTTCTCACCTTCACTCTTCGTCTCCCCTTGATTTCAGTTTCATGGGGGTTTAGCTACTTGGGCCCTTTCTTTGCCTACGAGTCCAGAGATTGACTAATCGACTCTATGACATGGCGATTGGGCTGGGCTGCTCTTACCCAACCCACCAAAGAGTACATATGAGACAAAGGAAACAGAGAGTTGTTGCAGCTTCTTTGGAAGAAGCACTCTGAACCAAAGATTTCGGTCGCAATGGAATCCTGCTGATGGTCACTCCATATGATGGGCTTTGGAAGCGTGCAATTTGGACCCTTTGATTGGCTGATTTCAGGTAGCATCTTTGAAAAACATCTGGTTTTAGACATGATTAAGATACCATCAATCGCTCCATCGAACTATGAAAAATATGATACTCGATCAATCAAACTATGAAAAATATGAAAAATGCTCAATCTGACTATTATTAGATTGAGTGATTGATACCAATGCAAAAGTGATGACCAGACTAAACAATGTCTGAATCACTTATAAAACTGTCCTAAAATAATACAGAAAGGAAAAAAATAAACTATCATATCGTGAGCATACCAAGCATCACCTTTGAAGTCTGATAAACCAATTTTTTGTGCAATGAAGAGTGAATTTAGTTGAAAGATCTTATGGACAAATTGATATTTTGTTATAAGAATTGATGCAACTGCAGAACTGCGGCACTTTGGGAGCACTAACATGGAAGAAGAGGATGACGTGGGATAATCGTTTGTTATACACCATCAACAGAGGTTTAAAGCCACATAAACACCAACTTAATATTGTGGAAAGGAATAATGACGCTGCAAGTTGGTGTGTGATAAACGACCAACTCTCTATCACCCCTAAAAATAAACAAGTTTCAGTTTATAAATTTAGGAAAAAAAAAACACAAAAGTTAAAGAAATGAAATTACGAATATGATAATAATGTAAAACTCAATTTTTTAGACAAATTATCATATATTAAAAATCATACATATTGGAGGTAGGTTTCGACTTCACAAATCCAGCTCGACTCAAACGAGTGCTAAATGAGGAGGCTTGAAATCTGTAAAAAACCACCAAAGGGTGTTTCGGCGAGTGAGGCTCCAACGTTTAAGTCAGAAAAAATGGTTTTTAAAAGAATAAACAACAGATAGCGAGGACAGATCTCCCTGTGATCCTTGTGTGTTTTGTATCGAGTTCAGAGGACCTACCTGACTTAACGCTTCAGGGGCCTTTTCTAGGATTTCTTGCTAGAGCCGTATAATCCTGAGACATTGCAGCGATAGTTTCCTTATGAAACGATTCGAGAATTTTGGATCCTGATCGTCAAATATTTCAAACTGTTATCATTTAGAAAATTGAATTATACGGGAAGATTTTTTTCCTTATCGATTAGATCTTGAAGGGTTTCCTTCCTTATCCAAAAGATGCATTTCATACTGCTTAATCAAAGTGAGACTCAGATGAATATTATCGATTGGAAATAGAGGTGTTCGGTTTCTTTAGTATTCGGTATCCATCGGTCAGATAGAGGGGGTGTATGCACCTACTTGTCAGTCGCATTGTTTGGATCGATATGCTTGTGGTTCGAAAGGACTGGGCCCTTCAGGACCAAAAGTGTATTGTTGGGGCTTGGACTCGTCATGCCATTCGTGATCCGAATGCCGTGATGGGCTTTATCAAGGTTTCTGTTGGGGCCCCCAACTTGGATTTAAGAAATGAGTCTCATTTCGAGTCAGGTGGCAGGGCGTGCCGGTTACGTGTAGGGAGTTAGGTGATGGAAGAAAATATGATGATATTCTAATGCATCCTCTGACTCTCTTCATGGTCGGTTTGTCTCCCCTTTTGGTAGTCCTATTGTATTAGTAGGGCTATAGATTGTCGTATATAAGTTTCACTTACGACTTTTGTGGTTTTCAGTGTTTGGGGCTGCTGTTTGTTTTTCGTTGCTCCTCTTTTTTATCATTTCTACACTCTTTGTTGAACAATAGAGGCGAGGTAGCCTTGTGGATTTCTTTTGATGTAATTGGTCTGACCAAGGGATTTGTAAAGTGTAATTACTCATGTAACTGAACATGTATGGAAATAAAAGAGATTTGCTCTACTTACTTGTCATTTGTAGTGTCTGTCTAAATTTCTTTGTATGTCGAGCTACTTATGTTATCAACTCACCTGTGTGGAGGACACAGGGCATTGTTCTCGTGTTTCCTAGGTGGATAAGAGTGTGTTTTTTCTGCCAATAGATGCGAACTTAACTGATAGTACAAATTCTTTCGATCAGGTTCCTTTTAACGAATCAGATTCCCTCATTCGGGGAGATAGATCTCTTCGATAGAATAAGGCGATTAAGACTCAATCGAAAAGATAGATCCCTTCGGTAAGATAGGGCGACTAAGATCCGTTCAGGGAGATAGATCCCTTCGGTAGAACAGGTCGACTAAGACTTGTTCGGGGAGATAGATCCCTTCGGTAGAACAGGTCGACTAAGGTCCGTTTGGGGAGATATATCCCTTCGGTAGGACAGGGGAACTAAGGTCCGTTCGGGGAGATAGATCCCTTCAATAGGATATGGGGACTAAGACCCGTTCGGGAAGAGAAATCTCTTCGGTAGGACAGGGTGACCAATACCCATTCGGGGAGATAAATCCCTTCAGTAGGATTGGACGACTAAGGACCGTTCAGGGAGGTAGATCCCTTCGATAAGATAGAGTGCCTAAGGCCCATTCAGGAGGAAGATCCCTTTAGTAGGACAGGACAACTAAGGCCCATTTGAGGAGATAGATTCCTTTGATAGGACATGGCGACCAAAGCTCATTCGGGGAGGTAGACCCCCTCGGTAGGATAGGGCGACTAAGACCTGTTCGGGGAGATAGATCCCTTCGGTAAGACATGGCAACTAAGGCCCGTTTGAGAAGATAGATTATTTCGGTAGAACAGAATGACTAAGACCCGTTTAGGAAGATAGATCCCTTTAGTAGGTAATAACTGAATGGGGTAGAAACGTTGGGAATCAAACGATAAAACTATTAAAAGGAAAACTATGAGAGACTTACTCGATAGGAGATACCTTTTTCTAAAGAGAAATGATGTGACTCACTGATAGTAGATTCGTAAGTTTTCTGCATTCCAGGTCCTGAGTATAGTTGATTTGTCTAGGTTATGGAGGCGATAAGCCTATGGGCGAACCATAAAGCATATCTAATAGGGGCCTTCCCAGTTTGGAGCTAACTTGCCCCGGGGTTGGGGTTGGCCAGTAGCTTCTACTTTCCTCAGCACTTGGTCACCTGACTTACATGTTTGGCTTTTGATTCTTCGATTATAGTACTGCATCATCTATTGTTGATACGCAGCCATTTGGGCAGATGTGGACTCCCGTAGCTCAGGGAGTAACTCTAGGTGTTCACATAACGAAGATTCATTCTTCTCGGAGTCATACTAAGTCAGCCAGAGCGAGTGGATTCAGATCTCTATTGGTATGATAGGTTCATTTCCGTATGTTAAGCTGAACAGAGTCTCTCCAGTTGCCCTTCGGGGTATAGTACAGTAAGATAAGAGGATGCTATAGAGTTTGTCCACCCATCATCCTTTAGCTTTATCTAGCATGGTCCTTAGTACTTGGAGGATCGTTCCGTTAGTTATCTCCATGAGTTCGTTGGTTGTGGATGAACAACCGATGAGAATCGATGATCGATCTCTAGCTACGCGCAAAACTCTCGGGAAGTTAGCACTATCGAATTGCTTTCCATTGTCTGTAACAAGGATGTGAGGTATGCCGAATCGAGTGACTATGTGAGTCCATATGAATGACTGGGTCTTAGTTGCTGTTATTTGGGCTAGAGGTTCAATCTCTACCCATTTAGTGAAATAGTCGATGGTTACTATAAAGAATTTTCTCTGTCCGGTAGCTGGTGAGAATGGTCCAAGAATGTCCATTCCCCATTGAGCGAATGACCATGGTCCTGTTAAAGGGCTAAGCTTGGTGGAAAGCATTCGTAGAATCAAAGAGAACCGTTGGCATTTGTCACATTTTTTGACATTGTCGTTCGAATCGTTCTTCATGGTCAGCTAGTAATATCCTTGCCGCAAAGTTTTATGGACTAGATTCTGAGCCCCCAGGTGGTTGTTGCAAACCCTTTCGTGGATCTTCCGTAGGACATAGTTCCCCTCTTCTGGGGTCACACATCTCAAGTAGGGATGAGTGAAAGACTTTTGGTACAGTCTTCCGTCAATAATTGTATAATAAGCGGCCTTTCGCTTTAACTTAGCTGTCTCTAGCGACAAGTCAGACAGTTGGTTATCTCTCAGGTATGCTTCAATTGGGTCTTTCCAACTAGGGGGCTAGTCCATTGCAAGACTCTTTCAGACTCATCGATATTGGGTTGATGATTGATGTAGACCGTTCATCTAGAAGCAACTAAATTTGAGTTGGCCAATTTGGAAAGTATATTGACTCTCGCATTTTTTAAGCGAGAGATTTGTTGAATATCGACCCTTTCTAGTTTTGCCATCGTCTCGCGTAGTTTACTTAGATATTTGGCTATGGTCGGGTCTCTTGTCTCATAGATCCCTTTGATCTACTTGACTACTAATTGACTATCGGTGAATACCCGAACACTTCGGGCTCCCATATCGACTACGATTCAGAGTCCTATCAACAAGGCTTTGTATTCCACTTGATTGTTAGTGGCCCTAAAGTCGAATCAGAGAGCATATTCCACTTTGAAGTTGTCTGAGCCTATCAGTATGAGTCTGACGCTACTACCCAAAGAATTTGAAGACCTATCAACATGTATGGTTCAATCTAGCAATGACCATTTGTTAGGACTACTAGTAGACTCAGGTGTAACTGTAACCAAGAGAGTGCATTCGAGAATGAAGTCGGTCAAAGCCTGGCCTTTGATTGCGGGTCAAATCTGATATTGGATGTCAAATTCACCCAATTTAACACTCATTTTGATTAAACGACCAGATGTGTCTCTTTTCTAGAGGATTTGCTTCAAAAATTTGGTCGGTAAGCATCACGACGGTATAGGCTTGAAAGTACGACCAAAGTCGTCTGGCCAAAATGACTGGTGCATATGCTATCTTCTCAATCGGTTGGTGATTGATTTCGGCTTCTTTGAATATCCGACTGATATAATAGATTGGCTTCTGAGCATTGAGTCCCATCTTATAAGAATAGAGCAATGCACCTGATCGAAAATAGAGAGATAAAGATAAAGTTTCTCATCAAGAATCGATCGAAAGAGCAACGGAGGGGTCATAAGATATTCTTTGAGCTATTTAAAGGTTGTTTGGCACTTGGGTAACCATGTGAATTGTTGGGATCTCTTCAGAGCATCGAAGAAGGGTTTGTACTTCTCCCCGACCTTTAACTTGAATCGGCTTAGAATCGCTATCCGATCGGTAAGGCGTTATACCTCCTTCAGTGTTTGAGGCAGCAACATGTCCAATATAACCTGTATCTTCTCGGGGTTTGCTTTAATCCCGCGATTGGTGATCATAAAGCCCAAAAATTTGTCCGACGTGATGGCAAAAGTGCACTTGATAGGGTTCAGTCACATGTTATAGCGTTTGAGCATCTAAAAGGTCTCCTCAAGGTCGGTAACATGAGTTTCGGCATTGGTGCCTTTTACAAACATGTCATCCACGTACGCTTCTACATTTCGACCAAGCTGATCTTTGAAGATTTCATCAACCAATCGCTGGAAGGTCGCTTCTGCATTCTTTAAGCTGAAAGGAATGACTCGGTAACAATATATACTGAACTCAATAATGAAACTTGTTTTCTCATCATCCTCCGACGTCATTCGTATCTGATTATACTATGAGTAGGTATCCGTAAAATTTAAGAGTTGGTGGCCTGAAGAATTATCCACCAATTTGTCGATATTTGGGAAGGGGTAACTGTCCTTTAGGCATGCTTCATTAAGATCTATAAAGTCTACATACATCCTCCATTTACCATTGGCTTTCTTCACTAGGATCATATTGGCTAGCCATTCGGGATACTTGACTTCACGGATGAACTCGACTATTAGTAGCTTTTGGACCTCCTCTTGGATGGCTCGCTGGCATTCGAGGGTGAACACTCTTTTCTTCTACTTGACTGGCTTGTAACCGGAGTTTATGGTTAATTTGTGAATGATGACGGATGGATCGATGCCAAGCGTGTTCTCGGGGGACCAAGCGAAAACCTTAGAGTGTCATTGTAGGTAGCTAACAATAACTTCTCATAAGGGTACAGACAGGCCAGCCCTGATATGAGCAGTTCGATTGGGATCATCAATTAGAGGAATCTCGATCACCTCTTCTCCTAGTTCTAGTTTGTTTATCGGTTCGATGTCGTCTCTAAATTCTAGAGTGTTAATAGGAAAGTTTTCGTGCTCATCTCCGTCAGCAAAGAGAACATAGGGGTCAGGATCATTGCAGATAGTAGCGATCCATTACGACATTCTAAACTTTATCTTTATATATCTAGTGCTGGGTTATGCTTCCAGTTCGTCCAGACTTGGTCGGCTAAGGATAGCGTTGTACGGTGAGAATAGTTTCACCACATGGAAGGTGGCCTTAACGGTTACATGGTTAGGGGGAGTCCCTAAAGTCACAACAAGGGGAATGGTCCCCTCTGGATAGATGCATTTATCAAATAATCGTTTGAAGGATCCAGTTGGGGGATGAAGGTACAAGGAGTTGAGATCCATTCGATGGAGAGCGTCCCAAGTAAGGATGTCACAATTCGCACCTTGGTTGATGCATATGAGAATCCAATTTGATAGTAATAACTAGAGGATCATTACAATTAGGGTCTACTCCAATCAGATCATCATTATTGAATCCGATGACCGGCCGTTTTCTCTTAACCGTAGCCATATTTTGTTTGGTGACAAAAGGTTGGTGAGAAAGACTAATGACTAGTCTAATTCGCACGGATAGCACCAATCTATTAGAGGTGGATTTCGGCTCCACAGATCCAACTCCTTGATGACTCGAACGGATGCTTAATGAGGAGGATTGAAACCTATTAAAGATCGCCGGAAGGTGTTCCGACGGGGGAGGCTCTGACGCTCAAATTAAAAAGAGCGGTTTTCGAAAGAATAAATAGATAGAGAGGAAGAATGGATCTCCTTGTGACCCTTGTGTGTTTTGTGTCGAGTTTAGAGGACCTACTTGGCTTGACATTTCGGGGGTCTTTTATAGGATTTCCTGCTAGAGCCGTATGATCTTGAGACGTTACAGTTCTAGTTTTCTTATGAAGCGATCCGAGAATTTTGGATTCTGATCGTCAAAAATTTCAAATTGTTATCATTTAGAAAATTGAATTATAAGATGAGTTTTTTTCTCTTATCGATTAGATTTTCAAGGATTTTTTTTTTATCCAAAAGATACATTTCGTATTAAAATAGGAAATTTAATCAAAGTGAGGATCAGATGAATATTTTTGATTGGGAATAGAGATATTCGGTTTCATTAGTATTCGGTATTCATCGGTCAAATAGAGGAGGGGTTGTATGCACCTGCTCGTTGATCTCATTATTTGGATCGATATGCTCATGGTTTGAAAGGATTGGGGCCCTTCAAGGTCATTAGTGTATTGTCAGATTTTAGACGGAATAATATTTATACCATGTCTCATCAATACAAAAGTACTAAATTACTGTGACACATCAAGTTCAGGATGAAACGATAAAAAAAACAAAAATTGTACACATCAAATGAAAAATAGTTTTTTATTTTTTTTTACACTCGATAGCAAATAAAAAGGATTTATTAATGGCTATTAAAATAGATAAAAACAAACAAAAGGTGCAACTTAATACTTACACCAACAAAAATAAATAAAGGGGATTTCTTTGTACTTTTAGCAGGATTTGACATTTTCAAAAATTATACAATGTTACGGGTTCTGAGCTAGCACATACGTACCTTCAATGAAAACAGGAATTCTCTCTTCTCTTTCCCCACTCCTTTCCTACCTGCTGGAACTACATTTCCTTTAATCCTCTCTTTCTTCTCCCTCACTCATTCTTTCTTTGTTTGCGCAAAGGCAGAGGCCTTTGCTTCTTCTTCAAGTAAGAATCGAGCTCATGCTTGTTGCTCCATTTCTTTCTTTCTCACTTCTTCATGTTCCATCTATTTCTCTCACTCCAAGCTCCCTCTTTCTCTCTTTGCCAATTGCTCATGTCCTCCCAAAAGTAGTGTAAGCTTAGATGTCAGAGGACACCTCCTTCTATATCCACCATCAAGTATAAAAAATTTAATCTAAGGGTAGAGATCAAGCCATATGGTGAAACAATTTGGACAAGCGTAGAGTTTGTCTGCTTTATGATTAGTAGATCAATGAACAGATAAAATCAAAACACGAATGTCCTGATTTAGATTGTTTGGTATTTTAAAAATTAAAAAATTTTGCTGTCAAAAATTTTATAGCAAATTAAAAATTTTAGAGATATTTCTCGAAGTACGTGATAGGTTTTCTAATTTTTTTTATTAGTAATTAACTAATATTACTTGTGTTTCCAAAATTAGGGATATTATATAATAACAACTTGATTGCTTTCGGAAGTTTTTATAATTTTTGTTCTCTTTCGCTTAACTCATGGCTTGGTGCTTTCATTTCATGCCCTAAATTGGTAATAGCAAAAGAGTTAGCCTCTCCACCTAAAAAAATTTTGGGCTTCAAACTTCTTTTCATCAACCTTAGTGTTAACTTTTTGTCATCCTTTTCAGCTTGTAGGTGTTTGTTTTCCCTTTATGCTTCCGTGTTGATATCAAACTGCCTGGTTCTATCAAATAATAAGTGACAAGAATATAAATACATACGTCATCCTAGTATTTGACGTTACCCCTTTATGCTTTAATATAAATGTTTCTTCTATTTGTATTACTACGAGGATCTTACTTGTTACCAAATAACTCTTTTGATTTTTAGATCATTACTATTTGATAGTACTCTATTTAATAGATTTTTAAAATCATACATCGTTGTTCGATGAGGAAAACAATCACCATCAAAATCAAATTTTTCTATATTCTCGTGGACTTTCGTAAAGAAAATGAATCTTTTTAGAGTTCTAAACTTTCCTAAATCTTGAAAAAGTAAAAAATTTACAGAAATCTCTAATTATAATACTAACCGTCTTGAAAGGTTTCAATCAAAAAGAAACTAGGGTTTTCTACACCCCTGGAAGGCTATAAATACAGAGTATAGATAACTCTCGAGAGGGGACTCAATTTTTACCCACAAAAGAGAGGCAATTCTATACATTATTCAGAGAGGGTGCCATATCCAATTCTATATATCATTCAGAGGGGGGTTCTATACTCAATTTTATATGTCATTCAGAGGGGGATTTCATACTCATTTATATACACCGACAAAGGTAGGGTTTTCATACTTAATCTTATACAATCAAAGGTATACTTTCGTATTCTGCTCTATATATAATCGGAGGTATGATATCTATAATTACTATCAGTTTTTATTTCATCACTCATACTGACTTGAGTATTGGAGTCCCCCTGTCGGGTCAGTCCCGGTGGGGTTTTTGCAGTTTTCTCATCTGTGAAGAACCGACGAATACCAACGTCATCGGCTCCATGCTCGTGTCGGAAGAGCATGTATTTGTGGGGTGAAAATTGATTCTAACATATTGGCGCCGTCCGTGGGAAACGACTATGTAACACCGAAAATTTGGTATTAGAAATGTTTTGCAAAATATCTTGGTAATTATAAAAGAAAATTTTAAATTTTATTGATTTTTGATTTTGAGATATTAAATTTGAATTTTAGGTATATATAAAATGCCATGTCCGCGATTTATAGTGAATCTCATTTTTATGAATTTAAAATTTAGTAAAAAGTGAGTATAAATATATATGGATATATATATATATATATTTATGTATGGATATATATATATTTATATAAAAAAAGAAGAAAAAAAAAGAGAGATGAGATGCAGCGTTTTGGCCCAAAACGTTGCGTCCCCCCCAAAAATTTGATTAGGGTTAGAAAACCCTAATCTTCTTCATCTCTCTTATCTCTCTCTCGCTTGCTCATCTCTCTCGCCTCTATTTCTCTCCCGATTCTCGCTCTCTATTTCTTTATCAATTTCTCCCTCTCCCGCGTCTCTTTCTCTACCTCTCGCCGGTGGCTTTACCGACTGCCATTGTCAAACCCTAGCTGGCGAAGGTTGTTCATCTCTCTCTCTCTCTCTCTCTCTCTCTCTCTCTCTCTCTATCTATCTCTCTCTCTCACGCGCTACAGCTCTTTCTCTTTCTCCCTCGCTTGCGCGCACGATGCTCTCTGCCAAGAGCTCTTCCGCAACCCGCGCTAAAGTCCCTAACCCGGCGACCTGTAGACCTTCGAAAGCCCTAGGCCGCGACCTACACTCTATCCCCTTCGCAGGTAATGGCGATTCTCTAGACAATAGCTTTAGGGCTTTTAATTTTTCTTGGTAATTTAGCCTAATTATTAAACTTTGCTTCGATTTGGAAGTACTGCAAAATGGCTGAGCTGAAGGTACACAAACGTTAGGGCTACGAACTGCGAAAACCTGGGTGAGGGAATTTCTAATCCCTTCAGTAACCGAACAAAATTTTCTTGCTGAATTTAAAGTGAGAAGCCTTGTTTATGTCTTGAAAATATGTTGAATTCGAAGGAGATATATTTTCCTGAAATTCTGCATGTAATTATTTGGGTTAAGTCTAAAATTCTACATGAATTTAGGTTGTCTAATATGAGAGAATATGTTAGAGGGTGATAGAATTTTGTTAGGTTGATTATAATAGCTTTTCCTGAAATTTGATTGAAATGTGCATGAAAATATTAGGGTTTTGGGGTTGGAATGGAATGTTTTGCAAAATGAAGCGTACTGTTGCATCCAATATATTTCTTAGGTTGTTTTTGAATTGTTAATTATGTGGTGGTATGTATATTGAAGGATAGTTTGAAAATTGTGGTTAGAGCTTATAAGAGCTATTGTAGCCTTTTTCATTATAATTTATTCTGCATATAGGCAATTTAAATGCAATCTCCTTATTACGAAACTAGACTTTCATACCTTGAAAATAACATATGGTTTCAAACATTTGGATGTGAATTGAAATGTTTATGATTTTTCAAAGAATTTTTGCCTTGAAGATTCCGTGAATAACCCAAAAACCCTAGGACGTGAATAGTGAAAATTTAGGAAAAATGAGAATGAACATTTTATTGATGTGTAAATGTGCTGCAATTGATGAGATTAGAATGTGTATTCATGAATTGGAGAAATTAGGAAAAATTGATAAACCTTACAAATAATTATAAATTGATGTTATAATTGTGATTGTGGATTTAGGAAAATCAATTGAGGATCGAAATAGGGTTCCATTAGAAAACTTGTGGAAATAGGGAGTGAATAGCCTCCATAGAGGTGAGTGGATAGTTATGTATCGTATAAATGAGTAAATGATTTTAAATATGATTTGAAAATTTGATTTTGAAATGAATTTTGCAATGAATTTATAATGTTTTGTGATTGTGGTGAGTTTAAAATGAATTTTATGACAAATCCATGACTCGTGAGATAAATATTGATTTGTTTGCGCCATGTTACGATTGAATATTCATATGAATTTTGAAATGTTGCTCTATTTTATATATTGAGAATGAATTGATTATGAAATTGAATGTGGTAACGTGGTGCTGGAAAATGAAACGACTTTAGTCTAAATCTTGCCACGAATCAGGCCATCGGAGCGGCGTGGTTAAGGCTGGTTAAATTGACTTGGGGAAGGTGGATTGGAGAGCCTCCAAAGGCCGCCAGATAACGTGATAGCACCCTACGGAATTCCAAACTAACGCCAAGGAAAAAAGGGGATTTTATAAAATTTATAGAAAACCCCTTAACGGATCCTGCCAACAGCCATTGGTAGGATAATGATTTCAGCACACCACAAAATTATGAAAAAATGAATGTGGACTATTTGATTTGATTATATGAGTCATGGTGGTTTGATATGAATGATTTTATGTGAATAAATTTCTTTATGGTATTAAATTATATTTGATATATGTATTTTGCACACCACCCTCACCCCTCAATTATATGCTGCATACCATTGTATTCCACTCACTGGATATTTTAAAATACTCACCCCCGCTCCTTTATTACTTTTCAGAGAAAATGTAGCTTAAGGGTGACTCCTTGAACTGTGCAAAAATCTTGTGGTATTTTGGGATAGGTATGGATTATGTATTTATTTTGCGAGTGTAGATCGTTGGACGATGGAAAGGAAGTTCTGTACATCTCATACCGTACAGATTTTACTGATACTGATTGAATTTTTTGAACAAATATTAGTAAAATCCAACGATTATGATTTGGGACTTCGTTCTTTTGCTTGAAATTATTTTTGGAAAGATGTTTTATCTTGTACTAGGACATTTGGATTATAATGTTGGATTTCGATACTTTCTTTTGGTTTTATGAAGTGCTATACATCTCATACCGTTTGGAATATATTGATACTGGCTTGTTTTCTTCAGGAAAGTATTAGTAAAATCCATACGACTATGATTTAGGATTTCATTCATTTTTGATTGGATTATATTTTTAGATTTTGATATTTTACTTCAGATTGGTAAATTATGGAATGATTGAGAACTCTGAAATAGCTGGGATAGCCAATTCTGCATGTGTGCATGTACAGGGATCCCCGATTGTGTGCCGACCCATGTTTGTGTGTACAGGAATTCGCCGAATGGGTCCCTTTGCATGTGTGTTGTTCATATGATTCTTTATTTTGATGGATTTTATATTTTGGAAGAGTTATTATGTAACACCGATATTACGGTGTTCGAATATTATTTCCGTTTTTGAATTTAATAAAATGATCCTCAATTTATATTTATATATATATATATATATAATATTTAATTTTATTGATTTTCGATTTTTGAGCTTTTAAATTTAATTTTTTGTATATTTTAAATACCGTTTCTGGGATTTGTAAAATAAAGTTAGTATAAAAATATATATATATATGTAAATAATTATTTATTTATTAATTTATTTATTTACTCAATTAACTATTTATAAAATCTATTTATATAAAAATATATATATAAATAATAATAATAATAATAATAATAATAATAATAATGAAAAAAAATCGAAATTAGGGCTTAAAGCCCTAATTTCTCTCTCTCTCTCCCTCTTTCTCTCTCCGCCTCCCCATCTTCCCGCGGCTTCCTCGCGCCTCCGCCCTGCGGCCGCCGCTGCCCTCCTCCGCCGCCGTCGCTGCAACCGCAACCACCACCCTCGTCTCTCCCTCACAGTCACTCTATCTCTCTCCTTCTCTCTCTCGGCTTCTCTCTCTCACCGCGACTTTCACTCTCCCTCTCGCGGTTCTCTGCCACCGCGGCCCTCCACCACCAGCCCGTTGACCACCCACTTTCTCTCAACCTCCCCCTCAGTCTCACTCTCTATCTCTCTCTTTCTCTCTCTCTCGGTTGCTCTCTCTCACTCTCCCCCTTTTGCGATCTCTCTCACCTGCGACTCTCTCGATCTCTCTGCACTCTCTCACTCTCCACCGCGACTCAACTCCTTCCACCACCACCACCCATCTTCCACTCTCTACCTCCCACTCTATCTCTCAATCTCTTTCTCAGTCTCTCTCTCCCACGCGCGAAGAACCACCTTCTTTCCCCTCTCGCGCGATGGCTCACAGTCCCCTCGCCTGCGCGCTCGCGTGCACTTCTCTTCCTCTGCTGCGAGCAGGTCCTACCACCTGCGGAAGCCCCAGCTGAAAGCCCTAAGTCGACCGTGCTGTGTTCTCTGCATAGGTAAGATTAAACCCTAACCCTAATTCTAGGGTTTCAAACTTTCTTAGGAAATTTGGTTTAGATTACTGAAATTACCTTAAGTTGGGAGTTTTGCAGGTCTGAAAATGTATTGAGGAGACGATTTGGCGAAGGTTACGAACTACGAGAACAACCTTAGGTGAGGGATCTTCAATCCCTTAAATAATTTAAATCGATTTGGTTGAATTTAGGCAGAAATTATATAGACATATATCCTGAAATGTATTGGACACGAAAGAAATGTGTTTCCCCTAAGGGTTTGTATGAAATTGTTGGAGTTAGGTCTAGGATTTGATGCAAACTGGACTGCGAAGCATGTTAGAAATGTCATAGGTAGCATTAGAGTTTTATTTGATCGATTTGTGTATTTGTCCTTGGGGTATGAATTGGAATTGATGGGAATTAAATTAAAATTTTGTAATTTGGGAGAAAAATTGGTAAAATCGAGGAATATTGTAAATTTAAAGTCGTTGGTGATTGAAATGATCTTAGGTTGATGAAATGAAAGTTTAGGGAAGTAATTGTGCAAATTTAAGCTCTTTTAAATAGAAGGCAAATTTGAAAACCCTTTAATAGGGCTTTAATTGATGATTATCCGTATTGATTGGTCTAGATTGACCTTTGGAGACTTGAGGGGAGTCCTTTTGATTTGATTTCAGAAACAGGGAGTGGATACCCTCCCTAAGGGTGAGTGGGACCCTAATCTCTTGCATGAAATAGTGAAAATTTGATTTTACCGTGTTTTTAAACAAAACATGCTTTGATATGCATTGATTCGATGTGTGATATTAAATCTCAAATATGTTTTGTGACTATTAGAGTGTTGTACTTATGTTTTCTACGATTATGCATCCATGTTTGAAATGAAATGAAATTGTGCCATGATTTGAGAAATGGAATGTTTTCTATTCTACCATTGCATCGGTTGATTTGAAATGATTTTGATGAAATGTATTGGCACACGGATTTGAAATGTTTTGATGAACTGTGAGGGCACCGGGATGCCCACTTGTGATACTATTATGATAACTTGATTGATTCCGTAGCTACAATGGGCGTTTGTAGAGGCACGAGTTGCCCGGATACGTTTTGACCAGAGGTATCCACAAACGTCGTGATTGTGATATGTATGGGCCCGGTTGAACCAGGTATTGGGGAGGTCCATCAGTATAGGCGGTCTAGCACCGGGAGTTGCTTGTACATGATTGTGATGTTCCGTATGTGCCCAGTTGAACCGAAAGGGGAGGTCCATCAGAATAGGCGGTCTAGCACTGGGAGTTACTTGTACGAGCCAATATCGAGGTAGAGAGCATCTTTTGAAACACTTTGCATAACAAAACCCCCGATACGCCTGTCCTTGGTCACGGTTGACCTTTGCCAGGATCATTTTCAGCTTGCTCTATGATATACTTGATTTTTAAATGGATGCATATATGTGTGATATCGTGTGATCGATTAAATGAATTTCATTTTACTAAACAAATCATGATTTACTACAAAAATTTTAATTATTGTTTACGAATGATATTATTTGACACTCCAATATTCACCTACACTATTAGTACTTGAGATTAATCCCCTCACTCACTGAGTATCCTCCCATAGATACTCACCCCTCTTCTTTCCTCCCTCAGATAGGATTTTTGTGCTCGAGCGACATTTCAGAGTATAGAGTTTGGGTGTGTTTGGTGTTCAGAAAGGTGAGATTTTAAGTTTAAATTGAAAGATGAATTATGTATTTTATTTCGACCCTGTGAGGTCTTGTTGAAATCCGTAGTTGGCCATGTACTTATTTTGGGATGACTGTATAATTTATATATATTTATTTGTGAAACTCTCATATTTTATTTGCATTGAGGCGATTGTACGTATTTGAATGTTACTTGGGAAATTTGTTATATATTTATATAAATTTAGGTCCGCTTGGTGTGGCGGCTGCTCATGCTCTAGTTGGGCATGACAGTAGAAGTCTGTGGCTAGGGTTGTTGAAAGATTTTATAGCCTTGCGTTGTTTTGAATGTTGGCTGTGGGAATTGGTTGGTTTTGGAGAGGTCGAGATGGCCATTTGTTTATTTTACCGAATGATTTTGAATTTCACAGGTTTAACAGGTTATTTGTACATGGGAGACCTCCAATTTATGGGGAGGTTCTGCCCGATTTTCTGTAAAAATCTAGCCAGCATTTAGGGCAACGGGCGGCTGTTCACGACTCCGGTTTGGGGCATGACATATTATACTATTAGAATGCCTTGCGCTATCCCGGTATACAGGGAGGTCATGTCCGTATGCCGAGATAACGCGACGGTTGTTACATGCTCGACGGGAGAGTCAGGACGTGACAATTCTATTGGTATCAGAGCATAGGTTCACGATTTTAAATGTTTAAAGGTTTGAACTACTTCCAAATGTCCCAAAGGTTTTCTAAAGGTTTTAAAAGTATTTTTCTTTTGAAAATCTCAAGTTTTAAAGATTTACTTTCAAGAGATGTATAGAACTTTCCATGGATTCTTAAGAGTTATGACTAGATTTATTTTTAGGGGGTTAAGCACTTGGCCTAGATTCTATTTTAATTGTTAAGTTTAGACCCTCTCTATAAAGCTTTACTCCCTAGACGAAGATTAAAGAACCTGAATAGAATATTTTCCACTGCACCTCCACAACCAGAGTGATGTATCGCTTTATGAATAGTTTCTCAATTGTGATTGAAGATCTCCCTTGGCTTGTTTGGCTGAATGGTGAGTACCCTCGTTGTAATTCGTTTGGAGTAACATCTTGATGTTAGAAGTTTGATATACTTGTGTAATAAGCATGGCAATATAGAATTGCTTATGATTAAGATACAAGGTAAAATACTTTTGAGAGATTGTATTTGTGAGTAGATGTTGGGGTTTGATAAATTTTTTCATGATTTATTTTATTAGGTATGATGAGTAATTTTTTTGGTTAATGCACGGGTATTGATTTCTATGGGGTCTAATAACTCATTTATAAGTAAAAAGTTTGTTAAGCACTTCAATCGATTCTTGACCTCTCTTGGTAAAAGATTTTTGGATGTCACTCTATTGGGAGAATATGAGAGGTAAGACTACTCCTCCTACTGAGGAGAATTTCTTAAAGTTTTCAAATCAATCCTATAGGGACCAAAAAAAGGTAGGAGTCTAATTATTGATGGCAAATTAGATGCCACTAGGATTTGAAATTCTCTCTATCTCTCTTACTCATTGTGGCCATTGATTGCAGGCCCTAATGGTAACATTATCATAGCACTCATTGTATTTCTCAAGCCTTTATATTATTTAGCGAGGTCAGCCGATTCGGTGGTCCAAGACTGTAACTTGATTAGAAATGGTGTAAATTTAGTTGGAGGTAAAATTAGCAAAGGTACATGCAATTGTGTCATGTTGCTTGCAGCTGTTTTCAGATACATATGACATGTATATATTCTATTTATCCGAGATATTATAGACAAAGGTCTTAGAAGGTAGTAGATGATTATTAGAGAGAAATCGAAGATGGAAGATTTCAAGTGCATCATAAATTCAAAGAGCCTATGAAAGTTGGATAAGGAAACTTCTAAAAATATTAGGGTAAATAAGAGTATCATCCTTGATTAGATGGATGTTTCATAAGTTGGATATTTAAAGTGCTTGCTTATGATCCTTATTTGTTAGAATGTAAATCTTTGGTAAAAGGTAGGGCCTTTGTACTCATTTTATTTATACATTCTATTCGAAAGTTACAAGCATTATATGTTTCCTCTCATAGTAATGTAATCCCTTCCTATTTTTGAATGTCATCTTCAGACAATGCTAAAGTGGTTAGAGGTTCTTGGTATAAATTTTAAAAAGAGAATTGATTGCTTGTGAGATCACTATAAGAGCAATTGTGGCATATAAAGATCTAAAACTAAGTTCTTGTTGGTAGTCATATAAGAATATGAATAGGAGGTATTGAACAATAGGTTCAAAAATAGATGGAGAGTTATGTAGATATCCTACTATGATTGCATATGGCTAAGTTAAAATGATTAATGTGGATATACTTCAACAGGTTGGAAATATTAGGGGTGAAAATGGAATTTTGGTTTATTTTGTTGATGTTTTCCCCTCTATTTAATGTTAAATGTATTACAGCATGTATGTGGTTTACAGATAAGCCTATCACCCATAGATATAGAACTGGTACAAGATTATGTATAGAATGAGACATGGAAATTGTCATCATTTAGTATTTTTTTGAAATTTAGTTCAAATAGGGAAGTTGTATTGAAAGCACTGTATGCAGATGGGAAGATTGTAATGTCTAGAGTGCAACAGTGATAAATATAAGATGCACTAAAAGTAGTTATTACTTTTTATAGTTTTAGGCAAGTCATATCAGTTATTTGAAAAAAAAAGTAAAATATTGACATGCTTTATCTTAGTTTCCATGGTTTTCTTTTTTAGATTCAAGATTCATGACATCTATTGCCTACAAATTGAGAGAATAAAGATCACCCTCCACTTATTCTAGTACTTCAAATTCTTGGGATGAGATTGTCAATGATAAGAACTTGTTCAACCACGCCAGTCTAATTCTTAGATGTCTAGCTCGTTGGAGTCTTACTCTGATTGATTTGATAGGGTCAATAATTGAGATTTGACAGATATGTATTGTGAAGTAGTTTGAGAAATGTTCCATTTTCCTAAAATCCTCACTTTGAGGATGATTTAGACCTTCCATTACTCTTGGGAAGTCTAAGCATTTTTATAACTAACTTAATCTATAATGTTTTGAATTATTAACATTTCTCATATTCTGTTTGGAATTATCCTTTAATAGGGTGGAGAAAACATCCTCAATATATTAAATATACTTGAGAATTTGTAAGAAATTTGGCCTAAAGATGAATATGTCCGAAATTCCCATGTAAGATATTATGCACAGAGATCATAGATGAGTTGTTTTCTCAATAGATTGTGCCAAAAAGCTTTTAGTTGTGTTGTTGGGAAGTAATCCTAGATCTACCACTCTGGACCATTAGTAGATAAGACTAGTAGTAGATTAAATGTATACAAAGTAATTCTTCTGATGTATCCTATGATATTTCATATTTGTTTGTTCAAGCTAGTGACACTTAATGTTTAGTTGAAGTCTAAGAGATATACGTAAGATTTCCAATTTTGTTCTTGAAACAATTACAATGAGCATGATGGTAATTCTCAATTGTTAGAAATCCTTTGGCTTCAATATTATCCATGGGTCTTTTGTGATTGTATAAATTTTTGTTTATGAGATGGCCTATAGGAGCTATTGGTTTTAGTATAAATTATTGAGTTATTATTAGATGAGCAGGAACCACAAAATGTAAGGTTGAGAGGAAGCAAAGCATTATCTAAAACTCAAACATAGTGAAGACTTATTGTTGTGCTTGTTGGAAGTTCCTTTAATATAATATTAATTAGACGGACATTGTAGAAGGATTGAAAGGAGAAAATTCAGAATTCTATTTCTATATGTGACTCTTCATTTTGGAAAAAAAAAAAGGGGGAAGAGAAAGAGGGTTGCTTTAAGTCCCAAGGTAGACTATATGAGTGATTTGGCTTATCCAATGCCCCTAGCACACTTGTGGAAATAAGGACTCAAGTTCTACATCCTTTTGTAGGGAAGTTCATAAATGGTATGTCCATGATAGTTTTATAGTGTGTTTGTGTGAGATTTATGTATAGTAGGTCAAATAATAAAGAAAATTAAAGTGAGACATTTAATCATTCTAAAGTTGTCGTGGCTATTAGTGATATTTTGTAATTGGAGTGTGCCTTACAAAAGTCGATATTGGTTGGGGAATACTATAGAGTATGATAATGTATTTATAGTTGAATTTATTTGTTGAAAGCCTTGTTTTCAATATGGTGTTGAGAATTTGACAGCGATGTAACCTGAGAAACAACAGTGGTAGAAAAGTGTGGGCATAGAATTGATGTATAATTATTATTTAAATTTCGAGAACGAAATTTTTTTCAGGAGGTTAAGTGCTGTAACACCGAAAATTGGATGTTAGAGATGTTCTATAAATATTTTTGTAATTATAAAAGAAAATTTTAAATTTTATTGATTTTTGATTTTGGGGTATTAAATTTGAATTTTAGGTATATATAAAATACCGTGTCCGCGATTTGTAGTGAATCTCATTTTTATGACATTTAAAATTTAGTGAAAAGTGAGTATAAATATATATGGATATATATATTTTTTTATGGATATATATTTATATAAAAAAAAGAAAAAAAAAACAGAGAGGAGACAACGTTTTGCCCCAAAACGCTGCGTCCCCCCTAAAAAATTTGACTAGGGTTAGAAAACCCTAATCTTCTTCATCTCTCTCGTTTCTCTCTCGCTCGCTCATCTCTCTCGCCTCTGTCTCTCTCCCAATTCTCACTCTCTGTTTCTCTATCGATTTCTCCCTCTCCCGTGTCTCTTTCTCCACCTCTCATCGGTGGCTTCTCCAACCGCCATTGTCAAACCCTAGCCGGCAACGGTTGTTCATTTCTCTCTCTCTCTCTCTCTCTCTCTCTCTCTCTCTCTCTCTCTCTCTCTCTCGCACGACAGTTGTTTCTCTTTCTCCCTCGCTTGCGTGCGCGGTGCTCTCTGCCGAGAGCTCTTCCGCAACCCGCGCTGAAGTCCCTAACCCGGCGACCTGCAAACCTTCGAAAGCCCTAGGCCGCGACCTGCACTCCATCCCCTGCACAGGTAAAGGTGATTCTTTGGACAATAGCTTTAGGGTTTTTTATTTTTCTTGGTAATTTAGCCTAATTATTAAACTTTCCTTCGATCTGGAAGCACTGCAGAATTTTGGCTGAGCTGAAGGTACACAAATGACGGTTGCGAACTGCGAAAACCTAGGTGAGGGAATTTCTAATCCCTTCAGTAACCGAACAAAATTTTCTTGCTGAATTTAAGGTGAGAAGACTTGTTTATGTCCTGAAAATATGTTGAATTCGAGGGAGATGTATTTTACTGAAATTCTGTATGTAATTATTAGGGTTAAGTCTAAAATTCTAGACTTTTTCATTATAATTTGTTGGGTTGATTAGAATAGCATTCTCTGAAGTTTGATTGAAATGTACATGAAAATATTAAGGTTTTGGGGTTGGAATGGAATGTTCTGCAAAATCAAAGGTACTGTTGCATCTAATATCCTTCTTAGGTTGTTTTTGAATTGTTAATTGCGTGGTGGTATGTATATTGAAGGATAGTTTGAAAATTGTGGTTAGAGCTTATAAGGGCTATTGTAGCCTTTTTCATTATAATTTGTTCTGCACATAGGCAATTTAAATGTGATCTCCTTATTACGAAACTAGACTTTCATATCTTGAAAATGACATATGGTTTGAAACATTTGAATGAGAATTGAAATGTTTATGATTTTTTAAAGAATTTTTGCCTTGAAGATTCTGTGAAGAACCCAAAAACCCTAGGACGTGAATAGTGAAAATTTAGGAAAAATGAGAATGAACATTTTATTGACGTGTAAATGTGCTGTAATTGATGAGATTAGAATGTGTATTCATAAATTGGAGAAATTAAGGAAAATTAATAAACCTTACAAATAATTATAAATTGATGTTATAATTGTGATTGTAGATTTAGAAAAATCAATTGAGGATCGAAATAGGGTTCCATTAGAAAACTTGTGAAAATAGTGAGTGAATACCCTCCCTAGAGGTGAGTGGATGGTTATGTATCGTATAAATGAGTAAATGATTTTAAATATGATTTGAAAATTTGATTTTGAAATGAATTTTGCAATGAATTTATAATATTTTGTGATTGTGGTGAGTCTGAAATGAATTTTGTGACAAATCCATGACTCGTGAATTAAATATTGATTTGTTTGCATCATGTTATGATTGAATACTCATATGAATTATGAAATGTTGCTCTATTTTATATATTGAGCATGAATTGATTATGAAATTGAATGTGGTAACGTGGTGTTGGAAAATGAAACGACTATAGTCTAAGTCTTGTCACGGACCGGGCCATCGGGGCGACATGGTTAAGGCTGATTAAATTGACTTGGAGGAGGTGGGTTGGAGAGCCTCCACAAGCCACCGGATAACGTGATAGCATCCTACAGAACACTGGGCTAACGCCAAGGTGAAAAGGGGATTTTATAAAAATTGTGAAAAACCCCTTGGCGGATCCTACTAATGGCCATTGGTAGGATAATGATTTCGGCACACCCCAAAATTGTGAAAAAATGAATGTGGACTGTTTGATTTGATTATATGAGTCATGGTAGTTTGATATGAATGATTTTATGTGAATGAATTTCTTTATGGTATTAAATTATATTTGATACATGTATTCGGCATCACCACCATTACCCCTCAATTATATGTTGCATACCATTGCACTCCACTCACTAGGTATTTTAAAATACTCACCCCTTTTCTTTATTACTTTTCAAATAAAGTGTAGCTGAATGGTGACTCCTTGAACTATGCGAATATCTTTTGTGGTATTTTGGGATAGGTATGGATTATGTATTTATTTTGGGAGTGTAGATCATTGGACTATGGAAAGGAAGTTCTGCACATCTCATACCATGCGGATTTTACTGATACTGGTTAAATTTTTCGAACAAGTATTGGTAAAATCCAACAATTATGATTTGAGATTTCATTTTTTTGTTTGAAATTATTTTTGAAAAGATTTTTTATCTTGTACTGGGTCATTTGGATTATAATGTCGGATTTCAATACTTTCTTTTGGTTTTATGAAGTTCTGTACTTCTCATACCGTTTGAAATGTATTGATACTGATTTGTTTTCTTCAGGTAAGTATTAATAAAATCCATACGACTATAATTTGGGATTTCATTCATTTTGATTGGATTATATTTTTAGAGTTTGATATTTTACTTCAGAGTTGTAAATTATTGTATGAATGAGAACTCTGGAATGGCTGGGATGGCCAATTCTACATGTGTGCATGTACAAGGATCCCCGATTGTGTGCCGACGCATGTTTGTGTGTACAGGAATGGGCCAAGTGGGTCCCTTTGTATGTGTGTTGTTCATATGATTCCTTATTTTGATAGATTTTATGTTTTGGAAGAGTTATTGTATTATTGGAATGCTTTGCGTTATCCCTGTATATTGGGAGGTCATGCTCGTATGCTGATTTTACGCAGCGGTTGTTAAGTGCTCGACGGGAGAGTCGGAGCATGATAGACTAACTGACCAGTCATAGAAATCTCAAAGTTGGCTTCAATTCTTCTTGACAGTCTGAGTTCATTTGACTATGCGACAATCGGGACGAGGGTACATTATCGAACGAATGGGCCATATTGCCCCAATTTACTGATGGGATCTATCTCTCTGAATGGGTCATATCGTCTCAATTTACCGATGGGATCTATCTCCCCGAACGGGCCATGTTGTCCCGATCTACCGATGGGATCTATCTCCCTGAACGGGTCATGTCGTCCTGATCTGCCGATGGGATCTATCTCCCCGAACTAGTCTATATCTCCATGATTTACTGATAGGATCTATCTCCCCGAACGGGCCATGTCACCCCGATTTATTGAAAGAATCTATCTCCCTAAATGAGCTTATGCCACCCTAATTTACTGATGGAATTTATCTCCTCAAATGGGTCTACACCACCCTCGAATATCCGACCTGTCGGTCTCTCTATCGTTTGACCTATCGGTCTCTTAATCTCTTGTCAATCTCTTGACTCCCAGATCGTTTGATTTTTCGACCTATCGGTCTCTTCATCGTTCGACCTATCGGCCTCTTAATCTCTTGCCGGTCTCTTAGCCTCCAGATCGCTCGACCCCTCGACCTGTCTGTCTCTCCACCATTTGGCCTATCGGCCTCTTAATCTCTTGATAGCCTCTCAACCTCTTAACCATCCAAATTATTCGACCTATTGGTCTGTCAACTAATCAATTTCTCCATCGTTTGACTTGTCAGTCTCTCAATCGTTTGATCTGTCGATCTCTCAGTCACTCGCTTAATAAATCTATCGACCTGTAGGTTTTTTAACCTTCTGATCATCCGATCTGTTGATCACTTGATTTGTTGACCTCTCAATATCTTAATCTCTCAATCACTCGGACCCCTGATTATCTCAATTTCTCGATCCCTCGATTACTCAACTTGACGATTTGTCGATCTCTTGATCACTCGATTTGTAAATCAATCGATCTCCCAATCCCTCGACTTTTCAGTCTCCTAATCACCTCTCTATCCTTTGATCAGTCGACCCGTCAGTATCTCCCTGAATAGGCAAATTTCGCCTAGTCTATTGAACGAACAAGTCCTTCTGAACAAAATCTGTCGTTAGAGAATGAAATCTTTCAAATAAGTACTCCCGAACAGAGCTTATCATTAGGGATGTATCTTCCCGATAGACAAATCTAGCCCACTCTTTCTATTGAAATCTCTCAATGGAATTCTCTCGGATACGAGTTCCAGCCGAATACATATAACTTATGCTTCCAATCATACGTCTCATATGGGTTTTACATCGACTTTCTCTCGGTTGTTTACTTACGAGTTCTAACCTCCGGATGGGATTCAGCTCCCTTTTTGTTCGAAATTGAATCACACCAGTTGCAACATTGCTCAGAATATTCTGTTGGCTATAACGCCTTCGACAATAAGCCAGCACTCATGCAAAGTCTAACACTATTCTCTCACATCAGTCTCTAGCCTCTCGCATTTACTGAGAGTTACATCATTCGGCTAGAACACAGACTCCAGCCCCCAATCTAAAGTCTCCTATCGTTCGAACGTGTGGTCAATAAGGGATAGAACTCTCTGAACGGGTGAACACGACCCCTCTATCTAAAATTTTTCTATCACACGGAGGGTCTAAGTCGCCCAGATCCTACCGTTCGAACGTGTTGTCAATATGGGATGGAACTCCCCGAACGGGTGGATATGACCCCTCTATCTAAAAGTTTCATATCGCACGGAGGGCCTAAATCCCCCAAATCCTATCGTTCGAATGCGTCGTCAATATGGGATAGAACTTTCCGAACGGGTGGACACGGCCCCTCTATCTAAAAGTTTCCTATCGCACGGAGGGTCTAAGTCGCTCAAATCCTATCGTTAGAACCTGTCGTCAATATGGGATGGAATTCCCGAATGGATGGACACGGCCCCTCTATTAAAAGTTTCTTATCGCACGGAGGGTTTAAGTCATCTAGATCCTATCGTTTGAACGTGCCTTCAATATGGGATGGAACTCTCCGAACACGGCCCCTCTATCTAAAAGTTTTCTATCACACAAAGGGTCTAAAACGCACAAATCCTATCGTTCGAACGTGTCGTCAATAAGGGACAGAATTCTCCGAACAGGCCCATGTCGCCTCAATCTACCGATGAAATCTAATTCCCCGAACGGGCCTATGATGCCCTGATCTACTGTTCAACTTGTCGGTCTGGTTTTCTCTTGATTATTCAACCTGTCGGTCTGGTATTCTCTCGATCGTTCGGTCTGTCAATCTGATATTTCTCTCCTTCATTCGACCTGTCGGTTTAATATTTCTCTCGATCATTCGACCTATCGGTCTGGTATTCTCTCGATTGTTCGACCTATAGGTCTCCCAATCATTTGATCATTTAACCGGTCGGTCTTAAATCGCTTGATCGTTCGACCTCTGGATCTCACGATCACTCAACCTGTTGATCTGTCAATCTCTCGATCTCTCGATTATTTGATCTCTCAGTCTACTGACCTATTGATCTCTTGACCTTTCGATTTTCTGGGAGGCCTCTTATAACCCACTCTACTCTTAATACCATTTTTTTAATATGCAATTAGGAGTGGGGGCGAATGATGGTACCCTATTTAATAGATTTTCAAAATCATTCATGGTTGTTCGATAAGGAAAGCAATCACCATCAAAATCAAATCTTTCCATATTCTCGTGGATTCTCATAAAGAAAAGGAATCTTTCTAGAGTTCTAAATTTTTCTAAATTTTGTAAATCTTTCAGAAATCTCTAATTACAATGCTAACCATTTTAAAAGATTTCAAACAAAAAGAAACTAAGCTTTTTTACACCCCTAGAAGGCTATAAATACAGAGTATAGACAACTCTCGAGAGGGGACTCAATTTTTACACACGAAAGAGAGGAAATTCTATACATCATTCAGATGGGGGTTCTATACCCAATTGTATATGTCATTCAGATAGGGGTTTCATACCATTTACATACACCGACAAAGGTTGGATTTTTATGCTTAATCTTATACGATCAGAGGTATGTTTTCGTATTCTACTCTATATACAATCGGAGGTATAATATTTACGATTATTATCAATTTTTATTTCATTACTCATACTGATTTAAACGTCGAAATTTCCCCGTTTGGCCAATCCCGGTAAGGATTTTACAGATTTTTTATCCATGAAAACCGATAAATACCACCATTATCGACTTCCTATTCGAATCAAAAAAACAGATATCTATGAAACGAAAATCGACTCCAACCCTATCCCCCTAGTAAATCTATCACCACATCCAACTCACCCTGGGCTGATAGGCTTGACGCTGCTATATCCCCCTTTGAAAAGTCAAAAACATTACATCTGAAAGGTCAACTTTCAGTTCAAGGCACGAAGTCTCATGTGGTGGACGTTGATAAGTCAGACTACGTGTCTCCTCTCTTTCTTTGCAACTTTCTCAATTAATAATTACGTACCAGACAAGGACTTCCCCAAACAACAATAGACTTCAGAAGGGCACAAACGTCCCGATCTCAAACAACAACAAAATTGTAGTCTCTCACTCATTCTCTCTCTCTCCCTCTCCCTCTCCCTCTGTGAATGTGGCAGAGAATCATCAACTCCCACCTTACTTGCCCACATCCCAACTACAAAGTGACCAAGAATCAGCATTGATGATCAGGGACCTTCGGCTCAAAAACAACATTAGAATAGTGTCTTACATTTTAACGTTCCTCGGACTCCTAGTCGCAATAATTCTCATCATAGTATTTGTCATACTTCCTATCACAACCCCGAAATTCCGCGTTCATTCAATGACATTCGACACGCTCAAAGTTGGTACCGCATCAAATGCTTCATTCAACATGCGATTCGACGTCCAGTTCCGAATAAAAAACAAAAACTTTGGGAAGTTCGATTACGATTACAGCAGCGTTGACTATTATTACAGAGGTACCAAGTTGTCCAATGTGTTCATAGCTAGAGGAGATGTGAGAGCTCGATCCACAGAGAAGATTGACGTGAGTTATGCGAATATGGATTCGAGTAGGCTTGGTACGGTCGCCAATTCTTCGCTGACTACTGATATTGGAAATGGGATTTTGCCACTACAGCGTTGTCCAAGTTGGATGGAGAAGTGAAGGTCATGACGATCGAAAAGCATAAGTCACCTGTCATGTATTGCACAATGGAAGTTGTCGTCTCCACCAAATCTATTCAGAATTTAAATTGCCTCTGACTGTTTAATTTGTAAACAATCCAGGAGAAAATTCGATTTGATTTCTTCTTTTATTATTTTTCCATGCATATTCTATTCGATTTATTGTAAATTTGAAGAGTAATGGGAGAGAGACTTTTTGGCCTTGTGCAATGAACGTTGGGAGCACGATGTCCATTTAGATACTTGGAATTTTGTTAATAAATCTATCAAACATACAACACAATAGCTCATAAAATATATTTACAACTCGGACATTTTTTGATTTTGAAACATCACTACTCACTGCTATAAATAAACTTTTTTCGAACTTGACCATCCTATGGTACGTATCTTAGGGAAAATCAAATTTTTACTGGACATGTTATGCAAAGAAATAATACATGTCATGAAAAGATCAAAGTTCAGACCCAGTACAAAGTTAAAATTGAAATGGAAGCCCTGCGTTGAACAAGCTCTAAATAGAGAGGGCACAAGCAACCATGTTCATGGTTTACTATATAACCCCTTCGACGCATAGCCT
The DNA here is from genome assembly GCA_037126225.1 of Dillenia turbinata. Classification (NCBI taxonomy): domain Eukaryota; kingdom Viridiplantae; phylum Streptophyta; class Magnoliopsida; order Dilleniales; family Dilleniaceae; genus Dillenia; species Dillenia turbinata. The sequence goes on from JBAMMX010000015.1 coordinate 11,340,992, forward strand.
TGCTCCCACTGCTATTCGCAAACTCAATTAAAAACGCTTGGGACCTGGAGGAAGACTTGGAACTATTTGCCCTGACAGTGGCACCATCTTACATCTCGAGACAATGAAGACAAGAGTTGGTCACGGCTCGCTCCTTAATGCTTCAACAACATTGGGGGAGACTTAGGTGTTTAGGATAAGTTGCTGTATTTCTTGTACTTCTTATCATAAGAATAAGACTTTCCATGCAAATTTGGAAATAATTTCCAGTTATAAGTACTTTTGCTTCATTTTACATCATATATTGAAGCACGTTTCGGGCCCTAACAAGTTCTCGTGGCTCAAATTGATCCAATTAGGCGGGCTTAGAAATTTCTCTCAAATTTTACATTAGAATTTTTAAGTTCTACATCGTCAATGTATTTGGTGTAAAACCATTTGTAAATATTGTAGATCTCTCTTAAACACAACAAATGGTTAGAAGTGGCGTGTTTGTAAGGATTATTTCCTATTAGATTAAAAATAAAAAATTTAATTAAAAGTTTAGAGTAGATTAACTAAGTTATCGAATTTATCAAACGTATAATTGTCCATTAACAATTTTCTTATTATGAGATTAATAACATAAAAAATTAAAATCAAAGACCTCACGTCCGTAAATAGTTTGGAAGTGATGTTAACATGGCACATCAGCATCAAACCCTTTTGATCGAAAATAATTTTAACTTAACCCAAAACAAAGATTATTTATATGTTTAAACCTAAAATTAGGATTTAGCTGTATAAATGAATTTATTAATTGTTTGGTTTAGTAATATGGATGTCCAAAATATCTACTTTCATGAAAAGAAATTAACATGTTAAACTTAATTTTTTTTTATTTGATATCTTAATTAAAATTTAATTAATAAGAATAAAGGGGAAGTTTTGTTTTCAATGATATTCAAATAATTGAAACTTTTAATTTCTATAAAATGGAAAGATGAGAAATAAAATTTTAAATAATAAGTTATTTAAAAAATTACATGGCCAATAAAATATTTTTGAATGAAAAGAAAAATACAGTTTGTCAAAAATTCATGCAAACGTTTTTTGTTAAACACATTTAGTCAAATTTTTCTTACTTAAAATTTGATTTAGAAATTTTCTACCCATTTAATATTGAGAACTTAATTTTTGTTATCAATTATATTGAATATCAACACTTAGGGTTAGTTTGGTTAGGGGGAAAAGTGAAAAGTAAAAGAAGAAAAAAATGATACTTTTCAGTCGTTTAATATGGAAAGAAATGTGGAGGGGAAATAAAAATGGTATGTAATTCCTTCCCTCATTTCTTAAGAAATCATTTCTATCTCAAAATAGACAAAAATTGAAGAAAATGAAATTTTTGAATAAATTTGTTTTAATCATTCTTTAATATTTATGAAATTATCCATTATTTTTTTCTATTTCAATTTTATTTAATATAAAATAATAAAATTTAATTTTCTTCATCAATTTTATAGGACAAATTATTTTTTCTAATTTTACTTTTTTAACATTAATATTTTAATTTTGTTTAACATAAAATAATAATGAAAATAATTTATTAAAAAGAAAAATATATTAAATAATTATTTTTCAGAAAAATATTATAAATTAAAAAATAAAAAAAAATTACGTGGTAAGAAATATTAAAAATATTATTTTACAAATATATAATAGTAAATAAGATCATATTTTCTTCCCCTTTTCATTCTAATCAAACAAAAAAACTATCACTTATTTTCTTCCCTTTCATCCCTACCAAACAAAAATGAAGAAAATATATTTATTTCGATCAAGTGTAATGGGACATAGCCAAAAGCCCAAACCAAAAGAGAAGATTCTCAAAAAAATCCACGAATGGCGCTTACAGACCAACATCCGACAATCAAATGATAATCTACCGAAGGGTCTTACCCACCATGATCGACCTGCCAAACAATAAGGCTTCAGTCGCCCCGCAAACCGAACTAACTCACCGAACAAAGGTAATCGTCCCGATTGGGCAAATAGACATCAACTCTTCAATCGGACGGGTTACGGAGATCTATTAATCGATCGAGCGACCAAACGATGTGCAACACCCCTAGCAATTCTAAAGAAATGTTATAATTTCCTTAACTTCAATCTCCTATTTCATAACGACAAATCTCGTATCTTTAGAGTAAGGAAAGCGCCCCTCACGAAAATAGTAATTCTACCGATGAATGAGGATCGTAATCAACTCATAATATTAACCTCTGAGATTCCCAGATCAGTTCGATAAGGAAGATAGAGTTGAAGTCCCCCAACGGTATGTCCATTTATTGCATCATGGCATACCTTTGTCCTTCTCTTGTCAATTATCGCATTCTCATATGTAAGTTTGACATTTGAAATCTCTTCAAGTTTCCTCTTGTTAGTGATCTCTTCTTTGAGAAATTTCTCATATCTCGACACTTGTCTGATGATAACTAAAAGAGGAATATTAATGTGTAATTTCTTAAAAATTTCTAAAAATTTTTTAAATTGTACTTTTCCATGTAACGTGTGTCCAGGAAAAGGAACAAGGGTTTTAGAATCACTAAAATATAAAACACTTCCCTATTTAGAATCTGGTGTCTTAGTCTCCTCATTCGTAGATTTTTTGATCTCTTCCTTTGTCTCTTGTTTATCCTCTTCATCCTTAGATAAATCTGGTACCTCTTGCAATTCTTTCTCTCTTATCAATGAGATTGTATTAACCTGCTCTTTGGGATTTTTCTCAATGTCACTTAACAATCTATCTGGTACACAAGAATGAAAGGCATTAGTTAATTGATCAATTTTATTTTTAAGTCTATCAAACCTTTCATTTGTTGCAGTTACCAAACGTTCAATTGTCAACTCCCATGATACCTTACTCTCTCTTGATTGTGGATTCCCTGAATGAAAATCTAGTGGATTCACTCTCTGTGGTTCTCCTTGATTGCATGAAAAATTGATATGGTTCCTCTATCCAAGGTTATACGTGTTGGAGTAAGGGTTATCCTAATATCTGTCAAAGTTAGAAATATAGTTTGTTTACTGTACCTGTAGATACTCAGAAGATACGTGAGTAAAATTACCATAATAATCACAATATAAGCCCTGGTTAGACACAACATTAAGTTGATTAGCTTTCATGTAGTTAATCAAAGAGTCAATTTTCGCATTGACCATGCTAAAATTATCAACCTCATGCATACCGACCTTTTGCCTAGGAATCTCACTCTCATTATACCAATCATATTAGTTAGATGTCATATCATCCAATAATAACCATGCCTCATTATATGACTTACTCATAAATGCACTTTCAGCCGCAGTATCAATTGCAATTTTGACAGAATTTAAAAGCCTACCATAAAAAATTTACAAAATTAACCAGTCAGGAATATCATGATGTGAGCACCTCCTAATCAAATCCTTAAACTATTCCCAAATATTATATAAAGATTCACCCTCAAACTGTCTGAAGTTAGTAATGTCATTACGTAGTTTGGCTGTCATACCAGGTGGAAAGTACTTAACTAAAAATGTCTGAGAAAGAATCTCTCAACATGTAAAATGATTAGTAAGGAAGGAATTCAACCATACTTTTTCTTTCCTTTAAGAGAGAAAGGGAATAATCTTAACTTGATGGTATCTGCGCTGACTCCATTTAGATTGATGGTGTCGTTAATCTCCAGAAAATTTTTCAAGTGGCTATTTGGATTTTCTAATGCTTCACCACTGAACTGATCTACTTGCACCATTATGATGAGACTTGGCTTGAGCTCAAAATTGTTTGCCTCCACAGTTGGTCGTGCGATGCTAGTCTGAATATCTTGAAGTCTGAGCATCGAGTACTTTCTCATTGCTTTACTCTCATGGGCCATTATTTCTTCCCCCTTAACTTCCTTGACTTGTCTACGAATGGTTCATAATGTCTTTTCAATCTCAGAATTGAAATCAGCTAGTTCAAGACTCTTGAATCGCAGCATATACTGTACGGACACAAAAAAAAAATAACACAATTTAAATTTCAAAACCAATTGTAAGAACCACTCAAAAAAAAATCTATATTAACTAGATAAATATAGAAATTACAAAAATATAGCAAAATAATACAAAAATATATCCAAGAAAACAATCAAAAAATTTTAAATAATCATAAAAAAATTGAAAAAAATAGAAAATCCTATGAAAATGATGGAATTTGACAAAAATAGGGTTGTGCCTATAGCAAAAGTTATGAGTTTTGTTCAGCAGGCTGAAATCCTTGAAAACAAGTAGTTGTTTGACCAATTTCGTTAATCAATTTTTAGACAGTCGAAAAAAAACCTAAAAAACCTAATTTTATATATAAGAAACAAGAAATATATGAAAAACTCTAAAATCAATATATTCTATTTACCAATAACAAGAAAGAGACAATAAATAAAATAATAATAATATCCAATTTCAAACAAGATGATTTTTATTAATATATATATGAATATCCCCGAAACCGCTAAAAACTTATTACAGATTTAGATATATCACGATTTCGGGCAAGTATACCCTGGTCGAGTGTTGTGTATAGTGCAGAACAAGTATCAATTCCACGAGAATATTATGTATTACCAAATATAAAATATTCTATCTAAATTGGAGAGAACGAATCAAAATAACAAAAATATTAAAACTACGAAAATATTAAAGACATAAATATTGATAAACAAAAACTCTAATTTTATAAATTCGTAAAAATCAATTTTATTTGTCTCCAATTTTTTTTACACGGTTGAATTCTTTCAAATCCCTTAAAATTTATTGACTAAAAATTCATTTTTGATAATGATAGATTATCATGAATTAGATTCACCCGATGATCATGCAATGAAACCTTAATTCGACTAACCAAAACCTAATGGTCATGCAATCTTAATTAAGCGGAACTGCATTAAGATTTATGAAATATCTGTAATGTAGGGCTACCCCTAAGATCCCCACACACAGAGTTAATCATCCATCGATCTCATAACCCTATATGGATTTTATTGTATTGGTCAGATTTCATGCAATCTTCTCTCGATCTCATACATGTAATCACAAATCATCAAATCGTAGGTACCTATACGAATGAAGTATTAAGTTTAACAATAAAATCTAATCAAAAAAAGAACATCCCAATAAAGATTTAAGGAAAAAAAATAAATCAAATCATGCTATTAATCAAAAAACAAAATCTATCGAGTTCTAGGAACACGAAATCTAAGTAGACATGATAAAGAAAAGCAAAAAAGGTAAATAAAACATCCCTTTTGCACCCAAAGTGATCCTCCTCCAAAAGAGATGGCTACTAGGGTATCTCCTCTCTCCGGTTAATGTAAAGGATGTCTTCTCTTTATAATTTAAGTTCTAAGAGTTCTAAATGATTAAAAATTCATGGATCTTCATAACAATTTGATATTTCATTTGGATTTAGGCTTTTGGAACTCATGGGTCATGATTTTCAGCACTGTAGCAATTTCAAATCAAATTTTGAATATCTTCTTTTCTGACCCAACCTCTGAGGTCTTCATAAGATTTGTAGGTCTTGAAATCTTCTTTCCAACCCAACAAGAATCAGATCAATTGGATATCGGAGTAGAAAGTTATACCTAAAATACTAACAACTATATGTATACTCCAATATCTTTAAATAAGTCCAATAATCCTAAAATAAAACCCATGAAAATAATCAATATAAAATTATGAAATAAAATCTAAAAATAGTTCTAAAAATCATAAAATAAAGCCTAAAATAAAATTAAATAAAACAATTCAAGTATATAAAAATATCGCTATCAATATCCATTGAGAAATACAGTCTTCATAGCACAACTAGAGAGTTTTGTCATTAAAAACCATGAAAGACAGAGTATGTAAATTGATTAGATCAGTCTATGTGTTTAAACAGTTTTTGAGATAATAGTATTTGAGATTCCACTAAGCTATGATCCCTTATAATTTCATCATGATAGACAAAAACCATTATGTTCATATAGAGAGTTCGATGATAATTTTGTAATTTTATTCTTATACGTCGATGACATATTGTTAACTACAAATGATAAGGAGTATGTCCTTCAGATCTTGAAAAAGTTATCTTCTAAGACAGATTGTATATTTGAAGTTAAGAACCATAGTGATCGTTCTAGTAGATTACTAGGATTATCTCAAGAGTTTTATATCAAAAGATTCTGGAATGATTCTAAATGAAAAATTACAAACTCATTGATATTCCTATGGCTAAAGGCAATAGTTTAGGGCAGAAAATGTGCCCGAAATCTCCTAGAAAAAAAGATGAAATGTCCAAAGTATCATATTCCAATACGATTGAGAGCTTAATGTACGCTATAATGTGTATTCGTCTCAACATTTATCATATTATAGATTTAGTCAGCAGGTATCAATCCAACCCATGGAAGAGTAATTGGATTGTTGTAAAAAGAATATTGAGATACGTAAAAGGATTGCAAATTATTTCATTTGTTATCAATGAAATGATCAATTACTAAAATGATACATAGATGTTGATTCGAGAGGTAATTTAGATAAGGGAAAATCTACCTTTAGTTATGTTTTCTTACTCAATGATAGTGTTATCTCATAGAGTAGCAACAAAAAAAAAACTTACGTATCACTTTCTATGATAGAAGCAGAATTTATGGTTTGTGTTTTCGCAGTTTATGAAAGAGTTTGGTTAAATAGAATTTTACAACATTTGAAAATAGTAAGCAATTTAGTGGGAGCTGTGACAATTTATTATAATAATCAGTCAACTATTGCTTACGCTAGAAACTCCAAATATTGTGATAAAACTAAACATATAAACACAAAATTCAATTTTATCAAAAAAAACTAATTGAAAAGAAGGAAGTAACACTGAAATATATGTCTATACATTTGATGGTAACTGGTCCTTTTATGAAACCAGTACTTAGAGATATGTTTATGAGACATGTTAGATTATTTGGGTTACATAGGTCATAACAGTATTTGTGACTGTAATTGTTATTGTAATCATATACAGAATAGATATAATATAACGTTTATATTCATTGACATTTGAATTTTGTTTTTATTTTCAAAATTTTTGTTTCTATGTTTGAAGGTATATCAAACAAGTTTTTGAAATTGATTCTCTTACACGAGCAATCGTCTCTAAAATATCTGTATGATATGTAGAGATGAAAAAGTGTTAACTTATGGTGGATTAACATACATGCCACCTTATTAGAATGTATTTCATACCATATGTGCTTATGTGACTATATGGGTAATAAGATGGTCATCTATTTTCACCTCATTGTGTGAGATCTTAAGGTTCATATTTAACCTCAATTTATTCCTCTAGGATTTTTTCTATCTCTTGAAATTTTGTTTTAGTATTATTACTTTAATATATCACAAATAAACTATGATTGATTTGGTTTGAGAGTGCATGTCTAGGAAACCAGTTAAGATAAAATTGATAATTAGTAGTATGAAAAGAAAATTGTTTTTAATCGATGAATTTTTCTATATTCATAGGCCGGCCAATTATATCTTTAATTTAATATTTAGTGACGTAATTACGAATACATGAATAGATTTGAGTCTAATATACTCTTACATTGTTTTAAGAGATGAGAAATACATTCATTGTGTCTAGTAAAAGAGATCTGAAGTATAACGAAATACGACGTTCTCATTATCACATTGAAAGTAAGTTGTTATATATCTTTAACCGATGTATAACTCTAAATCTCTTGATATTTTTATAGATCACACGATTCACTTACCTATATGAAATTAGTGATATTCGATTACAATGATTACGTTATGTGTAAATTTAGCTCTTATTTGTGAATGAGGGATATTGAAAATTTGGGTTCAGGTTTGCCTTTGAGGTAGACCCCAAGACCCAAAACTTATTTTGTTTTTTGAATTTTAAATGGGGAGAGGGTGGTCGTTGAAAAAAACTCCCTCTCTTCCTAAAAACTCCCTTTGTCCCAAAAAACACACACACACACTCTACCTCTCCCTCTCCCTCTCCCTCTCCCTCTCTCTCTCTCTCTAATCCTTGAATGAAAAAAAAAAAAAAAAAGACCAGCTTCCCATGTTGTCTTGAAAACGTGAATGAGATACCAGGGAATGCGAGTGGACTTTTTTGAGAGATACAAAGGCACCGTTTAGAGAGTGAAAAAGTGAACTTCTCACTTCAAAGATAGTGCGAGGGCGAGGAAGAAAGGGGTTGTCATTGATTTCATCGCTAGACATTTAGATTATAAATAAAAGAAAGTGATTCAATTTTTATGATATTTTTTTAAATTTAAAATATTTAATTATCAAAAGAGATAAATAATTTTAACTTGATTTGAATTAATTTTTGTATGAGAATTTTATTTATCAGTGTTAGTATAGTAAAAATCCTATATATATTTATTGATCATTTATTTGTGTTTAAGAATTATGTGCACCCTTTGATGCATTATTTGTCTTTTCGGTTGACCTTTAGCTGAGTTGAACTGCAAATCTTACTATTTGTCTTTGTAGGGCCATGGAAATAGCAGAACACGCACGGCACCATGATCCATGGTCGCATTAGTCTAGCTAGTGCTATGAGAGAAAAGACATATATATATATATATATATTGTAATATTTATTGTTAAAATTAACTAAAAGTTTTAAAAATCTTCGACTCAAAATTCTATCAATACTGTTAAAAATTTTAAAAGTAATTACATCTATAAAATTTTTAAAATGTTTTTATTTTAAAAAATTATAATTTTTATTTCCTAGTTCTCTTCTTCTGATATAAATTTCTCATCCCCCATGGTGAACAACTCAACGTATTGAAATTGAAGGACACATGTTTAGCTCACACGAAGTGTTGGATGATGGTCGGGGTTGAATGATGAAGATCAGAACCCATTTGAAAAGAGGAAAACAATGACCCTTATAATTAGGAAAGATTCTTTGGACAAACTTGGCTTAGCTTAGGAGAAGATGAACGACGTGGCAATGCCTCATTTGGGGGTCTCACTTCATTAACGAGGAAAAGGAAAGAAACATGCGAAGTTTGTGTTGCACATTGCCAAATTCATGGTACCTAAGCAAGCACAGGACGATGATGTAAACAGAGAGCAAAATCTAAGGCTCTTGGAAGAAGAAACTGCTGGGGCGTTGTTTGTATGGTGTGTTTGGGTGCACTGAACTACAACCTTGGAACTAGTGAATGGTGGACACAATCAACTGATTGTTTATCTCAAGTCTCAAAGAGGTTGGTATTTTTTTTTTTTTTTTGACAAAACCCTAAAATTGTTCCTTTCAATCCCATGAGGTTATGTTACCATCTAGGTGACATGCATGTCACTTGGTTTTAATTTTGTTTTTGAAAATGCAGACCTCCTGCATTTGGGGTTGCTATGATTGATTTAAATATAGCGTGGACTTTGGCCGAATGGCACGCTTTGCTTCCCCTTTTTATTTAGTACAAATATTCTATGAAGGTCTCACCCCTTTTTCTAATGTGACGAGGGCTTAGGATTAATGTTGTTTTGACCGGTAGTTATACTGTTTAAATAAAATTTTAAATTTAAATTTTATGTATGAATAAAATAAATACTATAAAAGTTTTATTTTTTAAGAATTTAACCTGACTTAAATCAGATTTAATCAGATATGAAGTGTTTAGTGAATACTAATAGTTTATTCCCAAAAAAAATGATTTTATTTAAATTATACATTAATTGCAATAAGTAAATTCTAAATTTACACAGAATTTATCTAGTATCAGTACTTAAAATTTTTTTTCCTCAAAACACAGTAATTGAATTCTACACCATTATTTAAAAAAATAATAATAATATTTGAGGCTCATAGAACAATTTACATTATATAATTACAAATATTTCAAGAGAAATATTATATAAAGGTCAACTCTGTTTCTAATGTCACGATTATTGTACTTAAATCAGATTTAATCAGATATGAAGTGTTTAGTGAATACTAATAGTTTATTCCCAAAAAAAAATGATTTTATTTAAATTATACATTAATTGCAATAAGTAAATTCTAAATTTACACAGAATTTATCTAGTATCAGTACTTAAAATTTTTTTTCCTCAAAACACAGTAATTGAATTCTACACCATTATTTAAAAAAATAATAATAATATTTGAGCCCAGTAGAACAATTTACATTATATAATTACAAATATTTCAAGAGAAATATTATATAAAGGTCAACTCTGTTTCTAATGTCACGATTGTTGTAACCCATAATTTTCTATCCTAATCGAAAAGATTTCTTTATTAAAAATACATTTATTTTTTTCTTTAATTCGTTATCCTCGCAAAAGATGCGAGTGGGTGGGGGTAGCCACCTCACTGTGGTGGCCCGTTCCCCGGGCAGGTCAGGCTCACGGTCATAAATGACAACGTGCATTAAAATTTCAAATTCAAATTTATATATATATATATATATATATATAATGAACATAAAAAATCCAACATCACCAAAAACCAACAAACACAAAGATCAGAACAATCAAGAAGTAGAAAAGATTTAAAAAGGTCAAGAATAAATTGTTATTAATTCAAAAATTACATCCGAAAACTCAAAAATGTAAGCCAACTTTATTATTAATTCAAAAGGTTTCCAGCAACACTTCTTTTCTTAAAATGTGAAACTTTTATTTTTTATATAAAGTTAAAACAGGTACCAACTAATTTTAAAAAATATAAATAATTTAGTTCGCCTTAAAACTATTTTTAATTAAAAATTTAAATCAGTGACAATATTGCCAGGTTGAACCCCCAAATCCCTTTAAAAACGTGGTTTAAAAGTAAGTTGACGTGGTACTAATGTGACGTTGATGTGGTGTTGTCCTTGCATGGTTCATCATCTTTTTTAGTCTCAAATAATTTGGGATTAACCCAAAATGAGAATTATTTTTTTAATACTATAATAATAAGTATATTAAATAAATTTGTCCCGCTTTAAAATTTATTAGAAAAAATAAATTTTATAAAAAAAATTGATACCCATGAAATTAATAATTATGGCAAGCATGGTAAATGGTTATTTTGATTTAATGAGAAGGTAGAATATCGTGAGAATCGATAGGTCGATGAGGTCATGACTTGGTGAGTGGTAGATAGGGAGGAAGAGAGGACTTGAGAGTGGAGACCAAACCCAGTGGGCATCGTCCGGAGGAGCTGTTGGGTGGGGGCGAATCATTTGGTGCAAACCCCTGCAATGTCTACGATGAGATGTGCACAGTTTCTGACGGGGGCCACTTCTCTCTCCGATGGAAGTTTCACCTTGGTCTAATAACTGAGCTACATCTCAAATAAAACTCAAACTTAACTTTTATTTATAACAAAAATAGATAAAGGAAGACTTTTATCCTACTTGAATCTAATCTCATTTAAGTTCAATTTAATCAAATCTCTTTGATGATTTATTTTAAAAAAATCGAAGTTTCTCTCCCTATTTGGTATTTCTTTTTCCTTATTTTTTTTTAGTTCTTGTCTTAATTACTATCCGATATTTAAAGTTTCATTTTAATTAATCTGAACTAATCTATTATTAGATCTTTTACAAAAAAAAATCTTATAATATTGATTTTTATATATTTGACGGTTCGAATCTCAATCATTATTAAGTGATTAAAATCTCTTACTAATTAAGTTACCGAACATCGATCTTTTCCCTTATGATTTTGCCTCGGAAAGATTTTGTTTCTTCTTGCTTTCTTTCGCAGACTTGCATCGATCACACAATTTTTCTTCCAATCACTTGATGTCTATCTTGTACTACATTACAAATTCATTCTCTTTCTCCCTCTCTCTCTCTCTCTCTCTCAAATTTCAAACCTTTGAACTTTCAAATTAGTAATATATGACCATGCCTTGGCCTTTCAATTGGATGCAGTACAGTAAGAGTCATATCTTGTTTTGAATTTTTATTTTCTTTCTATAATTCTGGTTTTCTCTTTGTCACTTAGTACATGATATTAATTGTTCTGAATATTTTCTCTTTACCTCCAAAAATGGCTGTTGGCTTTTGGGAGTATGAATGGAAATAAATTCAATTCTGATTTTGAACACAAGTGGGCATTAGTGTTGGATTGGAGCATAGAATATAGTCCACAAAGATGGAATAAGGAAGCTATGGAGAAAAAACAGCCACCCTAACCTCATTTATACCACCCATTGTCCTAATTTAAAATTTTTTTGTTGATGCCATTCCTTGACCTTTAATTTCAAATATACCCCTAATGTAGAATACAAGGACAATGTTTTTTACTTTTCTTTGTTTGTTTTATTTTATTTATACTATTTTTAACTAAAATAATTTTTTTATTAAATATAAGATTTCATAAATAAAAATTATTTTTTATAAAATAATTAAAAATATTATAAAAATAATACTCAATATTAAACACTATTTAATCCCAAACGATATTAACCTCAATTTTGCCGAATGACCTTCAATATTCTTGAATCAAAAACAATGAAAGTAAATGCAATTTAACACCATCATATTCTTTTTTTTTTCACCGTAGATAATCGAAATCATACTTTAAAAACTACTCTCTTAATATAATTTTTTTTTATTTTTAAGTTTTAAATTTAAAAATTGATTAAAAAATCTATCACCCCACTAGATCCACTATTTATTGGTACCTTCATATTCTTATAAAAAGTTTTAAACCCATACTTTTTAAGAAGAGGGTAATGGGGCAATGAATGTGGTTAACCCCTGTAATCCTTGCCGAAGAGGTCTCACCAATTGGAAAAATATTTGACTTGAGCAGTAACAACTCCATTCAAAATAGGCTTATTACGATATAAACTGTGTAAGGGTCATAATGCAAATTACTTTTATTTAATTAAAACTCGTAATTTTGAGTAATTTATTGGCATCATCGATGACAGTATCCTTGATTACGCCCGCAAGTAAAAATGGGGGTTTGAAAGAGGCAATGCAAAATTCACAAGATTTCAGAAATCATTCTTCTGGCGTGACAGCCTTACTTTACAAACAAGACAAGGAGATTGTCTTTGTCAGCTCACCTCTGGAGTATCGTTCTTCTAACTTCCTCTTTCTCTTCCTTTTTCCAAAAAAAAAAAAAAAAAAAAAAAAAACAACAACAACAAATAAAATCACGAAATCTGATTTCGGATTCTGAGACAGGAAGTCACCGTTAAAAATTGAGAAAAAAATTAAAAAAAAAAAAAAAAAACATTATTCGGTTTTTCCTAGTAAAATCTGAAAGAGAAATTTGAATTTTAGCTCGAATTAACTCTGCATGCCGTTGAAGTTTCGCTCGTCCTCCGTGAAAGAATTGAAGATTCCAAGTCTGTTGA